>JACBWW010000016.1:17655189-17725178 GCA_020086605.1 Lanius collurio
ATTACTGTTATTATTAATAATAATGATAATGATATTATTAATAATAATAATAGTAATAATAATAATATTATTAGTCGGGTGAGACGAGGGTAGAAATCGGGCAATTTTTTCTCTGTGACTTTTGCCTCATAGAACAAATAAAATATGGAAATAGATAAATCTGCCACCCAGACTTGATCCTGCACTTCGAGACGGGGTGGGAGGAATTTATTAGTTCGCCACGTAGAACGGGCATTTTAAGTTTCCGTGATACTGACAGTCATACTTTTGGCAAACTGTCTAGGTCTATACATGCACCAAAAAATCCCCTTCAAAGACCCTTTTTTAAATGTTTTTCCTAAGTAAACTGTGAATTTCAGGTTTCCATGTGGGCGCTAAGACCCCTCACCTGCATGACGGGGAGGACAGCTGCTACTTTTAATTTGAAAAACTGTTTTTGGTGGTTTTTTTTGTGTGTGGGGAAAAAACAACCCAAACAAAAAACCAAACAACAAAACAGTGGAATGATCAGGGTATAATGCTGGAAGAAAATTGTAGTTTTCTCTTTTTATTTAGAAATACACGTGTTTTCCCTATCTCGGGTATTGAACACATACCCCTCCATCCCCATCCCCATCCCCACAGAATAATGTGTTTGAATTCGCACAGAAATCGTGGTTGTTTCCTCCAGAGCAACAAAATCAAAGCCAGGCTGGTTATGTTTTAAACAGCCAATGCATTAACTCCCTTCTTCTCTCTCTTTGTGTTTTTTTTTTTTTTTGCTTTTGTTTTTATTTTTTTTTTTTATTTTTCTTTTTGGTTGTTTAGTATTTTTATTGTGGAGGGTTTTTTAATTTTTTTTTAATTTATCTTATTTTTGTGGATTTTATAACACCTCTTGCCAGGACAGTAAACAGTGTTAGAGAAGTGAAAATTTAATTTTAAGTTGAATAGAGATAAAGCTTCATCTTTGGAAGATGAACAAGGAAGAAAACTCGGAACACTGACAAACCTCCTTACCCCTGGATCTATGGCAAATACACAGTGCAAGACATTTCTACTTGCCTCAAATTATAATGGCAGCAAGGTTTTAAAATATCTACTTAACTAAATCAAGGCCACTTTGCTGCTTGGTTTTGTTTTGGATTGTTTTGGGGTTCCTCCCCCCAGCCCCCTCCCACCTCTCTCTCGTTCTCTCTCTCTTCTTTTTTATTTTTTTCGGTATGGGGCATCTTTTGGGGGTTTGAAATGTTCCAGACATTGTCCAGTACTTTGTCCCCGACGCCAACTGCATTCGTGTGAGACCGAAAGGGGATTAACTTGTGAACTTTTAAAAATCAGAACTTAAATGAGAGGCAAATCTAGGCCACAGCTCATTGTGGGAACCGTTTCTTAAGCAATTAAAGCGAGAAGAAATTCCTCGCAGCCTTTTTCCTTAAAGCAGCTTTCTGAAGGATTTAAGGAGGACTAGTGTCCGGTCCATCAAGAAAGATTTAAACTGCACAGTGATATAGAAAATCTCCACTTGCTCTTATTTAAAGGGGCACTATCACCATTTCCATAAGACCCTTGACATTGTTTCTTTAATCTTGTTTATAAACTTAAACAGATTTAAAAAGTTTTTTTTCTCTTCTCTGCCTCCTTTTTTTTTTTTTCCATGAATTCATTGAAAATATATTTGATGCAGTATTTGAAAAGAGACCAAAACAGGCTCACAGTTGGCTCACAGTTAAGGATTTTCTGTTACTAAAAAGTCTCAAGCCACAGCTTGCTACATTTCTCCTTTTGCTCTTGGAGGTTTGGAGGAAAGTGAGATTAGTGGGAAGAGGAATTTATATTTTTTTTCCTCTGGGGTCAAGTATGCAATAAAAGTTTCTTTCTCCCCAAATTAAGAGGACACAAAGCACCTTTTCCCCCCAAATCGACTCAAACCTTCATGCAATATTTGCGGTTTTGCACATTTTCCTTCGGCTGAGGGCAGAATTATATTCTAAGCAGCCTCCTGCAATGTCAGGTTTCTTTCTTTTATTCCCTCTTTTCTCTTTCTTTGCCCCACCAGTGCTCCCTCCTTAAGTCTTGGCTTCTGGGGCTGGTTCCTACTCATATTTAGAGGTCAGCCAGTATTTCTTACAGTTTTTCCAATTTGAGCTACTTGACAAGGTTTTCTGCACTGTATTAAAAAAAAAACAAAACAAACCTGCTAACCTTATTCCAGAAAAAACAGTTGTTCCCCCTTAAGTCTTAAAAAGAAGAAAGAATAAAAAAAAAAAAAAAAAGAAAGTGAACACCTTGGAGTCACCAAAGCTTTTGGTGCTTATAGCTAATTAATAGCCCTAATGATATTTTTCCAAGTCCATGAATACATTATGTTTGCAATCCAAAAAGCGTTAGCCCCATTCAAGGGTACTTCAACATCTGCTCATTTAAGGGCAATTAATCATTTTGATATATGGTTTAAAATTGACTGCTTCCAAGGGACTTTTTTTTTTGACAAGAATAACAAAGCAATTTGCCAGGAGCCATCTTCTGGACATGTTATTAGCAGAGCCTTCATCTTAAAGAGGGTTTAAAAAAAATCCTCAGATTTAGGTACCTGCTTTAAAGGGAACCCAACACCTTCTCTCTCCTGCTTGCTTTCTTACACTTCCTCCAATTCTTCATCCAGCCCTTCATTCCTCTGACAAGAGTTAGAGAACACTTCCTTCAAGACCTAAAGTTTATACCTTGGCTCCAGAAGCATGTGAGTTTATAATTTTGCCCCTCAAGGAGAATGTGAGCTGAATATTACAAAATATTGAGCAAGCTCAGCTCCTCCTCCCATTTCCACTTTTTCTTAATTGAGATAATACCTATTTTTTCTGAGTACAAAATGATTCATATTCCTTCCTTGGTCTCAACCTCTTCTCAAATGCAGCCAAGGAATTTATTTATTTATTTTTACCATTAACTGCAGTTTGTAACTGTAATAAGCCATTCCTTAGTTTAGCCTATTTTTCAAAAAATACCTGTAAGGAATCAAATCTACCAAGAGCATTAGGTGAAAACAGCCAAAAAGATCAATTTTTTCAGCCTGTGGTTCCTGGTAAAAGTGTTAGCTGAGAGAATGTAAAGGGGAAGTCTCTCCCGTGCAGGGAATTTAAAGTATAGTTATGACAGGCAGATCTACTTATTTATTTATTCAGTGAATCCCAGCTGTGTTCAGAGGCTCCTGCCAAACAGGGGGCCCTTTCCAGCCCAGGAGCTGCAGATGAAGGAGGGCATACAGGGCAAAAGAGATAAGCAGGAAAGGTGATGAGAAAAGGCAAATAAATAGAGGAGCGATGTGCCCAGCAGAGGCAGAGTCAGGAGGAGAGGCCTCCCTCAGCTGAGTCCCTGCCCTGATGGGAGAAATGGATTTCAGGGTCCATCTTCCCTTGGGGACACTCCTCTTCTGCTCTGCTCTGTCACAAAGGCACAGGTGTCTCTCCTCCTGTCTTTTCACAGACTGCCTAGAAAGAACCAGCAAAATTGAAATTTTGCAGTAATAGGTCAGAAGGGTTCCTGTTTCATTTAAAATGTTATTAGTTTTATTTTCTGACTTGATGCACCAAAAATTGCCTTTGTGTTGACACCTGGGTTGGATTCAGAGCCCTTTATCTGTGGCTTTATTCTGTTCTGAGGCCATCCAGTGTCCAAGTTACTCCTTATCCTCATGCCATTTTTATCCATCAGTCTACAGCCAATGAAATGTCATTATTTGCTTGAAAAAGGTTATGTAAATGAGTGGAGGTGATTTTAAAAACATGCCTCTTACAGAAGATTTGGGGTTTTATTGGGAATTTGAAGGCACTCTCCAAGTAACTCAATAACCTGGGAAAAAAAATCCAACCAGGGAAGAAATATGTGTGGTTTTAAGTGGACCTTGCTGCTGTGGTGTGTTGCAGTTGTAGTTTGGGTATGAAGCATCTCTTGTTCTTTGAGGATGGAGTGCTGGGGGCAGGTGACATCACCCAGGTCGTGTGAGGGATATGGCATGGGTGAGAGGTTTGTCCATTAACCACCACATGGCCAAAAATACCTCGTAGCTCCTTAGTTTTGAGATCTTCTGAGAAAAATGTTCTTCCTCCCCATGAGGCTGGAGAAAAGACAACCTAAAATCAATGCAGATCCTTCATCCTTTGTATTTTGCTTTTTTTATTTTTTATTTTTAACATTTTTCTGTATTTTACAGACAAAAGGCAGTGAAACTTTTATAAACAAACCCCTTTTCAGTCAGGCCTCTAGTTCAGGAGAGTTTGAGCATAGGCTGAAGGCTCAGCCCATCTGCTGCTGCTGGAGGAGGCCCTGTGGAAGCCTGATCTGCCCAACTACTTTGTGAAGGGTGGGAGGGTTCTTTTGGTGTCTGTCTCACCCATGTATTAACTTAGGGGGAAATACTCTTTTAGGGTTTACAAAGGTCATACTGAAACCTGGCACGAACATACCCACCCATGCAGCTTCACAGGCTTTTTTCCTCAATGGCTCAGGTCTGCCTGGAATTTTAATATTCTCCACACCCATGGGATGCACGGTGGGATGCTGCCTCTCCTCTGACAGGCATTTCCTTGCCAGAAAAGCCTTTCCTTGTGTGTTTGAGAGGTGAAGAGCTCTCCACGTGGCCACTGTGCTCTGGTTTGTTATTCAGACCCTGATGGGACTTGTGGAAAGAAATGTGGAGGAAGGCTGTGGTAGGGATGTTGCAGCTCCTGGAGCCAGTTCTCCAGCTCCTGGAGGGCTGGAATTGTTATCCAAGCTGAACAGAAACTCCAGGAAGTTGCCTCAATTCAGGCCCTCCCCATGGGCTTGGCATGGAGAGACTGAAATTTCTAGCCTGAGACCCTTCCCACATGAGTAGCAAAGGCGGTGAAGTAGCAAGCCAGTCTCTGCTTGGCTTCCCTTTGCAGCAGCCCAGAATTTGGGCAGCTGTCAGCAGCTGGGGGGATTTTTTATTTGCTTTAAGAGCACAAGGTAAATCCATAAGATGACCTACATCCTCTGGGAACAACAGGACACGCCTGCCTGTGGGGGCACAAATGGTGCAACAAATTTGGGGCAATGAAGGTGTTTCTGACCCTGATCTTTCTGAACCCTTAAGACACTGTTGTGTCAGCCCTCTCTCTGTTCCATTAGCTGAGGTCCAGCTCTGCACTGTGGGGTGCTCTGAATCCAGCATCACTCTCTGCTGTGGTTTTTCCCCCAGAGAGCTGCTTCTCCTTATCTTCAAGAGAGACATTGCTCTTGCAGCTTGGTTGCAGCTGAGTGTGCACTCAGGCTCGATTTATGCTGAGAGCTGGGTTATCCCAACTTCCCGGCACCAAAACCAGAGGAAGGCTTTGCCACTGGGAGCAAGGATTTGTCCCTCACCTGGAGCTGGATCTCCCTAAGCACCTTTTCAGGAAGAAGCCCAAGTGTTGATCTCTTGGACACCACTGCAGGCTCTGCCTGTCCTGGCAGTGATTCTGGATGCAGCTCAGAACTATTTTGCTGGTGTAGACCCCAAGTAATTTATTCAAAAGCGATGATATTCATCTAGATTTACATCATTTAGCACTAAGTTCAGTCCTTCAGTAACGGATGCTCAAATGCATGACTGCATTTATTTTGTACCTACCTCTGAGCAAAATGACAGATACGTTTCCTGGGGGATAAAATCCATCTCCCAGGCACACAGCCAGGCTGGCTGGGTTTTTTGCAGCAGAAATTTCAAGGACATCAGAGGACTGGGGAAAAGGAACTTTTCCTCCTGGATCAGGAGCATGGCCCAGTGGCCGCCTCCACCAGCACTTATGCACCAGAGGCTCCTGCCCTCTTGTTGGGTTGTTTGAGCAGCTGGAGCAGGTGTTTCAAACCAGTTTTCCTGCACTGGTCCCAGTTTTGGGGATGTGTTGGGTGTGGGCACCAGCCAAGGCCATGCCACCTCCTGTGCCACCCCACCTCAGTGGGTTTCTCCGAGGGGGTGACAGAGGAGACGAAAGGAAAATGAGCCCTGCTCAGTTTTGTGCAATGCATGACATGAAATATGTTAGGTAAACACCTTATTAGAAATGATTTGTCATCCCTCTGCCTCTCTCAGCTGCATGTAACTCTATCTCCAGACTATTATAGTATCAAATATATTTTACAAGAGTTTTACCTACAGGTGACTTGCTCTTTATTACTGGATGTAGGCAAAATCAATACTTTAGTAACTAGAAGATCATTTATTTTGCTTTTTGAAACATTTTTCAACAGTGGGAGAGCAGCTAAAGCCTGTGAAGCTATGATTAAGAACCCCAAACTCTACTTTCCTTTCCTTCTCTGGCTCCTAACCCATTTATTGACTTAAATAGGTAATTTCCAAACCCAGAGCATCATCCTGAACAGCCACTGCTGGTGCACGGTTTTCTTTTCTTTCTTTTTTTTTTTTTCCCTTGCAGACAGATAATTCTTTAAACTTGGATAATTTCAAGGGGGAATCAACTTAATATAAATGTGCCTGTCACTGGTTGAAATGGAAGCAGATTCTGGCCTTTCAATAAGGCCACTTCTGCAGTCCCACACTGGGGAAAAATCAAAAATTGCTCAGAACTGATAATGCATTCCTCCAGCTCCACAGCCCTGATGGAGTTCAGTCAGGCCAAATATCTCGGCTGCTTTTATGTGTTTATTTTACCTTCTGATTTGTTTTGAAGGTCATATGATGCAAAGATGTTGGAGAGGAAATGCTTGTTGTTTAGGGAGGCTGGTGCCTGAGTCACAGTGCTCTGCAGCTGGCAAGTGGCCCACAAGGAAAGGAAAATGCTACTGGGCTGGTGCAGAGGAGAGAGAGGCTTTTACCTCTTCTCCCCAGCCACAGAGGCTTTGTTATCCTTCAGGTTTGTGGCTCCTCTTGCAGCTGATAGAGCACTTAGTCAATAAAGAAAAAATCTCAGGCTGAAATGTCCATGTGTTCCAGTGCTTGGGAGGATGGACTCGGAGAGGGGAACAGGTGACAGTGCTCCATCCATGGAGGCGAGGGCTGCTTGGCTAAAAGCACAGACTTCAGGTGTGCAAGAAGCAGTTGAACATCTGTACTCCACATCAGCCTGGGCTTTTGTTTACCCTCCTGTTCCCCCATGGACAGGTGGGGAGGAGCAGCCAGGCACCAGCAAGAATGACGAGGAAAACCCTTCCTCCAGAGAGCCATCTCTCCAAGCACCTTTCACCCACCCTGGGATGCACTTCCCACCCATCCCACCACCTCTGGCCACTCTGCAAACTGCTGGTCCAGTGGGACCCTCTCATGCGGTCACTTTGGTGTCAGCCAGACCACCCAGGGTCCTGCTCCCATCCCATTCTCCCTTACAGAAGCAGGAGCAGGACTTTCTTATGGCAAGGCAAAGGGAAAAGCAAAATGGAACAGAGTTTCTCTCATTATCCCTTTGGTTTCAACAAAACTTCTTAATCAGCCATTTGGTATCAAATGAGCAAAGGTGGTTGCTTAAAAAACTACATATGCACATATTTGTGTGCCCAGGTTCAAATTCAGCCACAAGTGTATAACCCAAGGCTTTTAGACTATAACATTTATCATCTTTTTATGTCCTTTGATAAAGTCAAAGATCTTCTGAGTCACTTAATTTTCAAAAAAAAAATCTGATACAATAGTCTGCTTGTGACAAGAGGGACTTTAAGGGTTTCTTTTTAATGGGTATTATGTCTTTTAATAAAATGTAATTTCCTGTTTTGGAGGGAAGAACTTGATTCCTTCACTCCATTGAAACAAGGATACTTCTTTTTTTCCATTCTGGCACAGCTGCACAGGGTCACACACACTGGGGTTTGGAGCATGAGGATCCTCTAGACCCTGCAGCCCAATGTGGTGCTACATCTGTAGTCTCACAGCTTTGCTACGAGTGCAGTGGGTATCAAGGCACGATCCCATGTCCCCCAAAATAAAGAAAGAGCTGGGGACATATATAAATTGCCACAGGATGGAAATAAGTTGTCATTCGGGAGTTTTGCTGGATTTAATCTGGGGTTTATATTTTTCTTGCTCCTCATCCCTGCTTTTGAAATGATCTTGTCATGCAGGAGGGGTTGTCAAGTGCAACGCCTCTTTGTATTTTGGTTTGGGTAGGGGTAAATCTCCCATACGTGTAAAACCTTAGGGTTTTAGAGGTTCTCTGTCTCCTGCCAGAAACCCCTACAGTCTGTCTTCTAATGCTTGGAAGTCCTGTTGGCAGGGAAAAAGAAGTGCAGTAATCATTTGCTGCCTGGTCTTGATTTATTTCTATTTAACTTACAGCTTTTTTGCAGGGATATCTTTATACCATTGCATGAAGCTTTTCCAGTTTATTCTTCTTCCTACCAGAGTCAAGGCAGAGGACCTGGATCTGGCTGATGGGGACATCTCACCAGCACATGCCAAGATTTAAGCATCTCCCAAAGGTGGGAAGGCTGAGAATCACCACTCCTTTACACAGCTGGCTGGTGTTTGAACAAATGAGATTCCCTCGTCTCCCAGCGCTGCGCTCCAGCGTGTCTGGAGCAGTGCTGTGGCTTCTTTTCACCAGGGTTTGCTGATGATGGTCCAAGTTCCACTCAGAAGAAATTCTGCCCAAGCCTTGGTGAGGCTTTGCCTTCCCCTCACTCTTCTCTTGCCAGCTCCAGCTGAACTTTGCTCATTTTGGGGGACAATCCATGGCAGGAGCCTGGGACGTGGCGACTCAGGCGGCCTCACCCTCTCTGCTCCAGCATCCACTGTTCCCACTACAGGTCTGGCCATCTTGCATTCACAATGTGTCCAGCAAAGTTTGTGTCAGGGGGTTTAAACTTTAGATTTGTGTGACCAAGGAATTCCCAATTCTGTTGCATGTGTTCCCCTGTCTCTCCCTCTCCCCTCCCCGTCTTTCTCTTGGCTGTGAAACAGCACAAGGAGACTCTTTGTATGCTCCTAATCCTGAAGCAACACAGCTTTAGCAACATCCAGGGATAAAAGCACCATCAAACCACAACTTTATGGGGGCAAATCTCCTCTAATCCCTCGCTTTAGCTAAACAAAGCTTCTTGCCCTAATCCGCTATCGCTTTAAAAAAAAAAAAAGCTCAGATTTTGTTTTTAGTAAGAAGATGATCCAAAGGACTAATTTTAAGAGAGACTAACCAACTCTGACAGCTTTTAAAATAGACGACAAGAAAATAGATGCAAACTTTCCTCTCAATTCAAGGGTTTTCAGGCTATGCAATAAGAAAAATATCCAGGGTTTAACTGCTTTCCTTTAAGCTCACTTTTATTGTATTAAATGCTCTGACCAACTCAGATTCAAATCACCAGGCCCAAATGCCATTTGATCTTTAAAGAGAGAGTTAAAAAGTGTGCATATTATTCCCAGGAAGGCAGTCCAAGGAAAATCAATTATCATAAACAAGGATTATATTACATACACGGTCAATATGGAAAAACAAACATGATGCTGATAATGGACCGTGGAAGTGGCTCACATCTGAAACCACTTTGCATTAAAGATAGTTCTTTATTAATTTCAGGATGAGTATGTGTAAATATGGTAGTGAGGAGAAATCAAGCTCTTAAACACTCAGGTCAAGCTTTCACTCCAAACATGAAACAAATGTTGAATTTTTCTTCCTTTTTAAAATTTTCTTCCCTGTGGGGTGTAGAAGTGTTACAGTTTGACTTGGGGGCTCAGTGTGGGAGTGCGGCTTAGCGCTGCTTGGCTTCAGATGTGGGAAAGTGCTGGGCTTGGAGGAATGGTGGGGAACCACTGTGGTTCCCTGGGGCTGGTTTGAGCCTCTGCAGTGAGCAGGTGCCCATCTCACTCCCATCGTGTTCCCTGGGTGTTGCAGGAAACCAGTTAAACCCATTGGTTTCTTCCTCTGGTTTAAATCTCAGCACTTTGTGTGAAGAATTTTCATTACCCACCATGTCTAGTCTGACATTCATCAATCTGCCTGCAGGATGAGGAGGATGAAAAGTGGGGTTGTTGCAGCATCATGGTTTCATCCTTACTCGTGCTTTGTTCCCAGAGAACACGGAAAATCTGTTCCCACGTGTTTCCACCATGTCTGACACAGCCAGACCACCTTGCTGATGTGAGGAGGGGGACATGAGCCGGTCTCTGCTCCCTCAGCACACCTGAGTGGGAAGGGAAAGAGGGATGGGGTTGCTCACCCATCTACTCCTATGTTGTGACCTTGCCCCAAAATGTGGATGGGACCTTTCCTCATCACAGATCCTTCCTTCAAGCTGGCTGGGGAGCAGCAAAAAACCCCAAAATATCATTTCTGTTCACAGGGGAATTCCAGCACTTTGCAATGTGCTTTGGTGCAAATACCGCTGGGAAGTCTAAATTATCTGTGGATAATTTTGGCATTCTGACGTCAAAAGATGTGACCAAATACCGAATACAGCAAGAAAGGGGTATTAAATTAAACTGTAGTTGTAGGAATATTTTGACATAGCATAAATGTAGAAGCTAAATAAAGTGAGGAAACTCCCCCCCGTGTGGAAACTTGCTGAAATTAAGCAGTTTTGATGCTCAGTGTGCTGAGAAAGTCTGGGGGGATTCTTTGGATGTTCTCCCATTATAAGAGGCTGTCGAGCATGACAGCTTTTTGCCACGTGTTGTCTGATTGCAGTCAGATGAAGAACAGCTCTGCCTGACTTGTTGGGAACATTCCCCATGATTCCAGCTCATGGGGGAGCCCCAAACCCCTTCTTGCTGCTGGTCAACCCCTCCTGCACCAGTGTCTGTGGATCCTGTTTCACCTTTGAGGGAAGCCACTGATGATGTCCCAGATGTTCCACCCGGTCCCCTGTGCTGGCGCTGCACCCACTGGCTGCACTTGACTCCCTGTGCAGCTGTGACAGGAGCATGTTTCCCCAAGGCTCTTGGCTGCCTGGGAGCTTTGTCCTCAGCCAGAGAGACGTGTATAATCTTTGGCTAAGCTCCCCCAAGACCCCCAGCCTCTCTCTGCTCAGCCACACTCAAAGGGCCCTTTTGAAGTCCGCCCGGCATTGCAGGGTGTGTTTGCCCGCGGACGGCGTATGAAACCAGCAAACACCATTTCTGGGCAGAAATCTCCAAAGTCCATATCCTTTCAGCCTTTAAGTTTCCCTTTCTCATTGACCTGTGCCCAGAAGTGACTCCTGATTTGAATAGCAAACAGTAGCTGTCTTTCCCTCCACAGCTAAGCCGTTTTCTTTTCTTCCTCCCAAAGCAAAGTGGGAGCTTTTTCCTACCCTCTTTAGAGCAGCTGAGGGGAAGGCAAGGCAGCAGAATTGGTAGGTGCTGAGTGGAGCCCCCATCCTAGCTCATGGAAACAGCCTTTGATGGACCTGTTTTCCCACAACACTGGTTTTCCACCAGGTAATTGTGATCCTGCCAAAGTGTCGTGGTACAGGGCTGGGATTTTTTGGAAGCAGCCTTTGGTTTGGCCAGCATGGGACTACACTGCTCAGTGACAGACTGATTTTATAGCACCTCCTGTCACCTGCTGACTTACTGTGTATTCAGCACCAGGCACGGAACAGGGAAACCCCAGTGGAGGAGAAGGATGATCAGCAGGAAATTTTAACCCTTCAAACCTCAGAACACAGACAGAGAAAAATACATCTCCCAGCCCCACACTGCAGAACATGAATTAGCCAGCAGGTTGTGTCTTGTAGCCCAGAGTCAGGCCCAGGAGATCAAATGTCAGGTGGGACTAAGCTTTTGAAAGGCATTAACTGGATTTTTTCCCCCCAGTATGCTTTTCCTCCCCACTGGCCTTCGGAAAAACTGTGATTTTTACAGACCCTGAAGGATGCAGCCCTGAGGACTCTGCCTTTCCCAAAACAGCCACGGGAAGCTGACAGGTAAAGGGGGCTCTGAAGAGCTCAAGTGAGAGTTGTGGAGGTATGGGATGTTTTCTGTCCCTCTGATGGAGCAGCCTGGGAGAGTTTCCACAGGTCACTGGCACTTTACCTTTTCAGTGCTCTTCCACTGGAGCAGGACAATGGGGAAAGTGCCTTCATTTGCTTTTGTGCTAATGAAGTCAAACAAGCATCAGGGAATTTGCACTGGGGCTCTGTCTTAGGGGTTTGATCTGTGTTTAAAGAAAAAAAAAAACAACTCCCCCCCCTCTCTTTGGGTAAAGCTTATCCCAAAAAGCATCTGGTAGGCTGAGGGCATTTCCTTTGTTTTCAAAAGTTGGGTAGTGACTGGGAGAGGGGGATATTTTTCCCCCAGATTTAGATTTGAATCTATATTTTTCCTCTGTTCAAGGGGGAAGTGATGAGATGTGGGAATACCCAGTTCGAGCTCAATGCTGGTCATCAATCTGTTCACTGAAAAGAAAGTCGCAAAAGCCTACAGCCTGGTGAGCAATGCCATTTGTTCTCCATCCCTAAATCTCCAGGTCCAGGAGTCATGTGACAGTGGTAGACTCTCCACTTTGACTTTTAATCAAGCTGCAGGAAGGGACCTATGTATCATTTCAAAAGTCTGAAAGCCAGAAAGGAAATGTGCGACGTTATGCTTTATTTTTCTTTCTTATCTCTTGACTTTAAAGTCCAAGCTATGGACAAGGGCACTGAACAACCTGGTGGGAACGTTTTGAGGCTTAATGCAATTATTCAGCATGATGAGATATTTTGTAAGATTGTAAAATCCTCCTCTTTGCTGTCTAGATGAACCCATCTTAAATCCATGCAGTTCACTGTACTGCTGCTACTGTGATATCACTTCTACTTTTCACCCTAAAAAATTGACTGGGAGCTGACTTTCAGCTCCAGGTTTTGAATCTGAAGCCTGGAGTCATCCAGCTCTCTGCTTCAGCCTTTTCTACTTTCTATTGCTTTTCTTAACATTGAATGTGAATAGCTCATAAACCCTCCTGCAAACAGCAAGCAAGCAGCAAACCCAAACATGTCCCCATTGCAGCAAATGCTGGAAGAAATAAATTTAGCTGAAAAATCCCTGTCTTGGCTTTTTGTTATATTTCTTTCTCTTGGATAAGGCAAAAGAAGGGGGAAAAATTAAAATCCCTTGGTTGCAAAAATGCCTTCAGTCAAGTTCTCTCTCTTACTGACAGCTCAGTTCCAGCTACAGAAGTCTTAATGATATTTTGGCCATAATGCTGAGAGAAGCAAGAAAGCCCCTTCAGACACCGGGAGCTTTCACCCGAGTGGAGCAGTAAGTAGACAGCTGAAATGTATCTTTGAACTCAGGCAGGCAAAACTGGTTTGTTGTGGTGTCCCTCCTCCTGCCCCCATCCATCTTCCCGCGCTGGCGCAGCGGGAGCTGGTGGCATGTGCGCCAGTGCCTCGGGGCTGTCCCCACAGCGTGGTCAGGGATGGAGGGCTGGGTGCCACCAGGTGCTCCTCTGTCTGAGGTGTCTCCTTCATCTGGCCTGGAGGTGCTGTTGGGGCACAGGGGATGCTGCCTTTGGCCTTTTTAATTGTGTGGGTTGTGCAGGTGTCCCATGGCTGCAAATCTCACTCTGATCACACCAGCAGCATGTGTTTCCAAAGGTTTTCATGGAAGGAAAGCAGATGGACTTCCCCTGGCTAGAAAGTGGTTGTCAGCACCTGTCTTGGTGGGCTGTGGCATCTTGAGGCCTTGAACATTGGTTTGTATTAAAGTGAGGTTGAGCTAAGGGAGAGGCGACTGCTCTCCTCTTATATTTGGGTCTTCCAGGGCCTCCAGGTCCCTGCTGGCCCAGGTGGACTTAGGTTGGATGTTAGAAAAAGGTTCTTCACCCAGAGGGTGGTTGGGTGCTGGAACAGAGAAGGAGTCACATCACCAGCCTGACAGAGCTCCAGAAGGGTTTGGACAATGCTCTTGGCCACGTTGTGTGGTTCTTGAGGATGGTCCTGTGCAGGGCCAGGAGTGGGCCTCAATAATCCTTGTGGGTCCCTTCCCACTCAGCATATTCTGAGGCTCTGTGACCTCCTGCCCTAGAGCAGAGCCCAATCACACTGAGCCCTCAGTGTCTGTGTCTGGCAAATGATCTCATAGCTCTGGTTCTTGGAGTCATGGCCCTATACTCCCTTTTTTCTGCTGCTGACACCAAACCTGCTGGCTGTTTCTCATGGTCACCCTGTAGTTAGAGGAACCCCAAGGTGATACAGTATTGTCTTCTGTGACAACAAAGGGCATCACTGGGCAGACTGTGCTCCCTCCTGTACCTCTGCCTTAAGAGGCTCTGACAGATGTCCCCTGCTCTGTCCCCTCTGTCCTTGTGTCCCATCCTACTGAGGGCAACCCCAAGCAGCCTGGGAAAGGTGTTTAAAAGTGACATTTTGGTGCTCCCTGACACCACCCCTGATGCTGCTGGGCACTGTCTCACCCCTGCTGGGTTTGGCAGTGGACTGGGGCACTCAGTGAAGAGCACCACCACAAAAGGGAACTCCCAATCTGAAGAGGAGAGTGTTGTACTAGCAAAGCTTTGAGTGCTCACTGAAAGTAATTTTCAAAAATGATCTTTTACCCCTTAATCAAAGTCTTTATCCATATGTTTTAGTTGCCCTTAAGCCCCAGCTGGAACCATTTGCAGATCTCTCTCAGCTATTGGCTGATCCTAAGTAATAAGCACTAATGTTTGAGCTTCAAAATCACTTGCAAAGTTGCAGTCTGGTAAAGCCATCTGGTTGAAATCTGTCAGTATTTATTATCCACTGGAAGTTTCTCTTTGGACAGCTCTGATGCTGCCTTTCATTATTATGGAAAGCTGATCATATTAAACTAATTACAGGGAATAGCTGATGACAAGTTGCTCTTTAATCTGCTATCTTTTTTTGAATCAGAATTAAGGTCATTCTTCAAGGCCTTGATTTTGGAAACTCCCTGGCAGCAGTTGTCAGCTGGGTTAAAATATTTACAAATCCGGATATCTTCTGTTGCTCCCGTTAGGAATGAATAAGCAGGGATTTGTTAGTGGGCCTGAAATTCACCATTGTTTTTGAAGTACTAACAATTGTTTCATGTACTGCTTACACCACATAGGGTGGGTAAGAGGGACTTTCACACTTTCAAGCTTGCCAAGTCAATTTTTCTTAGGCAATGTTACCTTGTCTTCAAATCAACATAATTTTTTTTTCCCATCTCTAGCCTTGGACATACCAAAATAATGCAAGTCTGGTCTGTAAATTCTTCTTCACTGCCAGGCTGCAAAAGGAGAACAGCCTCTGTGCAGGCTGGTCCCTGCCTGAGTCCTTACAGGTATCTGAAGGCAGATAGAGCAGCTTGTGGGGCCAGGGGGTCCAGCTCAGAGCACCTCCTGAACAGGAGGTTTGTGACCTTGCAGGGAATGGCAGAGTGGATTGGAAGGAGCCATCGAGACCTGTGGCTTTGGCTCAGCCTCCTGGTCTGTTTGCTGGTGGGTTGTGTGTGGGATGATGTAAATGCTGTCTGCCTTAGTATCCTTGGAGTTAAAGCCAATCCCTTGTGGGGAGGTAGGAGGGAAATCTAGGCATTTAGAACCCATTTTCTTTGGCTAATGCTTTAAAAAAGTTGTTAATTGTCAATGTCCAAAGCTTGGAGGACATAGATCTATCCCTCTCCATTGCCTTCAACAGTCTGATGTAACTGCATCTGCTCACAATCTGCTGTGAGACCTGGACAGCAGCTTCTCTGCCATGGCACTTCAACTTCTCACCTGCCTTTTTTCTCTCACGTGGATTTACAGGAGGGGAAGGCTTTGGTTCTTAATGTTTATACAGCCTGGCGAGGACACAGCTTTCCAATTACCCCCATACTTTACAAATTACTTTCCTGTAATATGATGTAATTTACAGCTTGAGCTTGCTGCCAGGTCCCTGGGATGTAACTTGGTATGACTGCCTCCATCCATGCAAACAGGAGCAACTGGAGCCCTTCCCTTAGGGCTTACTCAAATACACTATATTTAATAAGAGTTAATCCCTTTAACACAGTTGCTGGCCTTGCCTTTTAAAATTGGATTAAGACTGATGCACTATAGAGAGTTTTTAATGCCAATGAACCCAACCTGTTCTAGAAAATGGAAGTTGTAAACATGGTATGGATGCTAAGCTCAGTCTAACCTTAGGAATTGGCCTTGGGAAGAGCTGCACAAAGGCCTTTTTCACACCTTTAACTCGGCAGGACCTGAAGGCAAATCTGCAGACAGATGAGAAAGCTATGAGGAGTTCAGCTGATTCTCTGCTGCTCTTTCACAGGCACAATTAAATGGCAGGGAGGTAGAGAAAACACTTCCAGTGCAAGTGTCCTGAGGAGGAAAAGCACCAGGATTAGGAGACTGGAGAAGCCAAGCCCTAGAAGTGACCCTAAAACTGAGTAAAACTCATGCAGATCTGAATTGTTGCTGGATCAGAAAAGTGAAAAAATATGGAGTGAATGTGTGTGTTTGCCTGTGTGTGTGGTGATTGACAAAGGGTTGTGCCATCTGTGGGCTAAAAAGAGCTGTAGAAGAAACAGTTCTCATTCTCCTAGAAATGTCTTTGAGAAAACAAATGCTAAGCTACATGCTTTTGAGTTAATTTTCTGAAAGGTTTATACATCCTTTTGTCCCATATTTGTGGACAAAGCATTTTACCTATAAATTTTAAATGTAAGTTATGGATTCATATTTAAGCTTGAAGGGAGAAATAAGGGCTTAGCACTTACTTTTCACCAAGGCTGGTTTCTTGAGCCCTAATTTACTTCTCTCCACAACACTGGAGCTTTCCATCTTATCTCCTTTTCAGACCAATGAAGAAAAAGAACCATATATGAACTGTGTCTGTGCCTGGATCTCAGACACAAATGGGACAGGATGGAGGCTGTCCCATGGACAACACCTGGACTGCACCACACAGTCAGGACTTGAGCAAGTGGCTGAGCTCCTGGCACTGAGCAAGGCTGTACCCATGGGCAGCCAGGGCTTGATTTAATCTATTTCCTCCATACCTTTCATGCTTTTTCTGGTATCTTTCACTTTCTGAAGCAGCAAGGGGAAAGAGGTATTTCCTTAGCCTCCTCTGTTTGCCCCATCATTTGTAATATGGAGCCATAAACACAAACCCAGGATATCTCTAGCCTATTGATAGGCATTGGCAATCTCAGAATCCTTCCCCTAAACAGAAGGGGCAGTTCACTGACACAAGCAATTGCCAGACTGCAGTGGTATCTGGATGGGAAGGAAAAAAAAAAAAAAGAGAATAAGAATAAGAATAAACAGACCTGGGGAACTCCAGTTTGACACAGAAAACAACATGATGGATAGTCCACAGTGACCACTGGCTCCAGTGGCTGGAGGACAAGAGAGGGGAAAAAAAAGCAAGCAAGAAAAAAAGCCAGGACAAGCAATCTGCAACCAGCCTAGGAAGATTACTGCCATAAAAGCAATGCTGGAAGGGGCTAGTTATCAAGTGGAAAACAAGAAAGTACAACTTGCTCCCCAGTCACCAGATTTAGGGGACTCTGGTTGGAAGGTTCATACTCTGGTGGGCCATTAGAGCAGAAACAGAAATGGATGCAGTAATCCAGAACATATTGAGTCTCTAGGTTGCCATGAAATATAATGCAGGGAGAAATGAATTATTTTCCAAGGGAAGCTGTAGAAAGCACATATACAGACTTTTTTTTTATTGAGACTGTGTTATCAACAGTCTCTCTTAATAGTTGAAAACAGCTTCTTATGTTTTTTATAGAGTTTTAAAGATCCCTCTGGGCGTGTCTGGAGGGGCTGGATGGGGGGACCTTCAGGAGGAGGGAGCAGGGGAAGAGCAGAAGGGAGGGAAGTGCTGTAAGAGTGAGCACGGTGCTGATTTCCTTGTGCTGTCTCAGCATTTGGGTGTGGTGCTGCGTGATGTTGATTCTGCCCCATTCCTTGCACAGGAACAATGACACACATCAAGTCCATTCCATGTGGAGTCGTGCTGGCCTGGGTGTTTGCCTTTGCAAGAGGGTGAACCAACACTTCCCCAAAAATTAGACAGAGGTAAAAAAATGTGACTTAATGCTGGATCTATCCACCCTGGAGCGCCCACATGGGATGGTGGAAAGGCAGCTGAAGGAACCCAAGGAGAACTAAGGTCCTCCTGGTCATGGATGTTCAGGATCCTCCTTGTTCTCCTAAGCCCACATTTAAAGAATGAAAGAATCTTGTGAAATCCCTCTCATGACATTGATGGGACTTTAAATGTTTGGGAGTGAAAATATTAAGGCAGATCTAAGAGGTTTTGATGTGTTTTTTTTCCGTGCACAAACAGCAGTTTTGTACTTTAACTCCTGTATCTGCTTGCAATACTAACTTCTGGTGAAAGAGCTGCTACTGATGACATGAAGTTGTCACAAAATGAATCTTGAGCTTATAAAAATAATATGTAATGAGGTCTCTTTTGCCTAATTACCTGACTTAGAGGCTCTGTCCTGTGTGTACATCATGTTTGCAAGGCTTTTTGACAATCATGGGTGAAAAAAAGAGGAAAGGGAATGGGAAGGGGAAGGGGTAGATCCCAAGCAAGCTGAATTGTCTGCCTCACAGGAGCAGAGGTTTGAAGAGATCAGAGCCAAGGACTCAAATCATAAGAGCTCATAGCAGAGATTTTTAGTCACAGCAGAGTCCTTCCAAGAAAAAAACCTCTGAGTTCCCATGACGGACAGAGCACACAAAAGCATGAAAATCACTTTGCTTTGCAATAGCCTGCCTGTGTCTGGAATTGGGAAGCTGCCTCCAGAAGCAGCCTCTGAAATGTAAAGACTGCTGCATGCAGGAACCAATCCACCAGGCAGGAGAGTGGGGATATTGTCCTCAAAACACAGAGTTGGACCACTTGGAATAAGAGATAAAAAATAAAATAAAAAAAGAATGCTCAGTCTAAAACTCAGAAATTTCTTGAAAAAACGAATTATCTTAGAAAATTTGATTGATGCTCTCTGTCTGGCCACTTAACACTCCCGTGCTTTCTTCTCCCTGTAACTCCACAAAGCTGTTTAGCAGAAGAGCTCATAGCTGCAGTTTTTACTCTTTCATTATTTTAAAAAAGTGCCTGTCTTATTCTATTCCTCAAAGTTCAGCTATGCTATACACATATATAAAAGAATATGGCAGGACACTAAATAGAGTCTCACTTCATCACTCTCTGGGGGAAGATGCTGGTGGCAGGATGAACAAATATGTACAAAGTGAATTTTCCACTAAGTACAAATCTAAATAATTTCAGAGACTCAGGCTGTGATCTGGCACACCGTACAGTCTAAATTACCTTTTTTTTTAATAGTCAGAGATGGGCTTATCTCAGCTTAGCCTTCACCTCTGAGGTTGTACCCCTGCCAAAACGCCGTCTCCTGGCCCAAGAGCCAGCCCTGCAGCCCTGTGGGTGGATGGGGGCCTTGGTAAAATCCTCTCGGGAAGCTCTGGGCTGTGGATGCTGAGGTGTGGTGGCTGAATGGGCAGATGGGTGGCTGTGCTGCCTTCCTTGAGAGGAGGGGGCTCCTCCAGCTGCTGGGACAGACATCCCAGTGTGGCACGTGCTGGAATTTCTTGCTGTGCCAGTTTCTAGGTCTTGTGGGAGCACTTGGGGTGAAGGTGGGGGCAGATTGGCACAGATTTATATGCCAGGCTTGTCTCTAGTTCTGACTCTGCTGTTCCGCCTGGGCTTCCTTCATTTAGAGTCCTTTGTTACAAAATGTAATGGATATTGCCCTAGGAGCTGTTTTCAATTGCTCGTGACGACGTAAGAAACAATTAGGCAAAGCATATTTTTGTTTATATCCTCACTGCCTCCTTTCCTAGGAGAGATTTAGAGATCCCTGGCTGGTCAGGTTATTAAAATGTTGCTCAGCCTGAATCTCGCAGGCTAGGTTGGGGTTGTGGCTCCCCCTGAGCTCTGTAGGGGTGGGAGGAGTAAGGTAAGGGGAGAAACAGGAAGTGAAAATAAAAAAATAAGTGGGAAACCAGAGAATTTAGTTTTTCATTTTCTTCAAAAAAAGGTTTCCAAAGCTGTCCTAAGGGCGGTTTATAGGCTGGTATTGCTCTGCTGAGAAAACCCACATTGGGCACTTCAAACTGTGCCATGCTTGGACCTGGGACTGAAATCCATATTTCAGTTCTTGTGGCTGGTCTGCCCAGGCTGCTTAACAGATGATCCAGGCAAGGGTGGAAAAAGGTGGTGTGGGAGGAAGGATGGCAATGCTGGTCCCTGAGCTGCAGAATGGTGATGCTCTGGGAATCTCATGGCTTGGGCTGTCCCTCCCAAGCTGGGTTGAAAGCTGAGTGCAGTGGGATGTGCCTGGACATGGGATTCTGGTCCTGTGCGTGTGTTGAGGAGATACAGGAAGGGACTGAGAGAGAGTAGGAATCCTTCTGCCTCTCTCACTCCCCCAAGGGATGCTGATGGGGGATGACAGCTGCCCTGGGTATTTTAGGGTGGAAAAGCTTGCTCTCAGTGTGGGTACCGAGCTGAGAAAGGTTGTCAGGCAGGTCCTGAATGCAGTGGGAGCAAGGCCAAGGGAGAGTCTGAGAGGGAGAGGGGCTGCTGAATGGTGGGGAGAAAGGGGAGAAAGTCCCACCCGCTGCTTAGGGAGAGAGGTGACAGAAGGTGACAGACCCCTAAACAGCACCAAGAGGAGTGGGATGTGAGTCCATGTCTGAGTGTAAGGACAGGCTCCCTGTCAGGATGTCTGAGAACGTGATCCCAGAAGTTGCTACCTGCTGGGGCCTTCCAGAGAGAGGACAAGAAGCAGAGATTGCTGTCATGTGGGCTGTGGGGACACCAGGCTTGAACTGATCGGGCCGATCCCTCCACCCTTCAGACTGATCTCTACTGGATGGCACTGTGTGGCCTGTCTCCTCCAAAACGGCCCAAGCAAAGGGGTTTGCTGGAGTCATCCTTTGGGAAGAGGGCTCTCCATCTATTGGACACTTTGCTGCGTTTGGACCCTGCTCATAAACACAAAATCAGCCGGAGCAGCCAATGCCAGCGGTGAAATGCTCCTGCTCTGTGCAGGCAGAGCCAGCGCTGCCCCCTGCCCCCATTAGGGAGGGCAGGCCCCTTCATCAGCTTAACGAGCCCCACGATCTGCATGCAAACGAGGGCGGCCGGGGAGCAGCATTCATGGCTGCAGAAAAGGGCTTGGAGATGCTCGCAACACATGGCTTGTCCTTGGGAAATTGTAGCCTGAGGATAACATAGTATTCGGACCTTCATCTGGCACAGGGAATAAACTGGAAGCTGCCTTCCCCAGTCATTTCAAATAAATCTCAGTTACTGATACAAAAGGCTCTCAGGGGGTCATTGATAAACCTCAGTGTGAAACCCAAACAGCGCAGCTACCTCCTGGTGAGGAAGGAGCAGGTTTAGAATGGGTTAATTAGAAAGATAATGAGCTAACAAGGCTTCATTTCTGTTCAGTGGCTCAATGAGGAATTCATTAGAAAGGCTTAATCTAACTGAACAATCCCAGGGCTTAGAGAGATTGCCCATTGATTGCCAGCCCAAACTGTTTATTTACAGGTTTTTGCTGGCTGAAAGGTCTCATTCCTTTATTTCTAAGGCCATTCGGATGTGCCATAAGGATGCCTTGTGTGTACCCAGCAAAAAAGCAGCAGCAATAAAAATCTGGCAGTAAAGCCAGATGGGAAGGAGAAAGGGATCAATGATCCCAGTAACACCAACCATGTAATTTTGGTGTGTTCCCCCAGCTAAGGAAGAGGGCAGGGGAGTTTGTATACAGCAATTGGGTGCCACTGGAAAGAGAGGAGAACTGAAACATTAAGAGAGAAAAAAAATGGAGCACAAACACCATCTAACTGGGGAGAGGGGCTGAAGCTGATCCCTCCAGGCTTTTCTATTTCTCACTTCATATCATAAAATGGACGTGATTTTGCAAGTCTTTTTCAGGGGCTTTCAAACACCCTGGGGAACCTTCTCATCTTGGGAGTGTGAGGTACCTCCACAGGGTCAGGGAGAAGCCAGGAATGTGTCACTGGAGGAAATCTCATAATTAAATCTCTGCAGACAAATCCCCTTTCCCCTCAGCCCTCCAGCAGCTGCATTCTCTGCCTTCCTTTATGGGAGGAGGTGGGACTTTGCACTGGAGGGGCAGAGGGGTGGGCACCTTTCCTACCACAGGACATGAATCTCCAGCACATCAGGCACCAGTGAGATTCTCTGCAGCCCTTCATGGTTCCCTGTCCAGTTTGTAAAAACAGACTTTTCATGGTTTTCTAACTGAATTCATGCCAGGCTGGGCTGCACAGAAGTCCCAGGAGGATTCTCTGGTTGAGATCAGCCTCTGATGGTGCCTCTCTCCTGAGAACTGACAGGTTGGTACAATTCCAAGCCGAAATTTTACCAAGGTGCTCTGTTAATGCCCTTTTTGGCAATCTGGCCCTGTTTTAGAGATTTTTTTTCCTTCACAGTTTTCCTGGGTTGTTGTTTCATTGGTTGTTTTTTGCTTTTTTTTTCCACATGTGAGCGAAGCTGTGTGTCTGCTTCTGGAGACTAAATCAATGTGGTTCATGTCCAGGAATCTTGGACCAGAACCTCATGAGTTTGTTCATGACCTCACACACCCTTTTAATGGTGCTTTTTAGCAGCATGTGACAGAACTGTATTTAGTAGGGAAATGAGTGTCCTGGACATGGGTACAGCCCCTTTCACAAGGCCATCTGCCACTGTCAGAGAAATGACAGGATGATGAGCCTAGACATGAGCAATGTTGAGAGTTGGAGGCTCTCAAAAGACCCTTTGGGCATCTTCCAGTGGTATAAAAGTGAAAAAACCCAGAGTGCCTTTAAATAAATGGGAGACTGATGTTGACCTGCCTCCAGTCTTTGTAAGCTCTCTGTGGTCAGTGAACATGACCTGCAGATCAGAACCATTATTGTTTGCACCAGTGAACGAGGCTGGTGGTAATTTCTAGATGGAGTATGTTAAAGTCACATTATATTTGCTGAGCTTTTAAAAATCTTCCTAGATTAATAGCCTTTAAAAAAAAAAATCTATTTTAGTGCCACATTAACCACAGGCCACAGTGTATTAACTGACAAAACCCAAATTGTTCTTTAATATTCCTAAAGCTGGTGTTAAGCACAATAAGAACAATTTTCACTTTCAATAAGAAACTGACCCTGGGTTTGCCCTCTGCCCTGACCTGGGTCTTTCTCTACAACCATGAGGGACCATGTGGAGTCATTCTGTTCTCCCTTGAAATGATGATAATTAAAAAGCATTTGCTTTCAGATTTTTCTTCCATCTGATTATCGTTTCCCCTTTGGAGTTGATTCCCTTCTAGACACGCAACTGGATTTTCCATACTTTTTTTTTTGTGCATTACTGCAGAATTCCTCTGTTCTTTTGGTGAATCACAGCACACAGCAGTCCAGCTTTTATTTACTGCTAGATTGGTCTTCCTGAGGTTTATTTATGGCAGAGAGAAGCAGCACAGCCCACCACTCAGTGTGTTATTTGTTGATGTGCTTGCTAGCTCAGGGCAAGTTAATGGCTGTCTCTCACCTGAGTTTGTTTGCCCATCCAGTACCTCTCTGGAAACCACAGGGTGAGGTTTTAACTGGGTGACTTTAACCGTAATTACAATGAAGGTCTAAAAAGTAGGAAAAAATTAAGAATAAGAAGCAGAGTTTTTTTCTCTCCTTGCAATGTGTTATTAAAAGGAACAGCTTCATACGTCTCTGGTGCTGATATCTGGACATTTTCGTGCCTAGCCTCAATGACAGTCAGTAGTTTGCAAGAGATATGAAACCCCATGGTTCAGGGTTTAAACTGATCTCCAGGTGTTAGGGTATTTCTGTGCAGTCATGGTCTGTCTGCCACCAAAGAGTGTTACAGCACCTCCTGCTAAAGTGGCTGGTGCTTGGCTCCTGGTTGGGATGGGTGGTGTGAACCAGGATGTGGAAACTCCCGGCTCCCTAAAATTGTAGCCACAGGGGAATATTTTGAGGAAATAATTAGTTTCCTAATTACATCAGTTACATCATTATTTAACATAATCTGTCCTCCAGCACCATGACAGCTTGGGAAGCAGTCACCTTCCTCCCTGTCTGCTCTGCTGTCTTTTCTGGCCCTGTCAGTGCTGGGGCACTGCTGTTATCTCAGTGACCAAAACAATGAAGCTTAAAAATGCCCTTCTCCTTTGCCTTTTTTTTTTTTTTTTTTGAGGACAGATTTAATCCTGGATCAATTGGCTGATCAGCGTGGAGGGGATGGAGGGGCAGAAACTCCTTAAGCTAACCCTAAGGAGTGGCTGGGCCTCCCATATTTAGAGCAACTGAGGAAATCAGGGCATCTTCTGGACAGGGAATTTTTCTCTGCCATTCAGAATCAAAGCAGCTTTTTACACATCCTGGACAATCAACCCTTGGAAATGCTGAAAGGGAGAAAAAGGACTTGCAGCATCCAATTTGTTTTCCAAAGTGACTGACAAATTTTCATGCTTCAAAAATAAGTACTGAAAGCAGAGATTGCCTATGCAAATGGACCAAAATAAAAAAGGGATAAGAAATAACTTCATTTACTGATTTATTCAAAGCAGAGCAGACACATAACACAATTGTCAGTTTGGACAGCTTCTGCAAGGGAAAGAAAACACTCAGATTTCAGCATTTCTGACTGGCTACTTCTTTAAAATCCTTTAAAGTCCTGCACCTGGAGCTCCCCTAAGAGCAAGCTGATGTAATTCACTACCTGCAGTGACTGTGGCCAGGGTCTGCTTTATGGATTTGGCTGCTGCAACACAAAATCAGAGCGTGCGTTGATTTGTATTTTCTTCAGTCAGAGGGCTTGATAATGCTGTGCTGGTACAATACTGCAAAATACTTGCGAGCTCAGAGAGGAGCAAGGGAAGAATTGTTGAAAGCAGAATGGATGTTCCTAACTTGAAGTTTCCTTTGCTCTTGGTTTTAGGTACCTGCTCCCCAAGAGAAGTGGTTCAGGGGCGAGTGGGAAGAGCAAAGTGTATTGTCTCTGTGTTTCCCATGCATTGTTCCCTATGAAAGCATCTCCCTGCAACCTTTACCTTCTGTTCAGACGGCCCCAGCCTGTGAGGAGAGAATGGCAGATTTGTGCTTTCTAAGCTCCAGATGGGGCTCCTTTCTTTTTCCTCTGTAAGTTAATGGTGTCTTGCTGAGACCAACTGGGCATGTAAAGATTTGGGCAAAACTCACAGCAGTGGTCTCATAACCTCAAGGCTTCACAGTCTCATCCCAACGTGACGGCTGGTCCCCAGCGGAGCCTGGCTGTGGCTCTGATGTGGTGCCAAAGGAGATGGGGAAGGTTATGTTGATTACATCTGTTTACCAATGGTTAAATAAATTAAAAGCCCACTGCAGACCACCAGCAGGCCCTGCTTTCTGCCCAAGGTCCACTTTGCATGCTGGTGTAGCTCTCTGTGTGCCAGTATTGACAGGGTGGCTCTGGCTTGGTCAGGGTCAATCTTCACAAGTACAAATACGTGAGATATGAGCTTCCTTCTTCCAGCAATGCCAAGCACCTGAACCAGATCTTCTCATCAGAGCAGGGTCACACCAGTGAAGCTACTGGCTGTGCTGATTTGCACCATAGGGCAGCTGGACCAGCTCCCTCCTCACCCACATCCTATGCTAAACACAAAGATGGGAAGAAACAGCTCATCTAAGACCTTGGCGAACCTTGGAAGAGGACAAAAATCCTCCAGCAGAAGGATTTTGTACTTTGTTGTCAATATTGTCACAGCATGGGAAGAGTCTGCCCCATCATGGTCCCTGCATGCTGGGGTTTGTGTAAAGTCACTGTAAGGGACAGTCACTGTCCTGAGGAACACGCGGTCTTGGTACGTGGGAGGAGAAACAAGGCAGCGACAGAAGTGGCTGCAGTGATGGGAGGCTGGGGAGTTGCTTGGGAGAGCATGTGATTTCCACTCCTGAGTCTGATCCAATACTGTCAATCCAGCTGGCAGAATCCTCTGGGAAGGAGGCCTGGAGGGTAAGGAAGACTAAGTGGCCAGCTAGGGCTCCTCTGCCTCTAATTTCTTTGATTCTCTGAGCTAAGCCGTCAGATCCCTATTTGAGGATTTCTTTTATAATTCATTCATAAGCAGCCAGATTACCAGCCATATGGACAAAGGATACTAGAGAAATATTATTAAGATTATTAAAACAGATTATTTTTGCCATTGGAGTACAAGTTGTGATCAGTGGGAAAGGCTTGAGCCAGGCAACTAAGGCAAGAGCTTTCATACTTTTACTTGCCCAGCCTAACCTCAGAGCTGCTGGTGGTTTTTTGAGCAGAGGTGCATAATCTGTTATCTGTTACCAAAGGTGGGGAAGGGGATGCTCTGGAGACCTGAGATTTACACATTCCTCACTGTGTACATGTATGGAAATCATATGTGTGAATCCTGTTTGCTCTGGTAAAAACTGGTGTGGCAGGAAACACTTTTGGGAAGAGAGAGGGAATCTATTCCTTGCTTTTGGAGAGATGATGTCCCTTCTTTCCCATCATCCATCACTACATCTGTGATGCCATAAGGTGGGACAGCTGACCCTAGCTGACCAGAGGGACATTCCAGACCATACAACACCATACTCAGCATACAAATCTAGGGGAAGAAGGAGGAAGGGGATGAAGTTTGGAGAGGTGGTGTTGTCTTTGCCTTCTGAAGTGTGGTGGAACCCGGCTTTCCTGCAGATGGTTGTCCGTGGGCAGTGGTGAATGAATTCCTTGGTTTGGTTTGCTTTGCTTTGCTTGCACATGTGGCTTTCACGTCACCTTTCAAACTGTCTATCTCAACCCATGAGTTTTCTCACTTTTACCCTTCCAATTCTCTCTGCCATCTCACCTGGGGAGTGAGAGAGGGGTGGTATGGGGCTGAGTTGCCACCTGGGGTTAAGCCACGGCAGAAGGCTCAGCCACAAGTCACTACAGAGAGACTTGCAGAGCTACCAGGCACAGACGTTGTTATTTTTGGTATAAGTGTTCTTGTTTCAGGTTTTTTCAGGTGTGAAGTTTCCCTGTTTGACAGCCCATCAATCACATAGGGGACACCATTAATAAATCTGTCCATGATTCTCCCTTGAGCTTGAAGAAAGAAAAACTCCAACTGTTAACAATTATTATAGAAAATTAACTCAATGGCTTTAAACAAAGTCTCATTGCAGGCTTTTTTTGCATCGTGAGGATGGGGGGGGGTGGGTGGGTGGCGAGAATCACCCTAAGACTTACAAAGATATGAATTTAAATTCCTTTGAAAAAACCAGACATCTGACAAAAATTTAATCTGGAAGCAGAGGCAACTCCAATGGCTTCTCATACTGTTCTGTTCCAGCTGACTCCTTGCTGACTGGATACTGCAGAATGGCATAAATGGGAGTCACCAGCACTACATTTAAAAAAAACCAGCACAGCCTGCTGCAATTTTCTAGGGTCACCTCATAAAAAATATTTCCCCGTCCTTCCTGAATCTCTCACAGCATTTCTTGGCCACGCTTGGCTGTGTGTTTTAGAAAGCCCCTGCTGCTGGTTTCCTGACTGTCAGTCATGAAGAAAGTAAGAGAGGGAGGGTTCCTTCCAACTCCTAGCAATCCATTCCAGTGGCTAATTACCTTGACTGCCAGTAATTTTCAAGCTCTGACTGGTTTGAACCTTGTTGGCTTCTGCTGCCAGCAATGGATGTCATTGTGTCCTTGTCTTCTGGATTAAAAAGAACTTTATGCCATGTGAAGGAACCCCGGTCTGTGATCCTGTCTATGGTTCATGGGAATCAGGAAGGGTATTTCCATGGGTGGAGGTCCTGTCATCCCAGAGCCTGCCTTGGAGAACAAGCAGGATCACACAGCAAATTTGCTGGGGTTTTTCATATATTTCTGCCTACTCAAGGACTATGCTGTCTCGGCTGGTCTATGCACACAAGATCAGACACCCAGGAGGTGTCCTGTAAGAGGCACAGTTCCCTCTGCCCAACACCAGTTCTGAGCCACCACAGGCCAGTAGACTCCCACTTTGCCCCCATAACCTTCTGGTCACCTCTGCATGTAGCAGAGATCTCCCCTTTCTACCCATCTGCTTCTTAGGAGCTCATTGCAACCTTCCAGTGCCCCTGCCTCTCCCAAATCTCCCCATGCAGAGTCATTTGCTTCCCTCTCTCTCTGCCTGAAGCTCTCTCTGGGTTGATGAATCCATGCGCAGCAGTAGGTTATATTCATTTGTCTTGTTCTCCAGTTCATTTATCACAAGGAGTGCTCTGTTGTGGAGAATCCTGATAGAAAGCCCTCTTATTCTCCCAGTTGGCTGAAATGAGGCATTTCAATCAGCTGATTGCTTATTACTGCTACCTTGCTGGCAAATCTGGGCAGCACCCAGAAGGGTGGGCATGGAGGTCTCCCTTTGTCACTCTTCTCATGTGGAAGAATGACAATAGCATTTTCCTTTCTCTCCTACTGTCTGCTCCAAGGAGTTTTGCCTTGGCTTTTACTTTCACCTTGTTTATTTTCCCCTGTAGAATCAGGCTGGCCATGCTTGTGGCAGGGCTTGAACACCTCTAAGGATGGAGATTCCCCCCACCTCTGATGTCCTGTCTGAGTGCTGCACCACCTGAATGGTACGTGATGGTTTCCTGCTCTCCAACATGAACCTCCCAAGCCACAGTTTGTGGATATTTCTCCACTGCCTTTCTAAACACCCCCAGTTAGCTGTAAGAAGCATGAGACTCCTGCTTAGAAACATGGGGACAAGTGACCTCTTGAAGTGCCTTCCACCTTAACTTCTATGAGTAGGAGACCCACACTGTGAAACCATCCCAGCTCCCCATGAGCACTTGGATAGGGACATACATAGGGCTGCTCCATGCTGTAAATGGGTGTGATTTTTTTGAGCAGAAGTGATGCCTGCTTGTGTTTTTTTTGTGTATGTGACACATTTTCCCTCTCTGCCACACCAAGAACCATGTCAGTCCTTAAAAAGTACATATTACTTGCAGGTTCAGGCTTGCAAACACATGCATGGGTTTAACCTTAGGTATGGCAATAGAAAGGATATTGGTACTATTAAACAGTACATCTCACCATGATGCAAATGTGGACACTACTGTTTAATTCTTTCCCCTGCATCCATCCATTCTGCAGCAAAAGACTGAATAGAGGAACATGATGCAGCCTGAGCTCTTCCCTATCACCAGTGAGAACAAATGGGTTCCAGCAGCAAAGCAGACTGTGGCTTTATCATTCTTTTGACAGGTAATTTTCTCCCTGGTGAATATATCTGAGACTCTTGGAGAACACTTCTCAGTGGCTGGAATGAAGTTGTTTCACTCCTGGAAGCAAGGAATGAGCCCGGCAGTGGCACTGCCTTTTTGCTCTGTGTCTCCCTCTGAGCCCCACGCTCCTGAAAGCCCAGTGGGACTCTTTATTATCCCCTGATTATGTCATGTATCCTCACTTGCCTGGTATGACCATGAGGCATGTTATGTATTGCAGTGTTTTTCCACCAACCTGTTGTAGTCCCTTCTCCGAGGCATTTCGCACACCACTAGGAGATGATGTTCTCTCCCAGGAGTTTGCAGCAGAAAGGCTTACTCAGCTGTAAACCCAGTTAACTGCTGCCCCTCACCTGCTAGGAAAACCAAAATTCAGATTCAAGTAGGGCTGTGGTGTGCTACTGAATGGAAAAAGGGAGATACAGCCTCCCCTGCAGGGAGAATCAACACCGCAGGGTGAAAGGAGCTGCTAGGGAAGTATAGCAAAGAGAAAATTCAGCCAAGGAAATAGGGAAATAGGCCTAGAGAGAAACTGGGGAAAGAAGTAGAGGCTCCAGAAGAAATCTTGGGCTATACAGTAAAAACGAGGAAAAGAATCTTTCCAGCTCTCACAGGTATATGAATGCAAATAGGCTATCATCACTGAGGTGCTCTTGAAGGTTTCAAGTCTCCCCCTCAAAAGGACTTAAAATCCCAGCATCCCTACTCAGGGGAGAGAAGTGGTCCTGCAGAGCCATTCAGCCTCTATGTCAGTACAGTACCAAAGCAAAGGCTTGAGCTGCATCCCTGGATTTGCCTGCTCAGGAGGAACCCAAACAACAAACAAGGTGGTTTAACACAGTGATATTTCCCAGAAGAAATGTGCTTAGCGTAGGAAAAATACTTAGTTTTTTTCTCTTTCTTCCTGCCTTCTCACCCCCTTCTGCTCTTCTAGTTTTCAGCCAGACCAAGTCCTTGAACTGACACAACTTCTCAAGGAGGCACAAGGAAGGCAACAGGAATACACAGAGCTGTAGTACAGGAAGGGGGCAGAGCACAGCAGTCCTGATAAAAGGAGGCTTCAGCTGGAGCAGAACCCTCTCCTGAACTGGTGTATGCTCATGGAAAAGAAAAAATTGTTTGTTGGCCATTGTCCATTTAAAGTTTTTCTGCTGGGACTTCAGTAAACACCTTTTGGATTCAGGGTCTGGTACACTGGAAAATCATTATTCCCAGTGAAGCTGAAATGCTGAAGCTGTGCAGAGCTGCGCAGGTGCTAGTGGACTCTGATTTTGCCACTTGCCACTCAGGGCCCCAGGAAACCCAGCCCTTTGGTTGTAACCTCACTTGCCTCTCTGTATCTCTCTTCAATCAGTTCAAGAGGGTTTGACAGCGTTGGAAAGCTTTCCTCCCTCCAGGCCTTTGTGGGTCAGTGCCCGAGTCTCAGACCTGCTAGTAATGAGCCTTATAAAGAAATAATGAGCTGGAAAGAGAGGAAGAAATGGAGATGAAATTCCTCCAGACATTTGGAGATTTTATTGCTTTTTTTGTTTGGTTTGGGATTTTTGGGGAGTTTTGGTTTTTGGTTTTTTTTTTTGTTATAGCTGTGATCAAGACTTGCAAAGGTTGCTTTTCAGGGGGAGATATTTTGCCATCTTATAGCTTGCTCCCCTGGTTCCCTTGGTGCCCTTTGGAAGATTTAATCTCTATTAAAATACAGAAGTCTTGAGCAATTGAATGGTCTGAATTTCACCACCTGAGCAAAGCCACTGAATTGATTCAATAAGTACTGGGATGCAGGTTGCTGCCTGAAAGAGACAAAGAATGGAAAACATTTTTGGCACCATGGTTCAGGTCTCTAGAAGACAGAAAGAGGAAATGATGCTGAGGATACCTTGTCAAGTTATTGCTCCTCAGGGCTGCAGGGAACATGAGGTGCTGAAAGCATCCTGTGGTTGCTGCAGGTCCCTCCTCCTTTGCAACAGCCTTGTGTAGGTGCTGGTGGACACTGTGCAAGGCTGGCAGAATATTTCTTCCAGCTGGGAATATTTATTTTGAGACATGAATCAGCCTCTTTTGGTTCTGGATTGCCAGTGTGGCCCAGAAACCTGCATCTGGTCCTTGCTGGACCCTTTGTCCCACCCAAGTTCTTGACTCACAGCCACTGAACCAAGCAGCAACCCCATTTTAGTTTTGGTTTTAGTCGGATCCAAAGCCACCACTGTCTTGCTTTTCCATGTGTAAGAACTGTGCCTGACTCCTTTGCTGAGGCAGACTGCAAAGGGAGGAAGGCTGGGCTGTGTTTCACTGACCAGCTGTACTGCCTGTGGCAAGCTTTGGTAGCAGTGGGGCTACAGGAGAGGCTTCTGTGAGAAGCCAGAAGCTTCCTCCATGTCCAGCAGACCCAATCCCTGGTAGCTCCAGAAAATGGACATGCTGCTGGCCAAGGCTGGGCCAATTCTAAGTGGTGGTAACACCTCTGTGCTATCAGATTTGAGAAGAAAGAAAAAGAGTTATTGTGCAGTTGTAGTTGTGGCCAGAGAAGAGCATGTGGGAATGTGTGAGATCAACAACTCTGCAGAGACCAAGGTCAGTGGAGAAGGAGGGGGAGGAGATGCTCCAGGAACCAGAGCTGGGATTCCTCTGCAGCTCATGGTGAAGACCATGGTGAAGCACTTGTGCCCCTGCAGCTTGTGGAGGAGACCCACACTGGAGTTGGTGGATGCCTGAAAGGAGGCTTTGAGCCCGTGGAAGACCTGTGGAGAAAGAAGGAGCAGCCTGTCCTTGATGGAAGAATGGCCCACACTGCAGCAGTTTGAGGGGGATGGACTCATGCTGGAGAAGTTTATGGAGAACTGTTGCTTGTGAGATGGTCTTATGCTGGGGAAGCTCATGGAAAATGGTCTCCTGTGGGAGGGACTGCACGGTGCAGCAGGGGAATGACTCCTCTCCCTGAGCAGCTGGAGAAACCACAGGTGATGAACTGACCATAACCCCCACTCCCCGTTTCCCCGCACTGCTGGGGTAGGAGGTAGAACTGGGAAGGTGGGGATGGTGGAGGAGGAGGTGTTTTCAAGGTTTTCTTTTACTTCTTGTGATCTGATTCTGTTAGCAATAAATTCAATTAACATCTCTATTTTGAGCCTGTTTTGCCCATGAGGCTATTTCTGAATGATGTCTCCTGGTCCATATCTCAGCTCATGAACCCTCTGTTGTATTTTCTTTCTCCTGTCCAGCTGTGGAGTGCAGTGAGAAAGAGGCTTGGGCAGGTGTCTGCCCTCTGGGCAGTGTCAGCCCAGCACAGGGGCAGCTGCCAGGGTTTGCTGTCTTGGTGATGGAGGCAATGCTGAATGGGGGGAACGATGCCCAGGTGAGCAGCTGAGGGAAAGGCAGTCTGTCCATCTTTGCAGCTCCCAGATGAGCTGGGCAAGTTGTGCTGGTGGGCTGTTGGTCTGGAGGAGCCCAGGAAGGTGGCAGATTGGGCTGCAGCACCTCCCCTGCTCCATGCACCCCTCTCCCAGGCCTCCCCAAGCCTTTGTTCCCCAGGACACAGCCCCAGCCTCGCGAGCCTGGGCAGCTCTGTTCAATTTGAGCAGACCTATTTAAAATTCAGCTGGGAGATGGGCTCCAGCTTGTTACAATGCCGTTGCTGGAAATGGAGTCATCACTGGAGACTATTCCTTTTTACAACTTTAGGTATATAGATTTCCTCTCGATTCAATTTATTTTTATATAGTGTCTTTAATACACTGTCTCTCCAAATGCTTTAGCAGATAGAATTGAAATAATGAGATAACGCTTTGCAGGAGTGTGTGCAGCCGCTCTCAGACAGGCAGCGGGGTAAAGCAATAGATGGAGATGGAGCAGGGAGTGCAAGGTGGAGGCTGCATCACTTGGAAGCAGCAGTAATATGAGCAAACATTCATGCAGACTATTTATGGTGAGCACAAGGGCTGATAGATATAAAGAAAAGCAAGCAGGCAGGTGTGATCGAAAAGGAGGAATTAAGGAATAATTTCAGTTGAAGAAAGATGGCTCTAAAAGGGAATGAATTCGAGGGAGGGATGTTCTCAGCCAAATGGATCAAAAGCAGTGAAAGCAATCCCTGATTCTCTCTGTTCATCAGGAATGGAAGCCTTGTTTGCTCCTCCATCACTGTGATATGAAACAGAGATGGGGACGGTGAGGGTACTGTGGCTCCACTCCACACAAGTGCTGAAATTGCTGCGTTGCCCTATTGACTTCCCTGGAAATGGGCAAGGGTGCAAAGACGCAAATGCACCCAGCTGGAAATTTCTCTCTGAGCCCGTTTTCAACAGATAATGTTGATATGAGAAGCGCAAAAGGTTTTAGAGGAAAAGAACCAGCCAGAAAGGGAAATTGTTTCAGTCTTACCAACACAGGAGTGACAGGACAGACTGTGACAGGACAGATGTTGATTAAAAATAAACACAAAACACTTTGGTGAAAAATGTAAACGACATTGAAAAGGAAACTTAATTTCATCCACCTCATGTCACTTTTACTCAGCAGAGAAGAGCAGCATGAGAAATTGCAACACTTTTTGTTTTCATTACAGTTTGGACTGGCAGGGAAAATGAAGTCATCGTTTTTCCTGTAAAAGGGACACTCCTGTCACCTCAGCCACGGTGAGTGACGGGAGAAAAGTTGAAAATCTTTCTCGGACTGGGATTTCTGGGCCTAACCAGTGATGACTGAAACCAAGGGTAGTTTCATTGGGACTTCTTAAGGGATAAACCTTGAGTGACAGGGAAAGCTGTACACAGTCAGCTACTCAGAGACCAGGCAAGAAGACGGAGCAAGCTCATTACACTCAGTGGTACCAAAGAGGTTCAAATCTCAGCAGGGAGCTGGGGGGTTGATGAACACAACTGGTTTTCACAGAGGCAGTATCCCCACGCTGCTGTAGAGATGGACCTGGGGAATGGAATTAATGATGGTGCAATACCACGTGACTCCGTTGCCAAATTTTTGGGGAGCCTCTACTCTCTGAGACACTTCCTAGCTTCCCTTCCTAACACCCCCTCCACTTCACAGGACCCAGCTGTTGTTTCTCAGTACTCAGTGGCTCCCACCAACATCAGGATGATGGATGGATGGATGGATGGATGGATGGATGGATGGATGGATGGATGGATGGATGGATGGATGGATGGAAGCTGCTCACCTGGCCCTGCCTCTGCCCCATCTGGAGAAGGCTGCCTATCCCCTGAGCTGTTCAGAGGGATGGAGAGGGAGAGGAAGGGGAACTTTTGACAGGGAGAGGACAGGTGACCCAGAGCACTGCCTGTTGAAGCTCTGCTGCTGCACCATCATTGTGGGAGTGATGGGTGCCAGGACTCTACTGGCTTGGCACAGCAGGGAACAAACCATTACAGCTCACTGGGGTTATAACTGGGAACTGTCTCAAATACTGAAAGTGTCAGGGGGAAGACTGCTGGGAGAAGGCAGGGCCTGCTCCTCTTCCCAGGGCCTGTGGGAGAAGAGCTTAGGAAGCTTCTTCACTTGCCAGCTACTTCTCCTTTTCCAGACCTGTCCTTAAAATCTCAGCAAACATCTCATACTTGCCCTGAACACACCAATGTTTTAGGTAACGTGATGGTGAAGTGGACATCTCCTGCACAAGAATTCCAACCTGGATCCCCATTTTTCAGTGATCTTCAAAACTTGAAATAGTTTTATCCTTGCAGAGGTTGGGTTGCAGCTCTGAAAGAAGAGCTGAAGGAAGCTGGGAGTGTTGGGATCTAGGGTTCTGATTTGGAAATAAAGGAAAATGTACAGAAATGTGAATTTTGATTATGTTTCATTTAATGAGTTTTGAAAAGATTTGGAGCTGAATTAAAAGTAACAAAAAGCCAGGGAGATGAATGACCCTTATATTAAATTCAATTGGCTTTTGTGCAATTTGTTGCATAGAGAAGCCTCGTTAATACATTTTGCAGGTGGTTGGGTCATTTGTCATCAGAATTGTACTTTATGGAAAGCAACTTTCCTACCTCTTATTTTGCTTTGAAATGAGTTTCTCTGGGTCCTGTCTGCTGGCAGGAGCTGAATTGGCTTCAGACAAGCCACAGGGTTTCATGGAAAAGAAGAATCTGTCCTGTTATTTTCTATATATTTATAAGTTATTGTTATACAACATGGTCTACAGTTAATATCCCAAGTATATGTAGCCATAGCCCTCATCCATTAGAAAAAGCCCTGCTCTATATTATGGTTAATAATATTTATTGTTTCCTTTTGTTTCTCTTAAGAGCCAGGACAGCTTCCCTCTCCAGAGGGAAGAAAGGCTGTAAAAAAACCCCAAATAGAAAAAGCTTATTTCGTTTGCATTTTCCTAATTTGCTTTTCTCTGGCTCAGACATGTGTTGCCTATAAGCTATTAAAACTCTTTCTCTAGGGTTATTCTCCCCCCTCCATCCCCCATCTGATATTCACAACTTCATTCTGCCTGGATCAATGACTGCAAATTTGCTTTATGACAACTTGAACAAACCCATGATGGATCAGAAAGGACCTCAAAGTAGGCTGAAGCCTACTCAAGTCAAGAGCACCAGACACGTTTGTTAAAGACCTCATTGGCCTCTGATCCTTGGGTTGCTGCAGTATTGATTTTTAGGGTCCGAGCTCAATTGTGCTGGAAGTCGAGTCATATGGAGTCGCATGCTCGTGGGGGAGACAGGAGCTTTATAATGGGAACGGATCGATGGGGAATGATTTAGCACAGAGGGAGCTGGAGGCTTGGCAGGAAAGTTAAGCAATAATCGAGTTGTGGGCTCAGAGCCGTCTCAGGCTGGCGTGCTGCCTGTCTCAGTCTGTGTGCAGGGCTCAGGGGCTGCCGGGCCGGGCTGTGCGTGGAGGGCTGGCACCAGCCCTGCTGTGTCTGTGCAGGGACTCACGGCGCTGGTACTGTTAATTTTTTGCTCCCCCAACACTCTCTAGGTTTAAAACAAAGCAAATTGGATCCTCAGATGCTTTGCAGCAGGACCTGGTGGTGTTAGTGTGCTGCAGCTCTGGGCTAAACCCATAAGCGACTCTAAGGAGGCAGGGGCTGAACATGGAGAGCAGAGCACCTGCATAAGGAGCACATTTTGTGCAGCCTTGTAAATGTGGGGTTTCATTTTTAAAATGTGACTTTCTCGTAAACAGAAAGATTTTCCATTCTTTAACCCCTGCTCCATCAGTATGGATGGGGAATAAGAGACACCTGGGCAGGGATTGGCTTTCTGCTGTGTGCCAACATGCAGCATCCTGGGGCCCTGGTCTATATTTGGGTTATCCCCAAGTGATTTAACACAAAAATCCAAGCAATTCCACTAAAAAGAAAAGGAGACAGGTTCAGCTTACATTTTCCCCTCCACTGCTCCTTGCCTCAGTTTACCTCTACCATGTGTAAGTAAGGACCTGCTTTGAGATGGAGGTGGCACCTCTGTAGTGCTTCCATGTATGACACACACAGGGTGATTTTCTAAAGCAAAGTGGGTTTATGTCTAAGTCGACTGTGAGCAAATTACCTCAAGGACCCTTTCTTTTAAATCAGAGCCCTCAGGCCATCAGCAGTGTGGCTCTGCCTGGTCTGTGGTGGCAAATCTGACCTCATTTAAGTCCTAAAGGTTTCACAGAGTGGGGAGTTGTCAGAGATGGAGCTCGAGGGGTAAAATCCAGTCACCATCCCAGCAAAGTTCTTCCTCTTCTGACTCATTTTCAGGGGTGTCGAGGTGTTCCAGTTCCAGCCTTGTGCCAGGATTTTCACATACAGGGGTTCTGGCACAGCATAAAAATCATGGGTGGAGTGGGACATGAAATGTGCAATAAGAGCAGAAAAGAGGCTTTTCCTGCTCAGCTCAAGTGCAGGTAATTTCCTTCTCCTGCGAGGAAACAGGCCCTGGATCTAATTAATAAAGCTATATCCCTAATAGCAATCCCTCTGCAGCCTGTGCTGCTGCCTGCAGGTGCTGAGATGGAATGGGAGGGCAGACTGGGGCATTCCCAAAGGGATGGCATGTGCACAACTGCTCTCCTGCAGCAGATTGTGTGGGTGGGGTGTCAGGTGAGCTGGACAACAGGAGATGAACACTGATATTATAGACTGTCTCCCCTTCCCACCCCCATTCCCACTCACCACCACCCCAGTCATCCATGTTGTGCAGTCTGTTGTTAACCCTGTAAAAGGGTCCCAAGTGGCTGAGGGTTCTCCATCTTTGGAGACACTCAAAACTCAGCTGCAAGGCTCTGAGCAACCTGATATAATGCTAAAGGTGGATCTAACCTCCAACTGGTCTCTGTTTGGAGCAGGAGACTGAACCAGAGGCAGCAAAAGTCCATACCCATCTAAATTATTGTTATTCCTCCTGTCATCCTATCAAGCTGTACATGAAGCTTGGTTTGAATGTTTCAGGCCCCTCTGCTCCAACTGGAAAGACTGGTTCAAGGTATTTCTGCTGGTGAAAAAGTTCCTCTTTCCCAGTCTGGGGAAATTCATGATCACTTCCCAGCTACTCAGTGTCCCAGTCTCAACCTTTCCTACCCCTCATGTGTATTGGTGGATGGGTCTGGCAGAAACAGGGTGAAGCTCCTGAACCCAACATGAGCTGCCTCAAAGCCCAAGGAACTCTAAACAAAGACAACTTGCCTAGATTTGTTTAGATTCTGTGTTCAATTTTCAGATGGTTAATTCTAAGTGAGGCCAAGCCCTCTATGTCCACATGTCCCACAGTTTATGCTGCAAAATATTTCTCTTGTGCATAATTCCTGACAGCATTTCTTTGGGGGCCTCTGCCTTTCCCTTTCCTGGGTAAACAACTTGTTCCACGCCACTGATGCTAAGTGACTGCTGGTAAAAAGTGCAGCCTGAGAGCAGGTCGAGGGATCTGGGTAAGTGCAATTAGCAAATCTTTGCTTGGCAACTCACAATATTTTGGGGGAAAAAAAGGAAAGAGAGAGGTGTCTTAGCACAGTGACAGCTAGGTGCAGCTTGTGCTCTGAACTCTTTGCTCAGAGGTGGGAAGAGGCAGCCAGGTTTCACACAGACAGGCAGATTAGGAAGTGTGGGGATGAGCAGGGAGTAATTACAGTGCCTCCACTGTATATTAAGTGTGTGAAACAATACACAGGCACTCAGCGTGCAGCAGGCATTATGGCTGGGTGTCATAGTTGACGTTTTTAATATCCATTATTCAAAAATTGATTCCATGCCTGACTATCAAGCAGCATCCAGCTATAATGTGGGTGTAGTACCACACAACAGCACTGTCATCTGCTAAGAGCTTTACAAACATTAGCTAATTCCGCCTACCCTCTCCATCAGAGACAGGTAAGGGCTGATATTTCTGACTGTCTGAATCCCCAGGGAGGGCTGGGATTAGATGAAGGTGTTCTGGGGAAGCTGCTGTAGATGATGAGGCCAAAGCAGCCACTGGTGTACAAGGATGAGCAGCACAGAGAGTGGCCATAACTTGGAATAACCCCCAAATTCCTCCAAACACAAAGAAAAACATGTCCAGTGCTCAGAGATGCTGAAGAATAGGACCCTTAAGAAATCCCAAGTTCTGTGCTCAATTTTAGTTTTTTTGAAGCATTTTTAGGGAAGTTTTTCATTTTGACATTTTGCAAGAATCTCTAAGAAAGGTTTTCACCTGGAAATCCTTTTCTGCCTATCTTTGTTGCCCTTTTTCACTTAGACCCTCAGGAAAGGAAGATGTAAGGGCAAAAAAGGTAGGGAAACCAAGAAGCAGATGGGGGGGGGGGGGCACAAACAAGAGAAAAAAGGTTTTTCTTGTTTAAGTGAAAAAATGCACGTTGACAAAAAGGTGATTTTTTTTTCTGATGAAATTACCTGATTTAGAAATGAAGCTTTTTTTTTCTCTTCTGAAAACACCTACGACTCAGAAGATTAACTGATTTGTGGTTCCTAAGTGCAGGCAGCAGTGTTATCTTAGAGAGCCTGGCTGATTTTTGGTGGGTCCACATCTCCTTGATGGCTGTTGACAAACCAGATTTCATGTTCCTCTTCCGCTCCGACTTGACTCCAGGAATTTCCATTCCCAAACCTCTTTAGGCAAATCCTCTCTGAAGATTACCTGCATTATCTGCTTCTCCCCGGAGACAGCTTCCTCTCCTTTGCTATCAATTAACAACAGCTCTCACCAACCCTCGCTTTAATTGCACTATCTTTAAAAGCAGCCCTGACGTTGATGTGCCTGTTTCTCCTATTTTAGTTTCTCCCTCTGAATTATTCTGTTGCTTCTGACTGCAAACACCAGCACTGAATTCCTGGGGGATTGACCATTTCCTGCCCTCCTCTCTTGGCTCTGGGAGCCTCCTCCCCACACTCGTGCCAGCACCACACCTGAGGGCACAAAGTCTCTGTGGTTTGTAGCTCAAACTCAGGCAATCTCACAAAACCAAAGGAGGTGATAGTATGGAAAAGCTGTTTTCCAGGTCGTGTAGCCCTTTCTCCTGGGGATGTACCTGGAGGATGTGTAAAAAGTATGAAGTGTACGTCTGTGTGAAGGGTACGCTCTGATTTACCCCAACAATCTGCACTGAGGCTGTAAATGTGAAATGCAGAACCAGGAAAGGATCAGGTGGGATCTTAATTGCAACAGCAACAAAAGAAAATGCAGCACAGACTCTCCATAACCTGTTTGTACCAAAACCAGGGTCAAACTGCCCCTTGTGTGCTCCTGTTCCCTTCCTAGGTTGCCTCTCTCTCCTTTTGGAGCTACTTGTGCCACAGGAAGGTTGGGAGTGAGTTTTGCTCAAAAACTTGGGTACCCTGGCCTTTCCAACACACATTTTTTTCCCTGACAGGATGGTTTCCCAGTGGGGAAAACCAACTGGCTTTGATGAAAACTCTCGGTATCTGCCTGGTTCAAGCAGAAGGAGGGCTGAGTGCCTTACTCCTGTGGATATCTGAGGCTTGATGTCTCTTTCCAGTTGGTGTCTGCTCCATGTGGGGTGTAAAGCTGCAAGGTGAGGGCAGGGCCCCCCAGACCCACCAGTGTACCCCAACTCCTGCCCCAGTGCATACACCTCCAGGGCATGCAAAGAAACACAGATGTGCCCTTGGGTCCAGCCTCATTTGAAGGTTAAAAATAACACAAAGGTGCTTAGAAAAGTAAAAAAATGGAAATTAAACCACCCCCACACTTGAAAGAAACCTACCCCTTTAAGAAGGGATTGAACGTAATCTATTTCCAGCGCACGAGAGATCGGCTAAGGATTGCTGGGACATTTTCACTGACACAAATCTACATAATCGTTTTAAACTTCTCACCATTTCTTCCGATTATTCTCTTTCTGTCACTTTAGGAAGCTCTAAAACTGATTTTCTCTCCGTAATCTTCCAGTATTGCTTAGCACCCAAATCTCTAATATTTTAAGAAGATTATTTCATTTATAATTGATTGAGTGTATTTGCCAGTTTGCTACTTCAAAGATGTTGTGCTTTAAGGGGTTCAGGTAGAGCATTACTAAGTTTCCACCCCTTACCCCCCATCCAAAAAAAGAGGCAGAAAATTTTTGCATCCTGCCTGACACTTGATGCTTTTTTTCTTGCTTTTAAAAAATATTATTGGTATTATTTACATTGTCAGCATGCTGAATTGCTAAAAAAAGGGATCTCCAGAGATGAAAGGCAAATGGAGCTGTCTCCAGCTGCAGGCTTGGGCCTCGGTTTCCATCACAGGGAGCAGTTTGATGAGCAGTGATTAGAGGCAGCCAGCTCCAGCAGCACCACATTGCCCTGTGCACCAGCATTCCCTCCCAGGGCCTGGCTGCCCACCTCGCTGTTCTCACTGCAAAAGGGATTGGAGAACTGATAGCAGTTAAAATATGTTTTATTTTCATTTTTTGCCCTTCGATAGACAGGGTGTTTTCCAGCCAGATCTGCTCCCTGGGGTTGTTTTCTGCATCCAGACAGAAGGCACAACATGGTGGTGAAGAAAGGGGCAGGACAAACGGGTGTGGGTAAAGGGCATCCCTGAAACTCCTTGCTGCTGGCAGTTGTTTTCATCCAGCTCAGGACTGGGTGGCCTCCATCACTCAGTGCTGGATGTTGCCTTGTAGAGTGCTGACAGAGGGGTTGAGAGAGGGGAGAAGGGTGCAATAGGTAATATTTACAGAGGGCAAAGGCAGTAGGACATCTGCAAGCAGAGTTCTGGAGGGAGAGAGCCCATTTAATGCACTGCCACTGCTCAATGCATAATCAAAAAGCCTTAGAAATAAGGGAGATTTCCCCATTCTCAGCCCTGCTCTGCTCTTCATTCCTCATCACCTGTGAACTAGTGAGGAGACACATGGCACAATGCTCAAAGGAAAGCTCTGAGCCCTCTTTTAGGGCTGGCAGAGACTTAGTGATGCTCTGTCACAGTCATTTCGGAGAACGGAGCAGCTATCAACTAACAAGAATGAATTTCAAGGCTGATCACCTGCAAGCCAGGGATAATGGGAGGTCTGCACAATCAAACACGTCTCCTGTTATAGTAAAACAAGCAACACTTGAAAAAGACATGGAAACAGGCTTCTTTAAATCCAATTCAGGGATTTGGAATCCCCACTAAACGCTTAATTAATTTTTGATTAGCTGAGAACCCATTAAACAGACTGATTCTTCTAGCTTTATAAGTAACGGCAGCATGCTGCTTTAATTAAATTAATACTAAGAGATGTTCATTTTCAAATCCTTATGTTGGTTATTTGAGAAAAAATCATTTCATTCCCTTCCCTAAGAGGTTTACCATACTCTTTTATCCCAATGCAGTATCTCTTCCTATTCTGTTTGTGTTGCTCTTGGTTTGCCTGGAGGCAGAATCTGTCCCGGCCCTGAATTCATTCTGCCCAAGGGATATGGGGGTGTCCTAGATGTTTAGGACCAAGAACCTCATATTCCTACAGGGGTTCGCCATATGGGTATGAGCAGTCTGAGCGTTCAGGGTCTCACAGCCCTGGCTTCTCCAGCCACTTTTCCCACTGGCTATTTCCTATGTCAGGTACTGGACATGAATCCTGATTCTTCTTCCACAACAGAGCAAATGGCTATGAATTATCACCTTCTCTTTCGAGGGTCAGAGCCTGTCCAGGTCTCTGCTGTGACTACACCATGCAGCAGGAGAACATGCCATGGCTTGTTCACTCCTGGTTTTCAAACCCTTATGATTTCTGTGTTTCCCAGTGGAAGTCAGAGTTGCTGTCCACCCTTGGCTTCTTCCCCAGTGACCAACACTTTCCTCTGTGCGCTGGATTCTGTGGTGTTAGGAGGGAAGCAGTCAGGCCCTGGGCCTTTCCTTGATGATGGAGATGTGAAATGGACACTGGGTGTGATTAGGGAAGGAACACGGGCTCACTTTTGTAGCAACCCTTTTTATGGGAGGATTCAAAACCTCCCCTCTGCCTTTTCTTTCACTCCTAGCAAGATCTGAAATTGACTTTTGCAGACTTTTTCCACTGTCATAATGGGTGAAAAACTCCTCCCTGCTCATTGCAGGGCCAGCATGTTAAACTTTGCAGCTTGAGGCTCTCATTGCTTCAGTCCTGGGTCCTGCCAAAACCTCTCAGCCATCTGCCAGTCTGAGACCAGTGTGAGCCTCTGAGGTCCTTGCCTGTGCTGAGCAAGGTCCATGAGCACCCAGGCATGCAGGGAGTGAAGCCTGGAGCAGCCAGGGAATTTCCATATCTATTCATTTATGAAGATGCACTGTGCCCAGCTCAGAGACCTGCCAGCCACATGAATGCCATATGATGACATCGCTTCCATGATGCTACTGAACAGCTTTACATTGATTACAACCCCGTAAGTGGGAATCTTTTCCTGTCATTTGAGGGATGTGATTATTTTTTTTTTCCTTTTTAAGCTTCTTCCATTTGGCAGAAGAACTTTTGCAAAAGTAGCTCACAAGAACCCACTGCTCGTATGAACCACTCGGGAATAACACCGGGCTTGGTACAGGTGTGATTTTCCTTACAACATCTCCACGTTGTTTTGGCTTGATCTCCCTCCCTCGCTCCATTTGCTCTTGGCACATCTGGATTAAGCAGAGAACTTGTTTCACTCCTTGCTCTGAATGCCCCAACAAATGAAGGGTGAAACAGGGCTTTCAAGCCACCAGTGTCCCCTTCACCATTGCCTCTGCAGAGCTTGGATGTCACCCAGATCCCAACTGCAGGAACATACTGGGGTGGTCCCTGAGGATCTAATCAGCTGATGCTGCCATTACACAGGATCTGGAGAGGGGGGCTTGGAGAGCAGCCCCAGCCCCTCATACCTTCACCCTCCTGCTAAGCTTGCTTTGCCTCCCCTCTCCCTGCTGCCCACTCCTTGTTAGGAGCCGTCGGAGGCAGCTGGCTGCTCGTGCATTAAATTAGCAGATGTTGCTGCTACACAACATTAAGCACAACAATACTGTTAATGTGCCCTCCAGAGCCCTCTGCCTCCTCCTCACCGGGCCTCGCCAGACACAGCCTCTCCGGAGGCAGATTAATTTCAACTCTCTGGATCATAATAAATTAATTTTTATTAGAAAAGGTGGCGGGGGGGGCGGTGGTTCGGGGGTTCGGGACTGATCTCCTGAGCTGCAGAGATTTAAGCCAGCTGTCGACTGTCTCCTGGCATTTGGGTTAGGAAGTAAATACAGAAGGAGGGGATTTTTACAAAATACCCATCAGCCCTTCTTGCTGGGAGGAGTGTGAGGGAGGCTTGGAGGTCAGGGAGAAAAACCTGTGTTATGGGGTTAATCCTGTACAGAGTCCAGGGCTAGACAAACTGGAAGGGGGATATTTTCTTTCTCACTCATGGGGAACACTTCCATCATGTTACCCTGACAACAACCCTCCCTAGATGTGAGGCTGTGGAGTCCCAGAGCAAGTCCCCACACCCCCACAAGCCCTCCTTTGCTAAGAAGCCTCTTTCCCAAGATGCTGGTAGGAATAGGCTTCATCAGCTTTGCATTGTCACCACTTTTGGAGATACATGGCACAGTCCTGCCAGTCCTTGGAGCATCCCCAGCCCATCCCCAACACCTGCTCCGTGCCCAACCCAGCTTCCCAGTCACAGCCAGGCAGCAGATCACTGGAAGATGACTCTGTAGTACCCCAGTTCCTGAGCAGAGGGGATTTTGATGGTTCTGCCTCATTGCCTTGGACACCAAAGGCTCCCAGCTCCTTTTGGCTTAAGTCAGGGCTGTCTGTACTCAGCACTTACGAAAACCAGCCCTGGGTCTTTGCTCAGATTAACGATCAAGGTGAGCACAGCAGCTGTGGGAAGCCCAATCTTCATTTATCAGTGGGGAGCGCATTGCCAGTCGAGGATTTGGAGGACATGGGAGCTGAGCTCTGGCTGGCCATCGCTAGCTTCACTACTGAGATGAAAACTTGGACCTGGTAGCTTCAGTATCACTCAAAATAATTGCTGAGGAATCTGGACTCTGGCAGGGCAGTGGACAGGAATGTGTTATCTGCTAGTTCTGGGTTAAATGACAGTGACATTTCCTGTGGTCATTTCAAAGGCCAATAAATGTAGCCTAACTCTGCAAAAGCTGATCCTTCTCAGTGTCCTGTCTCCAGCTGTGGCCAGCAGTGAACACTGATGAAGGAATGACACACCACAAACTCACAATGATCCTTCACCGGAATACTCCCCTAAGCCCCAGATGTGTGGCTGAGCAACTTTCCAATGTAACCAAAATTAATTTCCTTCCTTGATTAGTTTCTCCAGTTGCCTTTGATCATTCAGAACATCCAGTGGTGAGAAGCTCTACAGACTAAACAGGCTTTGTGTGAAAAATTATTTTTCCTTTTCCAGCTGGCCTGCAAGTTTCAGCTGATGCCTTCCAGTTCTTATAGAGGGAGAAAGGGTGAACAGCTATTTTCTGTTTGCTTTTTTCAGTCCATTTTATCTTTATCACTTCCTCCTCAATAAATTCTATTCCAGAGATAAGAAAACCTTGTCACTGAAACTGTTCCTTATACAGACAATGTTCTGTGCTTTGTTGGTAGCTGGCTCAAATACTAATAAACCTCCTGGATTTTCAAGTGGTCTCTGTTTGCTGTATTTTTGGTTGTATAACTGTGGAGTTATCCTGCAGTGTGAGAGCAATAAAAAAACCTGTCCTACTCACCCATATTTCTCTTCCCCATCACGATATGATTTAGGTTATGAATGACAACTCAGGGTTATGGAGAAGGGTTTATTTTTAACCCGTAGCCATTTGATTTCTTGGTTCCCAGACCCTACATGGTGGAGAACTGCAGCACAGCAAAGAGAGGGAAGCAGCTTTCACAGCAGAAATTATGAAAGCACAGCTCTAAAGGCAGGACTAGAGCTTGGGAGCTGGTTAGGCTGGAGCCTGGATTTCCAGCTGAGGTGCTCCTGGGTCAGGACACAGCAGTCCTTGGGCAAAGACCTGTCCCTGCACCTGCCAAAGCCTTTTGGAGCTGCTGGGGGACATTGTCTGTGTCGTCAGCCCGTGAGCATCTTGTTCACTCCTTTGCAGAAATTGTGCCAACACCTGAAGCTGTCACCCCACATACTTCTCCTGAACTTCCCTTTGATGCGAGATCTTGGGGGAAAGCAAACCGGAGCCCGAGTGCAGGGGATGGAAAGGAAAGTGGTTCTTGTGATAACACAGGATCAGGTTTCACCGAGTCCTTTTTCAAACACCAATTGAAAACCCCCCTGCCGCCACTTGACAAGTTTCCAAAATCCTCTTTCTTTCCAGGATCTACCCATGGTCCTTGAGTAGGGAGAAGAGGCTGCGAATTGAAAGACCTGTTTGCTCTGTGAAAGAGCTTGACAATGTGTTGAGAGAAAGTGATACTCACTGCCTTCAGAGCATTCAGAAAGGCGTCCATTTATCTCCCTCTTTTCTTTTTTTCACCCGCTCTTCTTCTAAGGAATCTGTGGTTGTAATCCCTCTCTGGGATTTTTCACAGTAGTCTGATAATGTTAATATTTATCCTGGCTCAGAGATGAACTGACAGCATTGTGTTCTCTCCTCTCTCATTTTATCTCTGTACATCTATCAGGTGTTCTGTACGGCTTTAACTTCATCAACACCCAGCTTGGTGCAGTGACAGGTGAAGTCACCCTCCATCACCTTCCACCTCTCTCACCTCCAGTGGTCTGTTTCCTCTGTTTGTTTTTATTATCTTATTAAAAGTCTAAAGATTTTAAGTAAGTCTAGAAACAGTTATAAGGGGTCAAGGTATTTGGGGGTTCTGAGAATAATTCTTAGACTAGTCCTTGCCCGGTATTAAAAAGCTGATTGCAGACTTTTGGCAGAAGGGTTATGGGGACACAGAGGTGGGTATTTTTTTTCCAGGATTTCAGTCCTGGAAGAAAAGGACCCATGGAGTGGTGGAGTTTTCTTCTACTGATGGTCTGTGTTCTGTAGCCTGACCATGCAGGTCACTGAAGGGTTTGTGTTGCCCTTAGAAGAGATGCCTGCAGAATAACAACAGCCAGACATAATTTGTCATGGAAAACAATCAGAATTTCTCTCTCTGGAGTACAGTACAAACAAGTGGAAAAGGGCAACAATGAAGTTTATTTGTATGGAATTCATGCCTGCCAACCCTGGTTGAACATCTGTATTTATCTTAAAGCCTCCTGCATGGGAGTCAGATGAATACATGGAGATCCTGATTTGCATTTGTGTAAAAATGAGTTTATTGGTCTTGTGTGCCAAGTACAGACAAGAAACAAGAAAGAAGGTATCTAAACTAGCTTGAAAACTCTGTAATGGCTTAAGTAATCTTGCAATTGCTATGAAGAACCTGACTAAAAAAAAACAGGGAATGTTTACAGCTGTCTGCAGTTCCCCAGTGAACTCTACAGTATCAATAATCCACCCTCATACAGGCATGAAGATGATGTGGGAGTGGGGAATGTCCCTGAAGCCACCCACGAGGGGATAGACACCCAAATTAACTGATTTCACCTCAACCTTTGTTGATGCAGTGGGTAACCTCAGTGGAGACCACAGGTAAGAGTTTTCTGGTAATAAAATTTTGGATATATTTTCTCTCATTTATTGCTGTAGGATTAGATCTGGCAATGTGTGAAATTGCACTGAACAGGTGGAGCACCAGTTTGTGGTGAGGATTGTTTTACATGCAAACACACCATCTTTCTAGGACTGAAGTTCTTTCTCCATCAGTTATACTCCATCCAGAGCTGAGCTAATTTTAGTCTTCCAAACCTTCTCTTATATGAACCCACGTCTCCTCCAAACCCCTATTTCTCCTCCAAACTGCTATTTCTCCTCCATGGAAGCTCCAGATTACATAATTCCATTTTATTTTTATTCATCTCTCATCTTCAGTGGCAGAGGAGAAACAGTTTGAAGAACCTGGAAGTGTTGTGAAAATCTTCCTACAGACAACACCAGAGGTAATTAAGACTAATGATAATTTTAATCCAAAAGCCGGACACTTTCATCAATAGCTCCTAGGACTTTTCCTTCTTTCATATACAATCAGTTTGGAATATCTGTTGACTCCTGATTAAAACATCCCCAACCCCCTGTTGATCACCAGGTTTCTATGGGAAAGGCAGGAATTTCATCAGTGTCTGCAGTCATAAAACAAAGGAAATGTGAAACTACACTGTACTTGCAGTGAGGTCAGATCCAGCAGCAGCAATAAAGATGGTGTGGAGTGATCTCTAAGTGTTTATCACTGGGAACATCCAAATTCCCAGTGGTGGTTACTCCCAAATCCCCCATTTTGAGGCAGATGCCATATGGCAAGCTTTTAAAACTATGCCTATCACAATGATGTAAGAGTAAAAAACCTCAGATCAACCAAGAACTTTTTGTTCTGTGAGGAGGAATTACTGTTCACAGTAAACCCTGGCTTGTCACTGGATGAGTGGTGATTATTACGAGCTGTGTTAACAGAGACTCAGCTTGTTTTCACACTCTCATTCCAAGTGTGGATTCATACCTGATCTGCTTTTTTTACACCAAATTTCTGCAAATTTCTGGCTGCAAGCACCCCACAGGCCATTGAATAGAGTTTTCTCACAGTGTGGGCTGAGGTAGATTCTGGCCAAACTGAGAAAGAAGTTTTGGATGTGGCCTCTCACTCCTCAATAGCACAGAGTGGCTGAGCAGAACATGTGGAGATGTGAGTGCCCAGGCTGGTCCTGAGAAGCCCTTCTCTCTCTTCTGACCCAGGAGCACTGGATCAGGCCTTTCCAAGCTGAGACAGAAAAGAATCTGACCAGGAATACCTAAGGGAACAAACATTAAAGGAAAGCTGAAAATATCAACAGTTCAAAGATCTTTTTCTGTGATCTGTGCTGAGAGCAGCAACCTCCCGAGAAAATCCAATTCCTTGCAGTCCATGTGTGCTGCAGACTCACAAATGTGTGTGTTACTTCACATGCCAGCACACCCATCTGAGTGCTCCTTACCTCCCCACAAAATCCCTGGGCCATGCAGAAGAGAATTGCTCTCTACACAAATTCAATTAGGCTGTATCAGGATTGACCTGGGAAAACACTGCAGCCAAATTGTACCACAGCAGCAGCCACACCGGGAAGTACTAAATCTTGCACTGCTCCAAACGAAAGGAAAACACATATGTTAATGTTACAGCACAAAATTCATGCACTCATTAGTTATAATTAATTATAATTCATTAATTCTTAAGTTGTGCCCCAGATGTGGCCACTTCACTGCCTTCAGAACTCCTCCCATTATCTGGTCTGGCTCCTCTGAGTGAGTCTCCTCATTTAAACCAATGGAGCTTTTCCCAGTTCTTCCACTGGATCTGCAAAATATATGCAGATTTATACAGTGAGGCACACACTAAATACTCCGGGGGAAGGAGTAAAATAGACATTAATCAGATATTAAAGGACTTGTGAGACAGGGAGAAATACACATTTGGGCATAGTTTGGGGTTGGTTTTGAATGTTATGTATACACATATACAATTACTGTGTATATCTATGTATTATTGTTCTGTTTTAAGCAACTGGATTGGATAGGATAAGGAGAAAATGGGAAGAGGCAGGAGTTAAATATCTAATAACACTAATGTTAGGGAACTGTGGCTAATTTGCAAATGGATACCACATGGAAACACGCTTTCGTTAATCTGTGTTGCTTTAAAAAAGAAGGGGAAAAAAAAAAAAGGAGGAGGAGTAGGAGGAAGCTGGGGTTAGTAAGCTATCTGACAGTCTGAGCAGCTCATCTGCTTGCAGGGATTGGGTCGGGAGCAGATATTCCCAAGTGCCTTGAGTATCAAGTACATTGGATATGGCTTTTGATCAGAGAGGCAAGGTGCTGCCTTCTCTTCCCCGGGATGGTTCCCACTGGAGGCAGGTACCTCCCGATGGAGCACAGAGGGTGGGTTGGTGGCCCTGAGAGGGACAGGGACAGCTCTGCATTGTGTGTTTACACCAGACCCTGGCCTTTCCCCTGCCTGTGTTCCTTGTAATTTCTGGAAATCAGAAATAAGCTGATGTGATTAGAGAAGAACAGATCTGGCTTAGTGCTCTTCAAGCTTAAAAAGGTGTTAAAGACTTGACAAATTACAAATACAGAACTAATAGAGATCCTAAATAAGTACGGTTACCTAATTCCTTTACACTGAGAGACAAAAATGAAGGGTGGCTTTACCGTGATTGATGGGCAAATAGCAGCCTGGCCAGGGAGAAATAGCTGAGAGCTGAGGCACATCAAAAAACATTTTACACCCAGCCCAGTCTTGATCTGGGTAAGGAAGGACTAGTTTTTGCTGGCTCTTAGCTTTGTTGATGGTTTGATACCGGTGACCCAGTGGAAAGAGAGTTTTTGTGGCATTGCTTCTTCTCGGGGAGGGGCCAGGCTTGGTTTTCTTTAGGTTACACTTTTTCTTTGTCCTTTTTATTTTTTTTTCCCCTTTTTTTCAATGCAATCTCAAAGTCATCTTGCATTAATTAGCCGTCATCTTAACGACACTGTTGCATGTTAGACGAAGAGATCTCGGAATTCAAATAAGACTTGACCCTAAGAGGGACCAGCTCCCTGGCTTTTTCTTCTCATCTCCTTAAATCTAAAAATTGCTAAGTGATCTCTGAGGCTCAGGCTTTCCTCGGAGATTAGTGTAAGAAAAGCCCCAACATCTGCAAAAGTGACTGCTTTTGACAACCGTACAGATATCTTAAAGAGCAGGAATTTCCCTAATAAAACCCCTTAAAATAAGTCTTCTTAAGATTTCTTAATGCCACAGTGATCAGTTTGCATGTTTCAGAAATTCAAGAATTTTTTATCTGCTTTGGAAAGTCATGAAAAAAAAATGAAGCAGGTTTATTTAAAGGGGAGAAGTATTTGAGATGCAGGAGAGACGGGGTAGAAAAGCTTAGGAACTGGTGATAAAACCATAAATTGTATAGCTCAGGGAATTTGTGGACTGACTAAAAATGACAAAGCAAAGCAGCCCAAGTTGGTCATCAGAATAATAACAAAGAGGACTTTTACCAAGGAAAAAAAAAAAAAAGCACGTGGACCCTCTGGCATTCCATAGGCAATTTAAATAGCTTAATTCGGCATTGTTGTGATAGCCATATGCCTGATAGCCTGTGGGCCAGATCCTCTGCTGGTGTAAAGCCGAGGCTTTTCCACCTATTCAGCAAAGCACCCCTGTTAAAGACAGCATTTAGGCACCTGCTGAAATGTGAGTGCTTAGATCCCAACAAAGGCACTGGGAGCTCAGCTCATGGAGATGTTTAATCAGTGTATTCTGCAGCTGGGGCATGAGGCCCTCGCCCAAATCTGCCATGTATTTCTAGGCTCTTGGGTGCTGGCACAAAAGTCTGGGCTGCCTGTGAGATCTCAAAGCAGAGAGAGATGTTGCTGGATGTCTCTAGAGGCTTCTGGAGCTTGATCCTGCCCTCCTTTCCCTGCCTGGAGTAAACACATGGATCTGCAGCGTGTGGCAGGACTGGCTGCAGTGTGCTATTAGGGCTGTGTGTGCAGAGTGGGATGGGGTGGGCTGGGGCACTGATGCTTACAGGGGTAAAATTCATCCCAGTGTTATCCCTGCTCAGCAGGGCTCAGTTGGGCTGAGCATGGCAGAGGAACCCTCAGAGAGAGCTGTGAATATCTGTGTGTGTGGGGCCTGCAGCCTGTGGTGACACCATCCACACCAACATCCCTGGGGTTGGTTCCTTGAACTGAGTTTCAGTGAAAATGTCCCACCAAGGGCAGGACTGCTATAAAATCTGGGGGAGTTGTTTGGTCGGGTGCCTTGCTGCTTTTTTTGGGGGGTTTTTTTTGGGGTGGGGGTGGGGGTTGGGGGTTATTTTTTGCCAGTTTGTGAGTCTCCAATAAGGACAGAAATTTAGGCGTCTGAATTTCTGATGCCTTCCCGAACATGTACCTTTTCCCCATAAAAATGAGTCAGTTCCAGCACCAGATATTCCCATTTAACATTTTTGTTTAATTTCATTTACAAGCCCATGACTGACAGAGAGGAGGAACTCTTGGGGTACAGCACAGAATTTTGTGCAAGATGGATGAATGTAGGTCCAAGATATTTCCTGAGGATACATCCCATGCACCTTGTGTGCTGTGGGATAGGGCAACATAAGGCAGCAGAAACCAACTTATGAAACTCCACACAGTTATTTTTCCTCCTCCTTTTCCTTCATGGGACACTTTCCATCTCCACTTCAGAGCAGAAGGACATACTGGAATTACAGAATAACCTACTGAGACCAAGAAATCTGGTGCACGCCCAGCCCTAGCAAAGGTGGAGCAGGAAACAGATCAGGGATTAGACCCACGAAGGGACATTGGTTCACAATTACCATGCTAAGCCCTTCAGTCCAGCTGTAAAGCCTCCAAGCCACTACCCAGCTCCTGCTTGACCCTGGGTGCCCCTTAAATCTTTTTGGTGTGCTGGTTTGCAATGCTAAAATTCCCAGGTGCTGAGAGATGGGTTGCTCCTGGGAGCACCCCTGTCGTGCCTTGGCTGAGCAGCTCAGTGCCCCTTCTCTGGTCCTTGAGGTGTTTCTCAGCCTTCCTCACACATGAAGTCCAGCTGAGGAGAACTCCCAAAGACCCAAATGAAATACAGTGATGGGGCTGGTAGGGATCAGAGAGGGTGGTAGAAAACCCTGTGGCTGCCATTTTTATCCTCTTTTATTTGTGTGTCTTTGCTCTGGTCTGGCAAATTGGCAAACAGTTTTCAGTGGTGCCATGGGTCAGAACAGAGAAGAGAACATTTCATTTGGAAGGGACCATCTAGTCCAACTGTCTGACCACTTCGGGGCTGACTACAATTTAAAGCAAATCCTAGAGTTAAGGTTATCCTAGAGCTTAATACAAATGCCTGTAGGTGGCAGATATTGGGTCAAATCCCCTCAGACAGGGGTGTAAATAAATACCTTGAGGGAGTGAAACATGTGGGAATGTAACGTGATGTTGTGGGATCAGCTGTAGGATTCTGAAATATTTTCTGCAAAGCTTAATATTTTTTCTTTCAAAATGTGAGGCTTTGAGGTTTTTTGTTTATGTGAAGCTGTTTTGGTTTGGGTGGGGGTTTTTTGGTTTTTTTTTTTTTTTTGGTTTGGTTTGGTTTGTTGTTTTTTTAAGAAGGAAAGCAGGACATTTTGTTAATGGGAGCATCTCAAGTTGCAAGCCTCAGAGGGCAAAACCAGATCTGGCAAATTCACCTCTCAACCTCTCTGTGTCTCAGTTTCTTTACCTGTGAAATGGGCACCAGAGTGCTTAGACTGCCTCTTCCAACGTGCCCTGACACTGTAGGCTCCAACACCATATAGAAGGTGCAAATTAAGACTCAGGTGTCTTATCCTTATGAAGCAGTCTCAAAAATACTGCTCTGAGTGAGAAAAAATTGTGCCACCATAAGGAGAGTTTTATTTAGGACACTGCAGATCCGGATTTGCTGCCAGCAGCCTAAAACTAACAGGAACTTGAAGTGGGAAAAAAAAAATAAATTCTTTCTGGTTTTATATCTCAATCAAGAAGAACTGTCCTTTTTAATTCAAACGCCGGGGTCTAGAGTTGTTTTCCCTGCAGATCCCGCGTTGTATTGGGAATATCAGGAGCTGCCAATTGCAATAACAGTTTCTAATTCCAAATTAATTCAGTGTAAATGAACTGTCAAGAGAAGATTGATTTGTTTTGGTAATTGCCCTGATGCAGGCTGCTGGGTGACAGCGGGAAAGAGCAAAGAAGGGAGCTTTGGCAGGTCTGGCTGAGCCTAAGGGTGGATTGAGGAGATGGAGACCTAGCTGCAAATATCATCTGTCAGGACCACTGCTGAGCCCGATGCTTTTTTCCAGCTTTCAACTATGTCTTCAGGAATGAAGCTGACACTGCACAATGCTCCTTGAGTTAAAGACATTTGTGTGTTAGGCAATTGGGAAAGGGGGGGAAAAAAGAGACCCCCTCCACTGGAAGGTCTGCTTGTTGTCCTGCCCCCACCTCTGCTGTGCTGGTGGGTCACCAGCCCTCACCTCCTCTGTGGTGGCCAAGTGATCATCTCACTCTGCCTCGTGGCTGGGAAGGGCTGAAAACAAGAGACACAGGGCCAGGTGAGGGTGTGATGTGCCACATGGGACATTTCATGCTGCCTGAGACAGGTGGAAGAAGTTTGGATCCCTGAGCATCTCCACGTGGCTGTGTCCGAAGTGCTGAGCCCTTCTCAAGGGCTTCCCCTGCCACCACAGCATGTGGAATCCATCCATACACAGACCTGCAGCAAGCCCATGCTGATGCTGTAGGGTCCACCCAAACAAGGCATTTTAGCAGGAAATTCAATGTTACACTCCCAGCAGTGAGGGAAAAGGCTGAACAACCCAGCATATCAGGCAGCAACACTGCCAGTAACCCAAATGCAGGCTCTGGAGGGTAGGCATGTGGCTGTGGCTAATTCAGCAATGTGTAGCTGCCTCAAAAGGGCCAATGACTATGATTTTTAATCCATATTACAGCTAAATATAAAAACTTTGTTTAAATGACTCTGTAGATACGGCATTCAGGCTATCACTGCAGTCTATAAAAAAGCAAGGCAAGAAAACTCCCAGAGCAAATGACACAATAAACTCCTAAATGTTAATGAAGTTGCTCACTAAAGAACTGCCCAACAAACTAGCTTGTGCTTGCTGTATTTTTGGGGTTTGTTTTTGTGCGTGTGCCTAAATTCCCTGATCAATACAGGTGCTGTGTGACTGAATTGCTAATGGAGTCTGTAGATTAGTTTATCAATAGCATTTAAATACTTTTCACACTTGCAGTAGATTTTGAATTATTTATTTGTTTCTGGTCAATTGCTTATGATCTCATTAGCATTTGTCTGTAAAGTGATACCAGACATGCTGGAATACTTTAAAGATTTCACGGCTCTGCAACTTTGCCTGGGAGAAGGAGGTGTCAGGGCTTAAACTCACAAAATCCTACAACAGCCCTTTTTAAGGCAGGGGCTCTACTTGCAGGAGGGGAACACTCAGAATCTGCTTTTTGGGGAAAGGATGGAGGCAAGCGAGTAGGTAAACTGCTGCCCTGGGAAGTTCAGCCTTCAGAGTGATTCCTGAAAATGTGAGGAAAAAGTACTTCCATGTTCATTCTGAGTTTTGGGCAACAAATCCCTTTCAGGGATATGTCTGGGATCCCACAGAAACCATACAGACAAGCTGGAACATGAAATGAAGACTCTTGAGTCCTTTTCTCTAGTCTTCATAACAAATCCATTCATCTTCCTACATACAAGAGTCACAAATATGATAAACAATCTCATTTCATATGTTGTGTTATTCTGATTTGATGGAGGAGGGGTTGCATTGACCTGACAGACTTTGCATTTGTGTTTTCATCTTTTGATATGTCTCATGTAGACTCCACACAAAGCTCATAACAAGAAGAATACATCTCAAAAGGGAAGGGGTTGTAGCTTAAAAACATTGGAAGTATATGGTTTATAAGTGTTATCAATGTGCTTTAAGAAGGGGAGAGCAGATTAAATGTAAATCCAGGCTAGAAACCAATAGGAAGAGACAGTAAAAATGTCAACTGAAGAAGGCTGTGGAAGGAGGAGACTGTTTAACCCTTATCTACAGCCTGACATATCCCAGCATTAATTCACAAACAAGATGAAAGGTGTGGAACAAAACCAGGACTCTACCTTGAGTTGAAAGAGGAGCACATCAGGAAGTCTGAAGCAAGACTGGGGAAAAAAATCTCCTCCTGGGAATCATCGATGCCACGGCTGTTCTCCGGGGGACTCTCACCATCCATCTCATGAGCATGTTGAACATCTCACGAGCCTGAGAACAGCCAAGGAGGTGTCATACTGTGGAGTGTCATGTACTGTGCTGTTTTGCCACCCTCCCTCAGGCTTTGCTCCGTGGCTACTCCACTGTTCTGTGCAGGAGCAGATGGATCAATCTTTTCCCAGATCTCACCCCTGGCATCTCTGACCTGCAGACAATTGACTGCAGCCAGGTCATGTTATGAAGCAGAGGTCTCCAAACCTCCAAGAGCTTCCTCACCTTTTACAGAGGCATCCACAGGATTTTTTTCTACTGGATTTACTGCCAATCCTCCCAGTTAGAGGTCTAATCACATACTGATGACACATCCCATCATGTGCTGAGCTGTTGCCCATTTTTGAGACATTGGCAGCACTACAGAGATGCTTTGCCAAATTTCCACCTTCAGAGCCTTTTCTGGAGTGGCCTGTGTAATTCACCTTAACCAGCTGCTAGGAAAAAAGGAAGCAGTGCCCAGACCTGTGTTTTCTGTCAGCACTCTGAGCACCTCTGAATGCTGCAGGCGTGATGGAGAACCCTGTTTTTGTGTCGAGACACTTCTTTTTAGTTAAAATGAAATTATCTATATATTCCTAAGTCTAACCATAGCTAGGACTCCGCCAGGACCACAAATTGATGTCAAGTGTCAGTCTTATTTCTGTAGTCATCATCATATGTAATCTATTTCCTCTTCCCCTCAATATCTGCTTGATTTTTTTCCCTGGTTAACACAAAGTGGGCAGGTATGAAAGGGTCTCTATGCCCTTTGGCTCTTCTGGTGGAAAACCAGGACTGTAAGTGAAATCCACTGGAAATCTGGTGGACATAGTTCTGGTGAGTGAGAAGGGTGAGCCAGAATTCACTGTCTTCTGCTGAACCTGGCTCCCCTGTAGATTCACTGTCTCCCTCCTCCCTTGCAGCAGAGACTGTGGCTGAGAACATTTTTATGGGAGGGAGAGACAGGACAACCTCATGAACCTCTCATGAACCAGCCACCTTGAGAACAAGTGAAGCTTATTCAGAATGACCCAATATGTCCCTGAAGGATGCCCCCAGTTTCCCTGAGGAATCCCCTAAGAATTTGCAAATGTGAAATGCCACGTGTGCTGTACACCTTCAGCAGAGAAACCCAGATGCAATTTGGTGGCAGCCAGGGACACCTCACAAAAAGGAGGACAGAGAGTCCAGCTGAACTCCCAGGGGAAGGGCTGGCAGAGCAGTCACAAGTAATTTGAACACTGTAATATAAATATGGTGTTGTTTTTGGCAGATACACACGTTTTCTTCCCCTGAAAGGCTCTGGGACCATGCAGGACACTGAGTCAACTGGATCAGGGATACAACACTTCTTCCTTTCTTCTCTTTTTGTCTTCTTTTCTTTCCCCTCTCTTTCTTTTTCTTTTTCAGTTCAGCCTAAGTAATGATCTAGGACAGCACTGTCTCTTTAAAGGTGGCCTTTTTAACTGCAACCTAATCTTCTTCTATCCACTTGGACCTTGGATTTAAAAAATTTCACCAATCCGGATTTCCAAATCCTTGCAGATTCTGAGGGGGCTTGTTTATGGAAGTATCCTTTAGAAAACGGCTTAGACTTTAAGATGAGGAAACGCAGGGAGCTAATGTGAAGATTTAGGACTTTCTAGGAAGCTTGCAGTGCCTAAGCCCTGCTTGCTTGAGCAGTCTGAAGGTCCTTTTGCAGACTAAGAGGGATTAATACCCCTTTAACCAGCGGGGCTATGCACACATTCATAAATATACCATCTCTCTCTAATCGCTTCGCTCCCTAATCCACAATGATTTCTTAGGAATTATCATTTTATCTCAGCTAAATAAGCACATTCCTTGTGCTTTCCTGTAGAAAAATAAAATATTTCAGAAGATTTTCTTTTCAGCTGTGGTGCCATGAAAATCAAGCTTTTATTTAAGACCTTGAGTAAATAAAGGAAACTTTGTTTATTTGCTTCTCAAGAGAAGGGCGATCAGTCACATCCGCCGAGCATCTGCCTGCTGATCCACCCACTCCCCATCCAAATGACTCCCCTGGAGTCAGGATCAGGATTATTTGTTTGCCCAACCCCTCATGAAGTGACAACACCTCTCTGTATGCACAAGACTCAGGTGGAAAGGGTTTTTGCACAAATTGCAGCTAACACCAATGTGATGATCGTTGAAAGAGACCATTTTTGAGAATACCACATAGATTTTCATATTTGTTTTATAGATCTTTCTCTACCTCTTTTGCTTTTTCAGGTTTGGTGGAGTTTTCATATAGTTTTAATTTTTACATTTTTCTTGCCCAAGCTCAGCTACCTTACATAGAACTATCAGTCTTGATTTTGGGGAACATCACCCTTTTTTTTTTTTTTTTGCAACATACCACTCTCTGGTTTCTCCTGCTGGCTGTAAGCACAGCATGGGGTTGCATGGGGTTGATCCTGGGGCAGGGAGGAACTACAAGTAATAAGGAATCTGACTTCTAATGGCATTTTAAAAAGAAAAGAAAATAGTTCTTTTTATTGCTAAGAATATTGCACAGAAGTGAGTATTTCTTTGGTAAATCACTCCCCACTTAGGCTTTGGTTTCTAAAATCACTTTCAAATCCAGGAATGAGTTCAGGCAAATTCCAGCTGAAGTGAAACACTCAGCTCTGGGAAGGGCTTTGAGTTTAATATAAAAAAAGCCTCTGAATTTCCTCTATTTCTAATTCTTACTCAGTTAAACTCTGGCCTTCTATCACAAAAAATGCACATAACCTTGAGAATTAGTATGGATGTGCTGCATGGGGAGCTTCAGCACCTATAGGTTTCAATATTCACAGGTCAAAAAAATGGTAATAAAATACTTATTCTGGATGATTTTATTTTTTAAATAGAATTAATAGGGACAATATGAAATGATGGTTGTAGAAAATCAAAATTGTTTTGGAGCAGCTCTGTTTTTTTAACATAAGTATTTCAAAAATAATTTGGGATGTGAATTAAAAAATACACCTCTTCCCTTAGTAGACATAATAATGATAAATGAAGAATTAGATCTATCTCCAAGTATTTCCAGAGTTCAGAGGCATTTGAATCCGTGTTTTCTTTCACATCTCTCTCTACTGAGACCATTCCATTTAATAAGAAGTGAAATAGTGTGACAAATCTGCTGCAGCCTTTTATGACTTACAGTTCCTGTGGGCTTTATATTTTTTCTTGTCCATTGCCCCTTCCCCATGCACTCCGTGGTCAGAGGAGAAATACAGAAGCCATGACATGAAAATACAGCTGGCCTACAGTGAAATCTTTGTCCTGGCAGGAGTGTTTGCACTGAGCACCCCTGGCTGCTGTCCATGCTCCCCTCAGTGAGCAGAGGGCTGACCCCGACCAAGAGGATGTGGAAGAGTCCCATTCCCTCTCTTTGCCAGGAGACCCTTCAGTATTTGCTGTGCCTGCAGCAGGGCTCAGTGTAGATCTGGCTTCTGCCTGCCCTTACCTGCTCATGGGGACCTGGATTTGCAGTTCATGTGAGCTCAGGGGTGGGACTGAGTGAACCAAAGCACTGTGTGAATGTGTGTGAGAGCTACCAAGTGAAATCTGCTCTCATACCAAGGCCATCCTTTGTGGAGAGGTGCCTCCAGTGGTTTTTGGAGGATGTTTTCCCAACCACAGCATCTGCCACCACCTTTTGCTGCAGGTGCCTGATCTTCAAAGCCTCCAGACCAACAGAGGGCCGATATTCCTGGCTCTGGCTTTTAACCTGTGTTGGCCTGCTGATTCTAGTGGGGTGCCCCATGGTATTAAAGGACTTGGGGCCCTTCTGCCAGGAGGATGTTTCCAGTGTTGTTTCCTAAAGTCTTCCTGCAACAACAAAAATATCCATCATGTTCCAAAGGCGCTCAGTTAAACCTGAGATTGATCTGATTTAAGGGGGATTTCTACCTGGGCTTCACATCCCTCCATACAATGCTCTGCCCTAATGCTCACTGAAAGCCTGAAAGTGGCTGGGAGGATTAGCTAATGGGTAATTTAAATGGGTCATTTCATAAGAGATGTGTATGATAGGCAAGCTTGAAGCCTTGTTTAAACCCTGTAGCTTTGTCTTGTCTCTGTGTGTCTCTTTGTGCCCTTGCCATATGCCTTCTTGCTGGATTTTCTGTTCTCATCTTCCACCCCATCAATTGCAGAGCTCTCTTTCTTTGTATTCTCATCCAGTCCCAGTTAAAGTCTGTTTTTGTCAATGGGAGGCATAGACTAGGCCTTCAAACTCCATCTGACAACGAATCTGCCCCACATGGAAACAGAGAAAGAAGATAAGTCTAGTGAAAAGAGCTTTATATGTGCCTGGACATACATACACAGATTTATTTTTTCATTTCTTATCTTTGTGTTTCTCTTTTAGACTGAAAGATCTAAAGAGTAGGAAATATGTGATAGCGAGCCTAGAAAAGAATATATAAAGGCTGCTAATGACAAGCATATTTACTGGAGCCCCTGGATTTAATAATCCTCATTAGAGCTGGAAAAAACAAACATATTATGCCTTTAACTGTAAGAATGTCTTCTAATGGAATTTGAGGAATTAAAACGTGGAACCAAGGTTTATCAGCCTGTTGCTAGGAGAGCTACAGTCTGTGTTTGCTTAGGGAATCATCATCAATAATCCCTTAATCTAATCTCAAAATATAGGAAGCTGCTGCACTGCAATGACCCTATTGGATGCAAGCAGCAAGCAACAGAAGAGAGCTACGGGGTTACCCAATGGCAGCTGTTGAGTTGTGGCTGTATCCAGGAGAAGGCCATGTGTGCAGGCACCTGGGAAGCATGTGAGATGTTTTGTCACCAAACGGACCTCAACAGCACAACCAACCACGTTGTGGGATTTCCCCAGGAACAAAAGGATCTAAATGCACCAGAATGGATGTACAGTACCAGGTCAAACACCTGCTGGAAACAGGATTGACCCTATTTCTGAAAGCACCCAAAAGGGAGGGTAATAATGGGGAACACTTTGCCAGAATACTCTCTGTCACTTTGCTGTTTAGAGCTAGAGAGCCATCAGTGGTATATTGGAATGGAACATCTCTTTTTTTCTTCATGAATTTGTTCAGTTGCCTTTTGAAGTGAAATAAAATCTTAACATCCAAACCATCACTTGTTGTGGAGTTCCTTACTGTGTTTGCAAGCTCTGACTGTGTTTAGTTTGGATCACTGTTTGTTAGTGTCATTAGATTATGTCTACTTCTTGTACTGGAAGAGAAGTGAACAAACATCCTTTATTTGCTATCTCTGAGCTTCCTGTCACTTTGTGGACATACAAGTGCAATTTCAGATGCCTTCCCAGGAATATATGAGCACAAGGAATACCAAGAATTCCCTGAATCTTACATAATTTTGTTTCCACCTCTTTGAAAGGCTTAAATAGTGAGCTTGCAATCAAGACACCTAAGTAAAAAATGGTGTAAAAATGGTGCAATCATTTGAATTCCATTTGAAATCATGTAAACCTTGATGCATTTTGATGTATGGTTAACAGGTTCAGGTGCATGTTGAAGGAGACATGGCAGAGTGCAGAAGTAAATTTCCACTTAAACCATTGGACACTTGGCAGACTTTTTTGAGCAGACAAAACAGCAAAAAAACCCTCCAAAACTGTCTGTACCAGTCTGCAAACATTTCTGATAACCTCTTTTTGCTGATAAAGTCCTCTGAAGAACCATTCTGGCAGCAAAGCTAGAGGCTTCAGATTTTTTTCATAAGACAGTCCAGAAAGGTGAAGGCTCTATTTCAAGGTGAGCATACTGGCCCTCATAAATCACTATCTAACTCTTGCATCACCCATCCAGTGCCTGGGATGAACATTGTGATTTACTGCTTAATTCAGAACTTGATCCAAAGTCAATTGAAGTCAGGAGGTTGACACCAAGAAGTTCAGCCCCTAAGGCTGTTTAAGCAGGACTTATTGAAGGAGGGACTGTAGACATGAACCTTCTATTGCCCTTTTTTCACTACTTTTTATTTTGATCTATGTCTCTGTGTTTCTCTCTCCTATCCCACCTCCTGGAATTCTGATCTCTACTGTGACTATAAATTCTGCAGAGCACTCAATGTCAAAGTTTTTGTTGTCCCATGGGAGAGGGGACAGACTGGCAGGAAGTGCCCACAGGAACGGGTGAGGTGGATCAGGGATATTCTCCTTCTGCTGAAGCTGACTTGAGCTGAATCTGGCCTGAGGAAGATCCAAGGTTTCAACTTGTGTATCAAACCCTGGACAGCTACATTTCCTACCCAAGTGGGGCATCTCTTTACAGCTGTTGTCTTTAATATCCATCCTTCTCCCCACTGAGAGGTGTTGATGATTAGGCCACCCAGTCTCAGTTTACTACACCCTTCCCCAGCTGCTGGGGTAATTCAAGGTCCATTTTTCAGTCTTGTCCCTGAGGTCAGACCCTCCAAGCTATGAATAAACCCTCAGCACTTCAGGGCCCCAAGCAGCACCAGGAGGTTATTCTGAGTGGGAGAGACAAAGCAACAAAGACCTGGGAGCCCCTGATGATGTCCTTGGACAAAGCCAAGCTGTTTTTCAAAGAACAGCCAGGATAAGTATGCAGAAAGGTTTTGTTACCAGGAAGGGTTTGATGTTCCTTTCAATGCCTTTGGCAACATCCTCAGCTTTCAGGGGAACCACACATTTTGGTCCTAGACAAGGGTATCCAGCAGCCTTGCTTCTTCCAGGATGGGACTTTAGGAAGTTGTCTGGACCTAACAGTGCTGGGAACCCCAGTCACACCATGAATTCTGAAGCCAGTTTAGGAGGTGAGATCGCTGCTCTGCCACTCACCTCTGTGGGGTCTAGGATGTTGAATAAGGTCCCAGCCTCTCTCTCCTGCAAGAACTTCCCAAGTCCTTCTGCTCTACCAAGCTACCTGTTTTCCTGAAATTTGCAGAAACTTCCCAGCTGTCCAGGAAAACACCTCTTGGAGGCCTCAGTGGTTGACATTTCCAAGGGATTCAGAAGAGATATTGGGGAGGGAAGCTGGGGAAGGGGCTGAGAGGAACACAGACAGATACACACACACATGCACACATATGCTGATTGCATCAATTTCTTTTTCAGGAAACCATGGGAAGGCGTGACTACAGCAACACAAGAGCTTCCATGGGCATCCCTCAGAGCCCACTGCAGTGGGCAGAACAGCCCACCAAGAGGGAACAAACACAGATAATCTCAAGGTTCTTCCAGCTCTGTTGCTCCCTTCAGTTAATACCCTACCAACAGTGCTGGACCATGAAGCTCCAGCCACTCCTGGACACTGCCAGCCCACTGAGGAAGCAGCAACCAATCCAGAGCCACCTCTTCCCCTGCCCAAAAGCAACCTCCCATGCAAATTTCTGGGGTGGGGGACTCCCATTGGCCCCTGGCAAGCACAGGCTGGTCAGTCCATGGCTGGTTCCACACAGTCTGGCTGGAGACGAGGAGAGACAGAGTGGGGATGAGCCCTGGTGGCCTCAGTTCTGACCATATGGCTACATGAATCTTGTCTAACAGTGATTTTCCTTAAATGCAATCCTTTAAGGTGTTAAATCTTACTTTAACTTATTTGGCTGATCCAACTTAGATCAGATTATGTTTGTATTTATTGGGATTTATGGATGTATGATTGCCTCTGAGCCCATATGGACAGCTAATTTGTCAATTAGAGCAATGCTGATCATTGCAGAAGCATGGCAGAGGCTGTTAAGCACCATTATCGGTTTCAACCTGGTCTGACCTTGAGACACACATTTATTTTGTCTGACAACCTTTTATTCTCACTGCCGGATTACAGATGTGTAAATTGGGCTAAAACCTTGAATATTCATCTTAGCTACGTCAAAAGAAAAAAAAAATCAGAACTTGTTGGAGATGAAGAATATGACAGGGAGAGCTACTGAGCTGCATGCAGAGAATGGGACCTGCCTAGGTCTCTCTTTGTATTACACTTGTGGCAGTGGTAGAGTTTGGGACCAGGATGGCAGGATAGTGCCCTGGGTGTCTAATTAAAAACAACGGCCATTTTTCAGGCAGAAAGAGGTTAGCTCTGAGTGCTAATTAAAGGCCATTACTCCTGTTTTGCAGCAGGTATAGCAAGGGCAATTTTCCCCTAAATCAGAGGTAAAGGGTGTAGCCTGGTGATTTCAGTACCTGGCAGTAAAAGTCAATATCTCCACCCCTGAGAAAGGCTGGGACAGTCCTGTTGTTTTGGGCTGCAAGAATGCATCATTGGATTATGTTCAGCTTTTCATCTATGAGAACTCCCAAGCCTTTTTCCACAGGGCTGCCCTCAGTGATGTCTTCTCCCACTCCATACCAGTGTCTGGGATTGCCCTGACTCAGGTGCAGCCCCTGGCACTTGGACTTGTTGAACTTCATTAGTTTCTCCTGGGCCCACTTCCCAAGTTTGTCCAAGTCCCCCTGGGTGATGTCCCATCCTTCAGGAGTGTCAGCTGCCCCACTCAGCTTGGTGTCACCTGCCAACTTGCTGAGGGTGTCCTTGATGTCACTGTGCTTGCATCATGTTAAAGAATGCCAGTCCCACGACACAGCTCTGAGGGACACCACTGGTCACCAGCCTCCCCCTGGAACCATTGTTCTTAGGGGTGTCTCAGAAGGGGCTGGTCTCAGGGGTGTGGTAGAAGGCTGGGGGAGAGGCAAAAAAATCCCTGCTGTGAGGTCAGCCCTCCTTCTCCTGTCCCATCTCAGATATACCATGGTGAGCTGGGCTGAGCTGCATGGAAATGTGAATGTCAGGTGTGTTTGGGCCCAAGGTTAAATGGGTACTTGGGGTTTTGTCTCATCTGTTTAGAAATCAGGTGTCCAGGCATTTGCTAGGACTGTGGGATAGGGTATCTGTAGGTGATAATGCCTGGTAGAGGAGGAATGATTCATCAGCTGCAGCTGCTGATCTCCCCATGGGTAGAGAAGGAACTTTGACTACTGGCTTAAATGAAATGCCTAAATTTTAAACAGCTACCATCAAGTGAGATGAATGCTACTGTGGATGTGGGATGCAAATGTGGGCCTGGAGAGGGGAGCTAAGTGCTTCTTAACCAGCTTCCTCGCCTTCCTCCCCGGCTCCCATGACCACATTAGTCAGATACTTCATAAATCATGTGTCTGAAAGAGCAATTGTTCCACACACGTCTCAGTGATTCTGCACTCGTCACCTTGACCCTGGTGTTTTACAGAGAACAAAAATCATGCCCACACCTGTTAAAGGACAAGGCTAGGAACTAAGGAATAGGATTGTTTTAGCCAGATGCCCTCAGCCTTACTGGTTGTAAGGGACTTCATCCTGTAGATGATTAAGAGGACTAAATTTGTCAATTTGCCATCAATACCGAATTACTTCTATTGCAATCATCAAGTCTAGAATCTAAATCAAGAGGGATGTTTTTTGCTGGTTGGTTGTTTTTTTTTTTTAAATTATAGATTTGGAGGAACATGAGAGTAGGAAATCATATTGGTTTTGTCAAACTGCTTGATAAATTGATAAAAGGGGAAGACAGGAACATTTCACTTCAGTGGTTCACAACTGGGCATTATTGCCATTATTCCCACTGAAACTCTTGTTTCTTTCTACCAAAGAAAGGAAAATCTCTTTGATGCTGCTTTACCTGGAGAGATGCATTGGTTGGAGTCCTACAACATGAGCACCTTGGGTGAGAAAATAACCCACAGTGGAAAAACTCAACTCTAAAAAAAAAATCCATGAAAATATTAACTCTTCAGAGTGAATATTGTGGTTGCTTGTTTACCAAATGGGACGTGTAAACCCATTACATAAAATGTCTTTCATCACCCATATGCTTTCTAAATTAATCAGCTTTGAATCCTGCTAAATCCCAGATTGAGATAACAAATGAAGAGCTCAGCGTGCTGGGAGAAAGGCAGCCTCTTTCTGCTGGGTATTAAAAAGAGTTAAAGGTCACATATTCCCCATGTGGATCACCCAAAAAAGAGATCATGCCGATAACACCTGTGGTTTCCGTGTGCCCAGTAAGTATTGCTGAAAGTGAAATTCTTGTCAAACACAACTAAAGGGCAAAATTTCAGATTAAAATTCATGTGATGGCTTTGTACAGGATGGGACATCATATCCTAAAGGAAGATTTTGCCTTCCTAATCATGCTTTCTTGTGGGCTGCATTTGGGGCCATTCTGGTGATTGTCACCAGGTACAGGCCACTGCTTCTTGCTATGAGATGTAGATCCATGAGGAGGACCATGCTCATGGAGAGCAGCTGGCTTGGCTCACAGCAGGCCTGGTGTGCAGGCAGTGCACAGCTGATCTGAAATTTCTGCAAATATCTAATAACCTTTCTCACAGCTATTTCTCTCCCAAAATATCTCTTCTCAATCCCCCCTCGCTTCTCATTTTCTTTTCAAACTTGAAATATTTCTTCCTCTTTTTAAACTTTTTATTCTTGCAGTAAAAATTTTGCTTCTTTGTCAGCTGTCAATTGCTTTTAAAAAAAATGCAAGTGTAAGCACAAAATTTTCAGTGACTGCAAAAACTGTTGATTGATCAACAGTTTTCCCAGAGGGTGGATCTATGCTTTTCCATAAGGCTGTCAAATTTATACAGACAAGGGTTCTGTATAGTCTTTTCAAGAACACTTGTATCTATCTATGCCTACAATCAACAGATTGCTTGCCAGGAATTAAAGGAAATGACCAGTCCAGCTGTTATCTTGTGTTTGCTGCCCTATTGTCCAGTGCTTATCAAATAATTTAAAGCTTCTGTGGTTTTTTTAGGATTTGAGGTCAGGATATCTCCTTGGGCACTGAGGTACCAGATGCAAAGTCCGGTCTTGTCTTAGTCTCTCCAGATCACCTAAGCAAGAGCACCTCATCTGTGCTAAATTTGGGCTTCTCCACCCCAGAAAGATGGGCTAAACCTGTCCCTAGTCCTAGACTGTGTTTGCACAGGGTGGATGAGAAGCATGCATGGAGATAGGGCTGGAATCCATCTCCCAGGTTTGCTGGAAATGTTATTGTACCCTGACTCTTTTCTGGTCATTAGAAAACCATTGGTGTTCCTGTTGTTCTAATGTTGGTACTCCACAGGTTGAAATTTTAGGAAAAGCCTCTAAACAGATCAGTTCTTGAATGCCAAGGAGAATATTATCACCCACATTCATCATTCTGCTATTACATAAAAGTGTTCCAGCTAGATTAAGCTCATCTATTTGAGTTAACAAAGAGAAGGTTAGATGGTGACTTGATTTTAATTTATAAATACTTTCCCAGGAAGCCAGGTTCTGGTAGCAGACAGCTTTTTAATCCAGCAGACAAAAGCTGAACAAAGCCCAGTGGTTAGAAGATAAAGCAGATGAATTTAGAGCAGAAATGAGGGACAGATTTTTGGGAGGGAGCAGACTTATCCATTAATGAACCTTCCCAAAGGGTATTGAGTTCTCTGCTTTTCCCTTCTTGGTGGCACCGACTTTCTGTTTGTGCAGCCCAGAGTCCTGGAAAAACAGGTTTTAACAGGACTTTGGGGAAGTATGAAACCGTTTTTGGTTTCCTTCCACACCATACCTCTGTTTGCACGAGCTCATCTTTCCACTGGTTCTTCCTTCCCTGCAGATCATCCCAATGTACAAAATTAGGCTTGGAGAGGCTGGATGTGAAAACTGAGCTGCCAGATTCAGATTACAGTTATTCCTAAACTTTGCATCAGAAATATACTTTTGATTACAGGTTTTCAAATAATTTTATCATGGTGGAACTGATTATGAAAATTAATATGAAAAATGGTAGATTTTTGAGTCAGCAATAAACATAACCTGTAAAAGAAAATCAAAAGTTCAAAGAAAAATAAAATGTTTGTAGTTTGAACCAATACTAAAGAGAAAAAATTCGTACTCTTTTTTTTTTTTTTTCTTTTCTTCTAGAGAAGCTTCACAGTAGATGAAAAAGAGGGGAAATGAAAAACAATTTTTGACATTTCACTTTTTGGGGCCTTTCAATAGTATGCAATAAATTGAAGAATAAAAGAGAGAAAGAAAGCCAGCCCACCAAACTCTGTAGCTAGCTTTACACTTCAGAATAACTCCAAACTCAGAATATTTAGGCGCTTTTGTTAAGGCATTTTTAATTGGTGATGCTGTCAACCTTTCTCTGTTTGGCTAATGAATTTTTAGTTTAGGGAAGGTCTGTTTTTAACTTTCCTAAATCATCTGGTAAACAAGGTGAGGAGATGAAGACAATAAATTTAAAAACAAGAAAAGATTTACTTAGGACACCTAATTAGGATTTCTAATCAGGAGTCATCAAGACCCGTAATTAGCAGGGTTGTTCAGACTCATTGCTTTCTCTTTAATGGCCATAGGACATCCAAATGGTTTTAAATTATGTACCATGGGCTCCTAATCAGTTTATTGAACATCATAAATTGTTAAAAGGAGTTAATAGCTTGTGTTTCTTGGTAGAAACTGCTAATACTTGAGGCAGAGAACTCATCAAATGAACCTCGTTAGAGAGGGGAGGAGGGAGATTGCGTCTCAGTGTCTCATTTTGTTTTAGTAATTAGCTTTTACTGGATTATCCGATCCAAATCTTTATTCAGTTTACTCTGTCAAATCTAGTTTGCATTTTAAATGGAAAATTGACACGTGGAACAATTTGTCTCCTGACTGGGTTAACGGGTCCAGCTGGCAGGAGGCTCCTGCAGGGAGGGGGTTATCACCAAAGCCAGATAGGGGGGGACAAGCCAGGGGGTTTCCCCAACACTTGATGTCCTCCAGCCTCCACCCTCAGCTTCTGCCCCAGCAGCTGAAAAGCAGCTGTGTGTGAAATTGCCACGATGTGACCCCAGCTTGCCCCTGAGAGCAGTGAGGACCCACGGCACAGGGAGCACACTAGAGTGAAGCCATCCCCTGGGACCAGATCAGCTGGCTCTGAGCAGGTTTCTGTCTCCGGCTGCACACAGTACAAGCTGCTTTAGCAGAAGTTATAAAAAAGCTCCCAGCGGACAACTACAAAAAAATTCTCCCTGCAGGGAGAGCATTTCCTAAATTAACCAAACATCCCTGGTGCCTGGTGTGTGGGTATTAACATCCCCCCTACCTGCTGTGACAAAATGCATTAAAATGCCGAGATCCTCACTGTTTTACTGGCTGACGTTGTGGCTTCTCTGCACTTGGGTTTGCCCGATACAAGAATTAAGGATTCAGGGCAAAACATTAGCTTCTAAAAACCCTCATTGTAAAGGTGTTGCTGTAAGCCTGGCTCAGTTGATTCAGCACCAAGGTACGGTTCTTCCCTGTGCTGGGAATCTCCAGTTGTCACAGCAATGCCTTCCATTGCCACCCCATTACACTTTTCATCCCATGGTAGTGGTCCCAGCTAATTACTGGTTCATTAAAATCTGGAGGGACAACCACAACATATTCCTGTTTTCAGGAGCCCATTCCCAGGACTCTCATGGTTTATGCCTTTCTCTTTTACCTTTGCAGGGCACCTTTAAGACATTTGAGAAACCAGTGGCTGACTTCCCATGGCTGGGTACATATATAAGGGGGAGGAGGAGGCTGATGCTGGAATGACCAAGGTATGATGGTGTTGGAGATTTCAGGGCTGCAGTGCAAATTAATTTATTTACTTCCCCTGATTGCTAATTTTATTCACTTGTGTGGGACCGGTCTGCAGCTGGAGGAATGAGGTTCTGTGACTCCAGTGGAACAAAGCCCCCAGGCCTGACCTGAGTGGGGATCCTCTTAGTGTCCCTCACTGAGCAGCAGCCCCCTGTGGAGTTGTCTCAGCCCTGATGAGGACTCAGTGACATACCCAAAATCACCTGGGAAACCTCTGGCAGAGCAGGGACCCATGGCTTGTTTGTGTCTCATAATGCCACCTTGTCCCTCTGTGCTCCCCACTTCAGGAGAGCAGCTCGGCTGAGTTCTGCAGGAGACATCCCTGGCTCAGGCATTGCATCCCCTGCTGGCTTCACGGAGCCACCTGGGAATGAGATTGCAGGGAACACCATACCTCCTGCAAGCCTCTCTGAACCCATGGAACAAGACAAAAGAGATTCATCCCCTTCTTCCTGCTTGAGAAGAGGGGTCGGGAAAGCGAGTCTTTCCATGCTAATGTCACACAATTACTTCTTAACTGCCAAAACAAATGGCAGAAATGGAGAAAGTGACACCAAATCAAAAATGTCACAGGTGATCGATTCATGTCATCTACCGTCGCCGCAGCCAAGGCTGGCGAGAGACACACAGTGATAACACAACACTAATATTATATTACAGCCTTCACGGAGCTGAATGCCAAGTGATGAATATGTGTCACTTTATGTGTCGCTCACTCTCCGGGCCTGGGCGGGCGAGCATGGAAAATGGAGTGTTCAGGATTAATGATATCGAAAATGATAGAGAGGAGATTGAAAATTCCTTCCTTCCTGAACCATGCAGATTGAAATGTACCTCAGAGCTATCTCTTGCTGCCCTCCTCCTCCGCCCACTCTTTAAAGGTCTTTTGTGCAGCATTTTGAAGATGGAAGGAAAAAGGGAAAAATAACGGGGAAAA
>JACBWW010000016.1:17735173-17880615 GCA_020086605.1 Lanius collurio
GACCAATTGCTGCTGTGTTTTACTTCAGGGTATCCATCTAAAGGCAGGGAGAGAGAATCAGGCTATAATGGTTTGCCTGGCTCGAAAACTCCATTTTGGGCCGCGGAGAGTCATATTTCAGAGAGTATTGATCACAGTGCAGTTTGTGTTTCCTCATGTCCATGATCCTGTTTGCAGCCCTGTAAAATAATAACAGTACTCATGTCAGTAAGGTAATTACCATTGATCTAACACACTGTGACAAATTTTTCAGTCATGCCACTTGATTCATACTTAAAGTTATGGCACTGCTGACTGCTCCTTAAATAATTGAAGGATGCCCTTTGTAAATCAGCACACTCTTGCCAAAAAGTGGCAGTTTCTTCTTTGTTTCAGGTCTTGTTTGTTAGTTTCATTAGGGATTTCGAAATTAAACAGACAGCTTTCCAAAGCCCACATAGTTCACACTTAGAGCAAATATCATCTGAGCTGGCAAATCACTTATGGCACCTTTGTTCGAGAAAAACAGGAAAAAAATAAGAAAAAAGGTTAAACTACAGGGAAGATCAGAGTCTCTGTGGCTGGGGGGAGGGTTGCTAGCAGGTGGTAACAACAAGGGAGACAAAGCCAAATTTGGCTAATTCACAACACCTGTGAAAGCACTCATCCTCTTGTGGCTGGGATTACTGAAGGCCAAAGAAGAGCAGTGAGGATGGTCCTGGTCTCTTGCTCCGGGATCCTTGACTGCCCATGAGGAGAGTTTGGCAACCTCCCTTCTGAGGAATTGTTTAGTGATCTGCACCTCCACTGCACCAACCCCCAGCATGCTGAGGGGAAGCATCACAACTTCTTGGCCTTGGCTCTCCAAGCTGGTGCCCCCCAAAAATAGTTGAGTGTTTGACCTGCTTGCAACATAGACATTAAGTAAGACTCTGCTAGGCAAGTAATCAAGGACAGTATGATTCTGGGTGGTGGGACCCACTGGCAGCTAGCTATAAACCAGTTTTCTACTAGTGAAGTGTGGACACTCTTCAAGGTGAGTTTGGATCAGTTCACCACAGTTTTCATCAAACCCTCCTCCTTGGTTGTCAACGAAGCCTTGGAATTAGTTTAAATTGGACATCAAGCACCATGAAGGACACATTTCTCATTGACATTGATGCATAGATATTTACTTTGGCTCTGGAGTACTTTCTGGAACAGCCTCTCTCAATTTCCATAAAATATGAAGATCATATAAGGAGATCACCTTTTTGCTTTCCAAAGGTATTCCTCAGGAGAGCAATCCATAACAGACAAAGGTGCCTGTGGAGCAGTCAATAAAACCTCCATCTTTGTTGTCCCAGCAGACTGTCCCCAGTTATCAAACCCTTTCTTCTCAGGTCTCCTACTTAGAGACCACCCCCCTTTGCAGTGTATGGAGGACTTTGCTGCTGACCAGGGATTTGCAGCTCAAGCTCAAAAACAAGCAAGGAAAGACCGATCTGTAAGTCTGTCATCACTGCCACTCAACAGCTGCACCCTCTGCTCCCTTTGGTTAGGAGGAAAATCTTGGCTGTGAGGGTGATGAGGCACTGGAACAGGTTGCCCAGAGAAGTTATGGATGCCCCATCCATGGAAGTGTTCAAGGCCAGGCTGGACGGGGCTTTGAGCAGGCTGGATTAGTGGAAGGTGTCCCTGCCCATGGAATTGGGCTTGGAACAAGGCGGTGTTTAATGCCCCTTCCAACACAAACCATTCTGTGATTCCATGAGGTTTGGTGGCTGTCACAGGACTCCTGTGCTCGGGAAGTGCACAGACCTGCAGCAGCCATCGTGGCATTACAGCCTTTGGAGAACAAATTGAATGAATTGTCCTCCAGGAGAGCCTCAAGCCTGCCCCTCTGGCATTGTTGGAACACACAAAGCAGTGGCTCTGCCTTTGATCCACTCTGCTACCTGTAAAGTGTCCTCTTTTGTGGGCATTCTTGTACCTGCTTGAGATGAGGCCAGAACAAACAGAAAGCACCTTAAAGGAGCTTACTAAATAAGTCTAGGATTGAGCAAACAGCATATTCGAGGGGTCAAATTTAATTCCTTCCTTCCTTTTGTATTCAGATTAGAGGCCAAGGTAGATTTGTGGAAGCCAGGACTCCTCAGCTAATGCTGCTTTTGCACTTAACCTGCAATTTACCTGTCAGTAACAAATACATAAAAGGCCAGCTAAGCTCTTCAAACTTCCAAACAATTTACCGCACCATCAGATGGGCTCTTTAGCCTCCAAGAGCACAACAGTCTGTTCACATCTAAGGAAAACATCTGCTGCCTAAAAGAACGCTCCTCAAAAATGCATCTGGCCAAATAAATGTGCATATTTAAAGGAACACCATGTTTTAAGTCAATCAAACCCCTTAAAAATAATAATGAAAAGCCTTCCAAAGAGACTGCTTGCCAGCAATGTATTGGCTTGGTTAAAAAGGGCTGTGTTTTCAGAGCCTCCTAAATTCCTCAACTCAAGTGCTGAGTGGAGGTTTATTAAGTGACCTGTCTCGATGTATATCAGCCTTGTCCCTAGTGGGGGTCCTATGTTAAATTCCATCATTAAAACCTATTACTGAGCTATCAAAACCCGCTGTAATTCCATCTAATGACCTCATTTCCCTAAGCATAACTCAGCGCGGGGTTTGCTGATGCGCAGTTACCTCTTGGTGGGCTGCAGCCCCTGAGCAGAGCAGGGGGCGGGAGGGGACACAGGGAGAAATCAATGTCTGCAGAGATGACAAGGCACATGGCCAGGGACTGGGGACCAAGAAACTATCCAATATCCCATTTCCTATCCAGTCTATTAGCAGCTGAAGTCAGCCAGGGCTCCGGGTTTGATTGAAGGCTTAGCTGAGACCAGATAGAGGAGGAGAAGCCCAGGCAACATGGCCACCAGGCGAGGCTCCTTTCCAGCCAGCTGAAATCACTCCTAAAAGTCACTGTATATAAAAATGGATTACTGCATTAAAAGTTCAAAATGTTCTTTTTATTTCATTTTAATTTTTTTTTCTTGAGGTGGACACAAGGAAAAAAAGGAAAGGAAAAAAAAAAAGCCTTTCCTTTCTCCCCCCCCCTTCAATCCCCCTTCCACACACACCTCTACTTGCCATGAAATCATTTCGTAAATACAAAAAAGGCCCCTCAGGCTATTGGTGCCCAGACACTCATTTTTAGAGTGGATAATTGACTCCTTTCAGTTGATAATTCATAGCTTGCATATGCCAGCTAATACATCAGTGCCCAGAGACTCAGCGAGAGCCCCAAGCACAAATGGGAGAGAGGGAAAGGAAAAGGAAAAAAAAAAAAGAAAGGAAAAAAAAAGAAATATTTCAGATGATAGATGAGTGCATTACGGCTTTATGAATGAATTATGTCCTGCAAATACCTTGAGCAGGAGAGACTGTCGGCCTGTATCTATACTAATCTGGGAGGAATTATGACGATTTTCACATTAAAAAGGGAAAAGGGAAAGAATTAATTGAGCAATTGGGCCATTAAAAATGTATGTCAGCGTGTTCTGTATGTCCATTTCCCAATTTATCATACGCTAGGAAGCTTCCTCCCAGGGTGACTGCCATTTTTCTTCTTTTTCTTGTGTTTGATCTTTTTTTTTTATTTATTGTGGGTTCCTGTCATACAAAACCAACTCAGGATAGTTTTGGCAAGACAAAGTCTGGGATTTTTTTTGCAGGGAGGAGTCATCTTTGTGCTTGTGCTCCCTGTCAAAAAATAGGGGTGAGGGTGCCCTAATGAATTTCTTCTTTGCATCCCAAAGATCCCACAGTCACTGTTCATAACTTAACAAAAAGAATTTATTTCAGCCTGTAGATTTTTATTCCTTTTCCATCTGAGAAAGTTTGAGACCAAGTTTGGCCATAGGTGGGCAGATGAAGATGAGGTTTTATTTAAAAAGTAGTTTGCTAAGGCTGGCTCATCTAAAAGCACTAAGAGTGAGTGCCAGCACATGCAAACACCTGCCCTGCACACATGTGTGAAATGCCACACACCACTGCTGGAAAAATTCACTGACACGGAAAATGCATCGCCCAGCCCCAGCACTGAGCTGTGGATCACATCCAGTGTTGGCCAAACGTGTTCTGGATGGTTGTAGTGTTTGTATTCCACATAAGGCCACTGTAGAAAGTGTTAATTATTTTCAGATCTGAGAAATAATTTAGGAGATTAAAAGAGTTTGCCAGCAGGAAAACATTTTTAGAATAACAGCAATGTTAGGAATTGTTTCCAACTCTATAATTAGTAGGATTGTTTAAATAGCTGAAATAAGAACAAAATACATTTTTTATGCTTTCATATGCATAATATATTCCGTTATATTGGCTCAAAATTTTAGTACCCTTAAAAAACAAATCTTAGAGACTACCAAAAAAATATCAGTAATTCAATCAATGTAAAAAAAAAATCCTGTTTCAGATCTGCCAGCAAATTTCAGGCAGCCTGACCAACACATATTTTTAACCTGTGTCTTCAGTTTTTTAATCCAGGAATTATGCTTCACCTGGACTTCCTCTAATACAATTAGCGTGGTGTATTTGCTGAAACATAATGCCTTTACAGAATAATGTTTTATGCTGCAAAGCATATCTAATCTCTTCACGCGAGCCACTCTATGGCAAATCATTTTATAATATGCAGAATGTTTTTGATGTTGTTTATGTTCTTGTGTTTATGAGGTCTTTAATTGGTTGTAAGCTGCTCTTTAAGTACTTAAAAGATGTTTTTAAAATCCTATTAATTTTTCTTGTCTTTCTTTTTTTTTCCCCCTCAGACTCGTTAAATATTTGCTCATGTAGTGGCTGAATCACGAGAGTGCTGGAGGAGAATTTCAGCAAATTATTGTGTTTGTATTTATGGACCTTTAGGTGGGATATGCAGGTTTGTTGTCTTATTTGAAGTGCAGCAAGCCCCTGAATTCCCCTTGATCACGTTGTACCTGGGACTGGGAATTTTGCTGTGGGTTTGATTTAGTTATTCTCTGCTCTGGTACACAATGAAGAGGTAAGCACATCTCAGTGCAAATGTCACCCTCCTGGATATCAGTGCTTTTTCAGCAGCTACTCTGCTGTACAGAAGCTTTTGGGAGGTCTTAACAACCCCTGTGAGAAGGCTGATGTGTATAAAAGGGATGTGAAGCAGATTTCTGCCACTGCAAATCTTTCTGCACTTCGAAAGATACCTGAGTTCCCCAAGACTCTGCAGCTTTATACAGGGGAAAAAAGCAGAGACACCCACTGAGCAGCACCCAGGACCATCTCCAGCTCTTGCTGTCACCTGACAAAGTGCCCCGTGCTCCCAGGCAGATCCCAACCCACTTATTCCCCTCCTCCTGCTCAGGTGGGAGCCCTCTTTTCCAGCTAGGCTGGTCTTGGAGAGCTTGCTTCCCTGTGGACAGATTTGTCTTCAGCAAAATGACCCTTTTTCCTCCAAAAACAACCACAGCATTTTGTCAGTAAATCAAGGCTCAGAAAGAAAATAGGAGTGAAGGTCAAAAGCTGCCTGCCTCCCCTCTGACCTTGCCTATGGCAGCAGGCTCACTGCCAGGGCAAAACATGAGATTTGGGACCCTACATGGATGCAGCCTGGAGGGGGCCATGTGAGTGACTGCTGGGAGAGGCAGGACACCCCTCTTCCCTCTGGGTTTCCACCAGCATCCTTCACTCCAGCTTGAGGAGCTGAACTACTCTCTAGAGATGAGGCTGAGTCAGGTGGCAGGAGAGGGACAAAGGTGCAGGGTGCTGTGCAGGTACACAAAGGGACCTGGTGGGTTTGTGCCAGGCCATGAGTGGGTGCCAAATCCTGCTTGGGTCCTCCTGGGACAATGGGATACAGCACGAGCTCAGCAATAAGCCACAGTCCCATCCCTCATCACACCTTGCCTGGCTCTTCTTGTCCTGACCACCCCCAGGAAGAATTTCACTGTGAGTTTTGCCCAGTAGGGGGAAAATACTCAATCATATTCACTTCTTCCTTCTTGGGATCTTCATTTTCTAAAACCTACCTGTCAGAAATGAATCAGACAGTGGGACATCTCCATGTAGTGCCACTGAAGAGCCCACTGCAGCACAGCATTTTTGGCCAGTCACCTTATCTGCCTGTGCCTCCATCCCCCAGACAAAGGATGAGGGAATGCTGCCTTCCCCACACAACCTCTGAGCCGGGGGTGGCTCCTTGCTCTGGCTCTGCAGAGTGAATTAAACCAGCAGGGCCTTCCACACCCTGGCAACTGAACATAGCTCATCCAAAAACCAGCATATCAGTCTTGCTGATTGCACATGCCTTCTCCTGGAAACACACATCTCAGTAAAGGATTAATGACAGCCGGAATCCCATTTGGAAAGAAACACAAGTTCCCCAGCTTACTTAATATCAGGTTTCTCACACCTGGCTCGCTGAAGGAGGACATAACCTGCAGAATATAAAACACTCTGTTCTTGCCTTTGCCACTGACAGGCACAGAGAGGGGTTGTGAGGAGCAGACATTTATAACCCAGCCTCCCTCAGACCTGCTAAGGCACGCACAGACCTGAAGGGTGTACACAGCCTTTGCAGCATGCTTGCTGTCTCCCTGTGACTTAGCCACTCCTGTTTTGGATGGAGATGCAGAAATGTGGTTTTTTTTCTCGGTGTATCCCACAAAAAGCCATCAATGAGTGTTCTGCTGGATATCTCCATGAAAACTACGCACACGAAGGTCTCAGCTGGCTGAGGCGTTGAAGACACCAGTGCTAGGAAAAGTGTCAGCATGCAAGTCCTGTGGTTTCTCTTCATCTTTCCTCCTCTGCTGGATCCCAAAGAAAGCTGCCCCAAACAGGATATTGCTTATCCACAAAGAAACTATCCCCATGTTTTTTTCTCATGGCTTTCTGAGGGATTTGGGTGCCTCTAACGTCAAAGTTATCTCAGACCAGACATTGTTGAAAATATTTCTCTAATACAGCTTCTGTGAGGAACAAGTGAGAGCCTTCACAGTCAAAGAGACTTTTCCCTGGAGGACTTTACCTGGGAAAAACTCAGCTTCAGAGGCCCTGTTTATAGTATCAGATGATTTTATGCCTTTTGCCTGATGTATTTATCATTTTATAGTTACACCAAACAAGAGAAAGGCTAAATAAATGTAGAGAAAAAAGTCAATATGCTACAAGGATAGTAGTATTTTTCTCTGTGTTTTTCCCCTGAGATGAAAGACTTTAGTAAAAGACTAAAAAATATAGTTGCCTTTTGTTTTATTTAAAAAACTTATTATTTGCTTTTAAAAATCCTCAAGTGTCACATTTTAAGTAGTTTTAACACTTGTATCCCAAAAGTACAGGACAGAGTAGGAAACACACAGAGATTGCTGGACTTCCTGAGAAAAAAAGTGGAAGTTAAGTAAAAGTTAGGATATCTGGAGAAGCACTTGCAATGGGAACAGTTTCTTGCTGGAGTCAACAGCTCTAACCTGCCTCAAGTGAATCTCTGTCCTGCAGTTTCAATACCTGAGCTGACTCTGTACACTTATATGATCCACCCAGCTGCTCAGCAGCAGTTAAGAATCAATTAGACATAATTTGCTACTTTTTGTGAAACCTCTATCAGCAGCAGTGCCTCCCACTGCATTTCCACAGTGGGACAGAGCACGGCCTCAGTGGCCATGTGGAGCTGAGGAGTTCAGAAGACTCCTGCATCCAGCCAAGAAAACGGGTCAGGGATGTGGCACATCTCCAAAGCCAAGCCACCACTGAAACCCAGAGAAAAGCACCCACATCCAATGCCATTTCTCCACCCAGCTTTATATCAGGTCCTGTCCACGATGAGAATTTTTTGAGAGGAGGATTCACCATTATTAGTGATAATGAAATCAGCCATGCCCTTTTCTCCACCTGCCTCCCCCTAAATCTCTCTGTTTGGTTACCTGCTGCTTCAGGGATCCCACACTCAGCCTGCACTGATAACTCGGGGATGGCACCTTTCTTATTGAACAAGGTGGGAAAAGCAGCTTCCAGTGTCAGGAATTTCTTCCAGACGTTCAGCATCTGTATTTAAATTAAGAGGCTTAAAGCTCTCCTGAACTTTTCCAGGTTTTTAATTTTAGTTTAACTTCAGGACTGAAGTTTTAAGCCGGGAATACCATATCCGGAGTGCCATCTACCGCGTCTCACAGGGACTGCCACGAAACCCTGCCTGAGCTTGGAGGAGCGCAGCTCTCAGGAGCGGCTCCCCTGGAATTCTGCAGGTGTTTGTGGGTGGGTAGGGATGGGAGAAACTCAACGATGTGCTCAGGAATACTGAAAATAATGGGAATGGAGGTTGGGTTTTTTTACAAAGGATGTGAGGTAATGTTGTGGGTTAACCCCCGTGGGCAGCTCAGCCCCACACAGCCACTTGCTCACTACCCCTCCCAGGGAGAGGGGAGAGAGAATTGGAAGGGTAAAAGTGAGGAAACTCACGGGCTGAGATAAAGACACTTTAGAAGCAAAAGCTGTGTGCACAGGTAAAGCGAAATAAGGAATTAATTTGCTACTTCCCGTGGGCAGGCAGGTGCTGAGACATCCCCAAGTCAGCTGGGCTCCATCGTGTGTAAAGGTGACTTGGGAAGACAAACACCAAACATCCCTCTTTGCTCCTTCTTCACACAGCTTTTATCACTGAGCACAATATCACATGGCCTGGGTTACCCCTGTGGTCACTGCGGTCACCTGGCCTGGCTGTGGACACTCCCAACCCCTTGTGCACCCCCAGCCTCCTCACAAGGAGGTGGGAGAAGCAGGAAAGACCTTGTGTCTGTGTAAGCCCTGCTCAGCAATAGCTACAACATCCCCTGATATCACAGTTCTGGTCACAAATCCACAACAGAGCACCATCCAAACTACTTGGAAGAAAATTAATTCTATCCCAGACAAAATCAGCATAGCTGAAGAGAAGAAAAAAGAAAAAAAGTTTGTGCTTCTTGAGCCTTGAAGTTAATGCAAATATGTGAAAATAAAAAGAAGAAAAAAGCCTTTTGATGTACTAAAAGACAAAATAACAGATTAACTTACCCTTTAACCTCAAGGCATTTTATGATGACCTGGCAAACAAAGAAGTTATTAGATTCAAAACCTCAGTGCTGGTAAAGTGAGATCATGGCCAAAGGAGAAGGCCAGGGCTCCTCCAGCACTGTCACATTTGCCACTGATGGCCACAGCTTTCCTGTCCTCGAGAGGTGGCCAGAGCACCAGAGTGCCTCTGTCTGGTGGGACACTTCAGAGGGACCATTTGGAGCTTGGCTTTTAACCTGCTGAGCTCAAGCTTGCCATTTGGGCCAGGTGTTTTGGTAGCCAAATCTCCTTGAGGTCTTGTTTAGGGGGCCAGGGATTCTCTGGTCTCAGTAAGCAGCACAGCCACATCGCAGGAAACACGGAAAAAATGGAGGTGGTCGGGATTTACAGCAGATGTTGCTCCTCTGGCACAGCTGTGCATGAGCTGGCAGCCCTCAGCTCGTCAGAGTGCAGGGCACCCACAGCCTCAGAGCAGGCAAATCCCAGCTCCAGGCGAGGAAATGCGAGGGACTGCTCATAGCAGCGGAGCGAGCTCCATCTGCTGCCCAAATCCATGCGAGCAGCGGGCAGAGCCGCAGCCTCCTGCCCGCATCCTCTCGGTAGCAAAATCCTGCTGTCTGCAGAGCAGGACCCGCTGCATCCCATAAGCTTAATTCCTAGGTCTGACCATCATAACTAGACGCCTACTGCCACCAGCACCTCCTCTCCCAGCCCCTGCCGCCCACCAGCATCATCCCTGGGGAGCTGGGGGTACAGGGCTCAGCCTGCTCTGGGCAAAACGCTGCCCGGGTTTCAAGCTGGTGAGTGGTCACAGCATATTGGGGTGACAGAATGTCGGGGTGACAGCATATTGGAATCGCAGCACGTTGGGGTCACAGCACATTGGGGTCACAGCATGTCTTTCCCCCTGCAGCCAAGTGAAATATTTACCCCATCTTCTTGTTGTTGCTTCCAGCCATAATTAATTAGAGCAAAAGGGTGAATTGCCTGTCTTTTGAGTGATTTCTTGCAGGCAGATCACACGGGTCTGTGTAGCTATGTGGGTCCCTGGCTTTGGCTGAAGGATTGCTGTAATCCCTATAAATTCATTAGCATTTATCAGCTCCCTGTTTGTGGCTGCACTGCTCCATCTCCCCCTTTCTTGCCCTTCTCCTTCCATGGAGCAAAAATTTATCGCTGCATTAAAGCCAGAGAGCTCCCGGCCGATGAGCTGGGGAAGGAGGATAATTCTATTACTTGTCAGAGCTGTTGAGGGGGAAGTTGTGTGCAATAACCAAGGCTCAGAGCACAAGCTCCAGGAGTCTGAACTTGTGAGATGGCATAGGGGGAAAAAAAAGGTAATAAAAAAGACCAGATAGATGCTGTGATGCCCAGGGCTGGGGTTTTCCTCAGTAGATGTCCATGGCAAAGGACAGCAGGAAAGCCACTCATGCACTCTTGCCCCAGCTCTAGAATCCCTCTGCATAGCAAGGAATCGCATTATCCCATCAGTTTTTAGCAGGGTGCTAAGAAAGACAATGCTCCTGCCAGGAGTGAGGCCTGCACTGAGGTGGGAAGAAGCCTGTGCTGAGGTGGGAAGGATTCCCATGGCTGCACCCCTGTTACTGCCCCTGCTCATCACTGGCTGTAGCAATTATGGGACAGAGCAGGGAGCTGCCTTCATTTAAGGGCTGAACTCCATTATCCTTCTGGGTCCCTTCCAACTCAGAGTAATCTGTGATTCTGGGACACTATTAATGCATCCAGCAGGAAATTGTCATTTTTGGAGCAGAAAAGGAGATCAGATGAGACTTTTCAGCCAGATCAGATTTCTGGTACTGATAGAAAGAAGGGGTCAGCTATAACAGTGGAGGCAGCACCCTCTTCATGGCCAAGTGGGGTGGACAAGACCAGCTGGAAGTGACTGTCAGGCCTTGGGCCAACTCCCCTGAGCTCAGGCTGGCCTGGATTAGAGAGTGTCTGTCTCAGCTACTCTGTCAGCAGACACTAACATTTTGCTGCAAAATTTGCCAGACAGCTGTTCCATCTTCTCATCCTGGGCTGATGCTGGTGACCAGAACTCATTCCCTCTGTCCTTTACTTTTAACTGTGCTCTCAACAACAAGCAAACATTTTTTGTGGACAGCAACTTCCCTAGGAGACAAAAGACACCACAGTGCTCTGGCCATTGCTGAATCATGAGCCCAACCTGGCTGGGGCAATATCTGTTTTTCCTCCAGTACTGTGCCAAAAATCCGCACCCCGATCCACCAGGGAAGGCTTGATAGGAAAATCTAAACTGAACGTTCCTGCTCTTCTTTTTTCAGTTGTACCTATTGCTAGTGACACCTACCAGCTCCATCTGGTAGCACAGACAATGAGAACTGCCACAGCTCCCTGTGCTCTAAGGAGGATTTATGTTTCCTACAGCTCTCCGTGCCCAGGATGCTGCATCAGGTCTTAGCCAAGGTAATATTTTAGTCTGAGGGTCCCTGTTCAGCCCCAGGGTCTTTTCCACCTCACAACCGTAGCAAAGCTCTCTGGCTGCTCTACTTGGGGGTGTCAGGGGGTGTGCTGTTTTTTGTCAAGCATGGGGAAGGATTCTAGGGATGAGGATGGGATATGGGAAATAAATGACCTCCAGGGTTGTTCTGTGACTCTAGAAAGTCCCTGACATCACCAGATCTGCATTGCTGTGGGCTAAATTGCCTCTAGGAAGATTATTCCAGCAGTGTTTGGCTCTCACCTTGGTGCATGAGGTTTTTGAGGTATCGAATGCTCAGGCATCACCTGTCACTCACCAGAGGCTGTTTGCTGACCTTAGGACTCCCCTGGCTGATTGTAGCTCTCCACTGTGCTGTGCCCAGCTGCTGGGGCCACCCTGCAGGGCCACAGCCTCCCAGTGCTGTGTCCCAGGACATTTCTGAGCACACGCTGGACCATGCAATATTTAAGAACTAAAATGCCAGTTCGGGATGTTTGCAAATTGTTGGGTCACAGGTTTTTGGTTTAGAGTCTCTGCCATGCTCAGGAAGGTCAGTGTAACAGCAGGATGAGATCTGGTCATCTACCTCCAGCAATTGCTGCTGAAAGGCTGAGAGAATTTATTTTCCAAGGACTCCTCTTGCAGCCTTGGGTATAAATTTCCTTCCATTTATTCGTTAAAGGCTCCGCTCCTGTGCTGTGTTTAGGCTGTCAGTGGTTGCCTTGGACATTTAGGTCAATCACAGATATTATTTCTGTCTCTGGAGCTGGCAGCTCTCATCCTGGGCCTTCAGCTTTGTGCCTTGCCTGTAAATAAAACACTGCTCATCCTCAGCACAGTGGGAAGAGGCAGTGGTGAGCTGGAAGTGCTGCTTTCATGGGGAGGGCGCTCATTTCTAATTGCTCAGCTCCTCAAAGAATTATCAAGCCCCTTGTTAAGCATCCCTATTGCTTTAAGAGGAAGCCTGGTGAGAATTAGAGGTATCAAAACAGGCATTAGAGCTGTGGTGTAAGGCCACTTGTATTTGCAGCTCATCATTCACGGGCTGAACAAAAGTCTGTGTGGTGGAGACTGGGAACAACGGGTGAGGGAGGACAGGCAGAGCCTGAGGGATGCAGAGACACTTGTGTTTGCTGGAGTCCTTGCAGATGCTGCTTTATCACACAGCTGATGTTCCTGGAGGGAACGAGCCCCCAGAGGCAAGAATCTCACAGATCCAAAGGCTTCAGGATCATGGGTCAGGTCGGTCAATGTTCTTATTGTTGACAAATGCCAGTTCCCACACCCAATCTCACAACAAGCTGCTGAGTCTTTTCCTCTGCAGGGGACCATATTGACATTAAAAATCCAAACCAAACAACTTTTAAATCTAAGTCCTAAGCAGGAGTGTCTTCTGGTGGATGCCAGATTGCTCAGCTCAGAATTTTTTGGGTAACAACTATCACAAATAGTTGTTAATTTGGGTGGTCATCACTCTGCAGCCATTTCTGCTCTAATGGGCTGTGGATGCAGACCTATGCACTGGTAAAAAAGGTCCAGGGTTTTTTTTTAAATTATTCTGGTTACAAACAAATTTGAAGCATTGGCTAGGAAAGGGAAATGGGAAAACTTCCAAAACTGCTAAACAACACATCAGGCAGGTGTCTTTCACTATAAATTATTCCTGCCCCAAAGCAGCAGTAATTATGAGCTCTAGGTCTTTGTATAACCTCTTACTTCCTTAAGAGTGCATGCATATTGTTTTGTCATTTACTGGAGTCATTTTGCAAAGTGGATCCAGGGTGTTTTCACAAAGGGTTTACATTGCACACGATTGACTGCGCTGACTCCCTTCCAGACACTCACGTTTCTCCCTGCTGCGTGTTAGAGCTGAGCACTTTTTATTTCCTTGCAGGGGAAATGAGCTCTGACAAACAGGGGTGAGATGAGCTTTATTTGGGGGCTGACACAAGGGCAGGAGCCAGAGAGAGAACATTTCTCTGGGTTTGCCTGAGCCTATCTCTTCTTGATTTGTTTTGTTTTTTACACCCCTGCTCTGTAATATTTGTTTCGTACATTTAAAAAACATCCCAGGCACCTGGTTATTGTTGTATTACTGCATTGCAATGCTCAAAACAGCTGACAACGCTCTACCTTTAGCTTTCCAACCACAACAGTGAAGGATGGGCCAGATTTTGGCAGGGGGATCCTGAGAAGATGCTGAGGGGGAGGACTGTGAAGCTTTTGCTGCGCCTGAAGCTTTGCCATTGGCCCACTGCAGGGTCTGGCCTGCCACGCTGCTCAGCATGGATTAATTCCCCCCATTCCTGCTCAGAAAGGCATAGATTTCCCTGTTAGCTGCAGGTCCTACTCGTCGATGATAAATCCACCAGTGAGAGCCCCAGCTCTTTCTAACTGGTTTGTGTGTCCCTCCTAATTAGCCCATATTTAACCATTACAGTTAATAAAAGGCAGGGACATACTGCAGCCATCCTCAAAATCATCTCTTGTCCAGATGGCCCACAAAGTACATTATAAACCTCATTAACAGATTGCACCAATTAATTAACTGATAGGGGAATCACTTTGCTCACCACCCAAGGCAGCTGCTTCCAGGAGGGAGCACAGCCAGGGAAGGACCCACAAAACTCATCCCCAGCTGAAGGGCAGGGAAAGGGTCAGGGTCAGCAACACCAGACTTTGCCATTGTCTTCCCCAAATTTTAACTATTTTTAAAAATTTATTATTTCAAAATCTGATTTTTGGGGGAAATGCCCGCTATTTTCCTGAAAGATTCACCCACGTCTGTCCCAAACTGAGAACCATGTGGCTTGAAATGGATCTGCCTTTCAAACCTTGCCAACAGCAGGAAGCAGTTCCCTCATGGCCTTAGATGTATCTCTAGCTGTGTGAAGTTGAATCTCTTTTTTTTTACTCCAGAGTAAGCAGATTATAAACCATTTTTTTTTTCTCAGTCTAAAACTCAGTACCTATTGATAACTCTGTAATGAATTTGCACTCTAGGCTATTAACTGCCTTGCAGATGTTTAACCATAGGATTCCTGTGCAGAAGGAGATCGATAGATGTTGAGATTAAATTATCCCACTGTTTCAAAACCCAAATAATCACTGCTTGAGCTTGTTTGGTTTGGGCCCAGGACAAAAGTCAATTCCTTCCCTGTGGACATTTCTATAAAATACAGTTGACATAAGAAATGATGAGACTCTGGAAAATTAGATTGAGCCATAAATATTCATCCCTGCAGTGGATCCGAGAACAATAATTTAACTTTCTTTAATGCCCGGCTCTCAGAGTGCTTAACAAACTCTCTATTCTTGGCAATCCTCAGATGTTTAACAATTTAGAGCCTCTAATCCATAACTTGGGAGGGAAAAATTAAGATTTGGTTAGAAAAAAACCATGGCTGATGGAGTTAGAAGAGCTTCTCTGTGGCATTTGCAATCAGCTAAAAAAAAGCAGAAAAGGATGGAGAAGAGTGTCCTTACCTGTAGGCATCTACAGGTACTCCAGATAAACTCTTCTACCATATTTTCCTGCTTTTAAGCTACTACTTCCTAGGACAAACATCCTCTGTGAGCATTTTCATGCCCTTGCCAGCAGTTTCCACCTCCTCTCCCTCACCTGAGCCCTCCCTGGCTCTTTTCAGCCCGAGGAATCACGGCAGCCCCTCTCCTGCTGCTTAAACTCAGGGACAGGGGGAACCTTTCCTGGCCAGCTGCAGTCGCAGGAGGATGTGGCATCCATTTATCCTCTGAAAGCGCCTGGTTTGCCCATCAGAGTCCTTGACACCTCCCTCCTCCCGGGTTGGAATGGGAATTTTGCTCTGTGAATCAGTCCTGGGAGCAGCCCAGTGACTGGGCAGTGCCAAAGCCAGAGTGTTTCTGTGCATGGTTTTTCACCTGAGCAGGGCAAACGTTCCCTCGGGAGATCTGCTCTGTGTGCTCCGAGGGGAGGGTCCTGCAGCACATCCCGAGCAGATTTGGGACTCGAATGTCTCCTTCCCTCACGGATGCTGCTTCACCTGCGTGTTCTTCTGCCTCATCCTGCCCCTCCCAGGGATAATGGGACACAGTGCAGGGAGATCTCTCTGCTGAGCTCTCCCTTGGCTTTCCCAGTACGTTGTTCCTTCATTTCTTGCTGGCAAAGAGCTCGGTTGTTGTTATAGCAACCTCAGTGTGGTTAAGTCTCTAGAGGCAAGGTTTATAGGGAGAGGCAATATATTTTATTAGACTGCCTGATAAAGCTAAAAGAGGAATATAAAAGAGAAAGGAAAAAAAAAAAAAAAAAGAAGGAGAGAGCAGCTCTCTGGTTCACAGGCTCATTGCAGGTCCCCAGAGATGTGGGCAGAGGGGAACAAAGTGGGTACAGAGGGTAAGGGGGTGACACCTGGGGACTTGTCGTGGGCATCAGAGAAGGGGCAGACTTGGCACAGTCTTGGCCATCTGACAGGACAGCAGCCCAATAGCCCAGAGGTTCCAAGGATGCTAAATGTGGTTTTATCTGGTGGAAGGCAGCGACTCAGTGGGAAAAGAGACTCAAAATCAATGTTATCTCTTCCTGCCAAACACCAGCACGGTGCTGATTTGCCTTCACTGCCCCAGTGCCTTCATGGCATCTCTCAGGCACTGGCAGCTGAGCTTGCTGCTGCAAGAACCACTGCATCCAATGCCAAAATTACTCCAGTCCCCCTGATGCTCTGTGCATCTGATTTTAACCTCTGATGAAGCTACTCAGTGAAAACCTTGGCAGAATCAATCCTAAATGGTCCTCTTGGGTACCCTCCCCACCCAATGAGAGCTGCTGGCTCTCAGCTCTTCTTGCAGGGCATCTCCAGCAGTGTTGAGTGTCTCCTTGCTCAGATCCCACCTGATCTGCTCTGTTCCTCAGGATCTGATCTCTGGCATCCATCAAAGCCAAGCCACCACTTTAAGGTGCCTCATCCTTCAAGCAGACACCTCCTGATGTTGGTACCGCCTCATCAATCAGTCTGGATAAAACCCACTTTCCATACAGCTGCTGCTCTCCTGAATGGGATCTATTTCATGTGCTGACTGCTGGGGAGTCAGTCATTCAGACTGTCAGTTTTCAGTTAAACTCATGTCTTGATGATAATTTTATGTAAACACTGAACTCAGGGCAAAAAGCTTTGCAGGCAGTGATGTAAGAGCTCTTTTCTTGCTGGTTTCTCTACACTCAGTATTGCTCAACAGCTGGGTCACCTTTCATTTTGCATATTCTGCTCTGTTTAACAATCCCCTTGTAACCTCCTGACCAGAAAAAAAACCCGAAACCAACAGATCAGGAAATAACTCATAGCCTGTCTGCTGGAGCAAACAAAAGCACTTAAAAGAAATGTAAATTAATTCAGCATTAAACAGGTGGCTCTGGGGAAGGATGGGTTTGCAAGTGGTCCAACAGAATGATGTAGGATGGAGTCAGCTCCCCAAGGCCAAAACCAAAGAGAGAAGCAAGATCTGTGGTGGCTGATTTCTTTTTTGTAAGAAGAGGGGAAATGGCACAGCATTAATTAAGGTAGTGCAACACTTCCTATATTTTAATAGGTGCAGGAAATTTTGGGTTGACAGTTTTGGTGACCACAGATGCTCAGGGATGACACCATCATTTGAGGTGATGCTGGCTGTTTCTGGGTGCAATTTGGCCCTCCAGGTTTGGCCTGAAATGGTAGAGACTGAGCTCTGGGAAAAGGGCAGGATCGAGACTGAGATCAGCAATGAGCTGTGCAGACAAAAGCACACAGAAAAATGGGGGAAACTGGTGCTTCACTGGTCCCTCCATGAGCACCATTAGCAGAGCGTCATAAAAGCACAACAGGGAGAATCCATACACCAACAAGACCATTCCAACACCCCTTGTGTGCCCACTGCAGTCTTGGAGAAAGCCCTGCCCAGCTCACAAACTGTCCCCCAGGTAAGTCCTCAAGGTCAGAAAGGGCAGGTATGGGGACCTGCTGGAGTGAATCCAGAGGAAGCCACAAAGATACTCAGAGGGCTGGAGCACCTCTGTTGTGAAGACAGACTGAGGTTGGAGAAGTTCAGCCTGGAGAAGGGAAGGCTCTGGATAGACCTCATTGCAGCCTTCCAGTATTTGAAGACAGCTTTTAAACCAGAGGAAGAGAGACATTTTACATGGTTGTACAGGCACTTGTTGCCCAGAGAAGTTGTGGCTGCCCCATCCCTGAATATGCTCAAAACCAGGCTGGATTGAGCTTTGAGCAACCTGGTGTGGTGGAAGGTGTCCCTGCCCATGGCAGGGGGTTGAATTTGGATGATCCTTGAGGTTTCTTGGCACCATAAACCTCATTGCAGGTTGGAAGAGACAAACAGGCTTGTGTATATGACATGCAAGAGTTACAGGCTCAGCCTTTAGCAGACACTGAAGTGTGTTTTGAGGACTTTCACAGAACAGGATTGATGGGATCACATGGAAGGATGATGACACTGTGTCCTAGATGGGGAGGTTGCAGTTTTCCAGCATTGCATTGCCTTGTCCTGAGTGCTGCTGCACACAGGCTGGATGGTGCTATCCTGTACTGCTGCTGCCTAATTGGATCAAACTGGCTCTGATTGCATTTAGGGAGCTGATAAATGGCATATCTGAAAGCCACTGGTGCGTTACAGCCAAAGTGTCTCTTGCTGTAGGGAGTTAATTAGAGCCAAAGCTATAAAGCTCTTTTTACTGCTGTGGAACTCAGCTTTTGGGGGCAGCTGGAGGCATCAGTCTGAATGGAAACAATCTGAGGAGCCCACACAGGCTTACTTTCATTTAGAAGCAGAGTTATCACAGCAGTCCCAATAAACCGTGAAGCTGAAATGCGAAATCTTGCTCAGAGCTTGCGTAGAAATCATCACCAAAGCAGGTTGCATTAGAATATGTTGACTCCTTGACACTTACATATTTGATTTCCTTGGTTTCCACTACATTTTTTCTTCAAGAGTATCATTATTCTAGGATATTAAACACAGAAGGGAAAGGCAAGGTTAGAAGATAATGAAGAAACTGTGAGAGTGAAATGAACTTGAGGTATTTTTGTGGCTCACTCATATGGAAAACAGAAAAGCCAGTTCAACCCTTCAATCCTTCCTTTGGGTGAATCCCCTTCCCCCAAGGCTCCCTCGGCCCATGACAGCACCAGAGACAGCATCAGAGATCTGTGAACATGAACTGAAATCACCATGAACCCACCTGTGTTGGTGACACCTCAAACACAAAGTCACAGGCTGAACTGCCAGGGTGCAGGGGCAGGCAGACATCAGTCCTGGGCTGGGAGGAGCAAGAAGGCTCTTAGGTCCTCCCTGGGTGCCAGGGGATGTACAAGAGCCCCGTGGTGGAATGCACAGCATCCCCAAGGCCCTGGGGAAGGCTGTCCAGCCCCAGCCATGCACTGTCTGCCACAGCTCTGCTCCCATGGGACACACTGTCGCTGTAGGACACGAGAGCAAACACGTGTGAACGCATCAGCTGAAGGTGAGCAAAGAGGGAAGTTTATTTTCTGACTCCACTACTTATAGTTTTACAAAAGTGACAGTGGATTGGAGGGTGAAAGGGCCACCTCTCCAATGACACTGGACAAGTTACCAATCCATCATGCTTTCTCCACCTCTACGAAGGAATGCAAAACAACTGAGTTATTTACAGAAAATGTGTGGGAAAGTTTGCAACTAGAATGAAAACATCAGAAGGCTAAAAGATTTCTAAAAATCAAGGTGACAACACACAAGCTGGTCACCTCACCCCTGTGGTCATGGGGATGGACTCAAGTCCGTCAGGCATTTGCTTGTGGCTTGATACAAATAAGTTCCTTTCCCATCACCATCACCCTGCTTCAGAAAGAAGACAAGTCACTGCTGTTTTCACTCTAGACAGCCCATCACCTCCTCTGAGTGACTCTTCACTTTTATTCACACAGATCCATGCTCATGAAATGCATGTACCTCGCATCCTCCCCCCTGCCCAGACCCATGACACATCTGCAGGGTCTGTAATTGTTGTTTCAGGTGGCTGCTGCTCATCTCAGCAGATATCATCCTCCTGCCTTCAGAAATGTGTTTCATCACTCCTGCTCTCCAAACTGAAACAAAACCTTTTCCCCGTAACTTGGAAAACAACAGAATAAAAAAGTCTCACACAAACCCACCCCCCAGGCTGGACTGTGGCACTGTTGATGTGAACTTTGGCTCTGCCATTTGCCTGCAGGTACTGAGCCTTGGGCAGAGGAAGGGCAGATGACTGGGGGAGAGTTGATGTACTTCTGTCACCCCAGCTACATTCTGTCTGGAAGGGTGGCTGTGTGCTCCTGCACAAAGCACATCTAGGAAAAAAGGAAGTCTGGTGGGTGAGTCACAAGATGCACTGACTCTGAGCAGTGTTTTCTCCTCTGCCACCAAATCCTTATGTGACCTTAGTCACATCACTTCATCTCCTGGTGCATCCAGTTCCCTACCTCCAAAACATCCCCTTTTCCCGTTTATTTCCACTTAGACTCCCAGGTTTTGGTGGCACAGCTTCCTGCCATGCTTTGTACCTACAAATCCCGACATCTCTGGCTCCCTACATCAGTCTGAGTACTAATGCAGTAAAACCCAGAGTGCCTGTCTTTCAAATGCCCTTAAAAAGGTGAGGATCAAGATGTACACCCTTACTCCTATTCACTGCCTCCACCTGCTGCTACCTTTTACCTTGTGGAGAATAATGAGGCAAAACATTTCATATAGAATGGGTTCTCTCCTTTTCTCTCCTCAGCAAACGCACTTAGCACCTGCTCATTAATGAACATACACCCTGCACATCGACTGGGGCTGGTGCTGAATTGAACTTTGAATGCCTTTTCAGTGCCATAGCTTAGTTAATAATTACTTCTATGACTCATTCAACTCCATGCTGCTGGAGCACCATTAGGAGAATTGACAGCAAAATAACAGAAACATTAAACCTAATGATGTTGCCAGTGTTAGTCCTGATAAAGTGTTCCCAGTGTCACCAAAGAAGAGCCTTTCCCTTTAGCAGTTGTCCCTCCTGGGGGTGTGTTTTCTTCCCATCCCTGGTGTCACAGAGGGATGTCAGCTGGCTGCCCCTTTGAGTTTTGGCAGTGGGAGTGTGGGGTGCCCAAGTGTGCCATGTGTGCTCAGGCAGTGATCATCTCCATTTCAGAATAGAATCATAGGATCTCTTGGGCTGGAAGGGACTTTAAACACCATCCAGCTCCAACCCTGCTGCCATGGGCAGGGATGCCACCCACTAGACCAGATTGCTCAGGGCCCCATCCAACTTTGCCTCGAGCACTTCCAGGGGCATCCACAGCTTCTCTGAGCAACCTGTTCCAGTGCCTCACTGCCTTCTGAGTAAGGAATTTCTTCCTAATATATAAATCTCTCTTCTTTTAGTTTTAAAAGAGGTTTTAAAACCACCTCTACCCTACCTATCACACTCTGCCTGTGTAAAAAGTCACCCTAACAAATACCCTTGTTCCCAACCAGCAAACTGTGATATCTTCAGTTTAAGTGTGGTCCTGCAGCTCCCCACCACCCCTACATCCTAGAATGCCCCTTCACCAACCATGCCCTGCTAGAAGCCCACAGCCTCACTGTTAGCTTGCCTAAATCCTCAGGGAAAACACTCTCTTGGATTTTCCTCCCTGTTTCACAGGGGCAGAGGGTTGCCCACAGCCTCACTGATGGGTGGATGGTAACTGCCATGATCACAAAGCTTTTTGGATGTGGCAACAAACCTGAGAGGTTTAATAAGAGATTTTGGTTTAAAAGGAGTTTCCCCAACTCTTATTCCCATAAGCAAAACTGTTTCTGTGAAATGGGCATTTCCTTTTCTTTTAACAGGAAAATTCAATTTCTTTTCACTTTTTCTTAGCCAGTTCCTCCTCTTTGCCTTCATTGCCACAAATTCCCTAATCTCTTTATTCTTGGGTGTTGGAAAAGTATAATCATCCTAGCCATGAAATTGAAGACAACAGCACCACTTCCAGGGAGGTGACTTAAGTCAGAGGAATTAATTCTCACAGCAGACAGCTCTTATTTATAACAAATGTGATTTTCAGAACTGAAGCTCTGTATTTAATGAGGCTCTATGAAAATATATGTAGCCCAGAGCTGCTGGGAAATTCACCCTTGTGCCAGAGAAATGCATCAAGTCAGGAAAACAACATCCAACGGGATCATTCAGCCAGTTCATCCCTCAGTTCCCTGCAGAGAAAACCCATCTCTGTTTCTCACCCTCAGAGACTGTTGCTCTGAACGAGGGAATCTACATGCATGTTTGAATCTGGCCCAGCCAAAAGGTGCATTTTCAGGTTTAATCAGGAACAGAGATGCTGTTTCCTCCCTCTCCTTCAAAGGAAGCCAGCACACATGAGCAAGTGGCTCTCCATACAACATGGGATTAAGGCATGGAAGTCCTTGCCCTGGGATGTTATAGATGTTGAGAGTTGTGGTTTTATTCTTTCCCTGGGAAAAGCTGAGCCCCTCCTTTTCAGCTCTTGGTCTCATTTTCCTTTCTTGCCTGTTGTCTTTCCCTTTACCCAGAGCAGGGACTGCCCTACTTGCAACCACATAGCAAAACACCAGGGGCATGGAGGGGACTGCTGGTCATCTCCATGCTGTCAGACCACATTCAGAGAAATTTCCAGAGATTTATGGCCACGATAATCTGTGGGGAATCACAAAAGGTGAAAGGCTTTTAGATGTGAGAAATAAAAGCATGTAACCTGCTTTTATTTCTCACGTCTAAAAGCCTTTCACCTTTTGTGATTCCCCACAAAAATCCATTTATCCAGCAAGGATAGAGAGAAAGTTTTGGGGCAGGTTGGTGTTTTCAGACAAAGGATAAGAAAAAAAAGCCATTTGAAAGCCTCAAGGAGCTTTCCATGCTCTGCTGCCTGGGTTTACCTCTCTGGAGCTAACAGCTCTGCCACTCTCGGGTGCAGCTGTAGTTGCCAGATAAAGGCTATTTTTCTCCATTGAACTCCATGGCCCTGTGAAAGGTTCCCAGAAAACAAATCTGGCTACTGATGTGCACAAGCAGCCTTGGGGTGCAGGCAGCAGTGATGTGCCCACCCCTAAGGGAGCTGCAGGAGCCAGACCCTCTGGGTGTGCCAGCAGCACGTCCTTCCCACATGTAAAATCTACCTCCAAATGGAGGGTGCAGAGACCTGGAGACAGCAAACAGGATAAAGCACCAGCTGCTTGCCATGGGAGAAGGAGGATCAGCTCTTAATGACAGCATCATGTTTGCCTGGCTCAGCTGGAGATAAAAAGATGAACCATAGATCATACTGATTTCTCATGCCAAGATAAAAACAGAGGGGGATTTGCCTCCAAAAGAAGCATCTTTTCTGCCTACGTGCCAGCAGAAGAAATAGTTTTTCTGTCTGGCTTTATAACTTCATCAAATATCCATCTGGCATTAGGCCAGGGGACTGTGTATGAAGTTATATTCGCTGTCACAGCAGATGGATGTGAGAAACTCCAGCAAAGATTTCAGCAGGAGAGACCTACTGTGATGGTTTGGGGAGGGTACACACATCTTCAGAGGCATGGCTCATTAAATGCACTGTTGCAGAGAAATGTGGCTTTTTGGATTTGGTTGAAAGCAAGGGGTCTGATAAGGAACTGCAGTCCTGAAGCAGCCTTGGAAGTTTGGTCCTGATGTGGAGAGAGAGTTCAGCAAGATCTTTTTTTAGGGGTGCCTGGAGGATTGAGTAATAGAGCAACTCTCAAGTGTTTGGATCGGAAATTTCATCTGGAACCTGGGAAGTTTATTTCCTGGCAAAAGCATCATGAGAACCAGTGTATTCTCAGGACAGGCCAATTTCAAGAAATCAAAATTTCCAGATGACTTGGAGCTCCCTGGAAAAACTCCTGGGGACTCCATGAGCATGGATGCCTTGAAAATCCTCATCTGTCCTCCCAGGCCTGACACTGCTCTGAGAATTCAAAGCCGTGTCAGAGTGTGCAGGTCCAGCAGAGACAGGCTGAGAGCAATGATGAGCAGCAGGAGATCTGCTGATGGGAACAGCGACATCTCCTCTGCACAGGCTTCGTAAATGAGATGGAACAGAGCTGTGGGAAGCAGCCTGTGTGGAGCAATCCTTGCTGACCAGCCCTGATAGCCCAGCTGCCTTCTACAGCCTGGGGGCTCCCTGGGCGAGCTGTGGTCCCCTCCTTGCTGGAGCTCTCTGGGTCAGCACTGGGAGTACCTGGGATGCCAGAAGCCTCTAGACCACCACCATGTCACCACTGCATGGAGTCAGTCTCCAAGACCTTAAATTCATTTCAAAATTAAAGGATCCAAGCTCCCAGCTTCCTTAGGAAGTGAGTGAGAGCAAACTGTGTAAGACAACCCCAGGGAGATGCTCCACATCCCTGATGCATCCAGAGGGCTGTGCTGCTGGACAGGATGGACATCTGCTGTGGCTTCACATCACGCTGAGGCTACCCCAAACAAGGAGCTCCTTGGGGTCATTAGTCTGAAATCCAGGAGTTTTAAAGAAATACTCAAACCTCTCCTAGATCAGGTTGTGGTCGGGGTGTTGGCGATGTCTGAGGGTCTCTGCCAAGGCTGCTGAAAGCTCAGCTGAGCTGACAGCATCTGACAGTTGGAGCAAACCAGCCTTTCAACCTTTAAATTGAGCACATTTGCCATGGGCTCAATGGAGACTAATGACATAAAAGCTCATTTTATTTTTTTTAACAGAGGGACTCTGCAAATGGAAATTTCACATTTTCCTGGATATTTTTGCTTTTTCATGGATTTTTTTTCTCTTCCAGGACTTATCCAAGGAAAAATGCCCAATTTCTCACACAAGACATACCTGGAAGGTTTGCACTTTACTGTGGACTTGTGAGTTCTGCAAAACAATGGCAGTTCGGGAGCATTCATGGAGGTCCTGAGCCAAAATCTGAGGAATAAGCCAGAGAGAAGTAAGGGCTCCTGGGAAAAGGTGAGCACTTCACAGGAGGGAAGGATGGAAGGATGGAAGGAGTCAGCCAGCTCAGCCTAATGAAAGGAAAACTCTAGGAGATCTGCAGCAAACATAAAATGTTTCAGGGACAAAAATTTACAGGAGGTAAAAAGGTACCTTGGTTAAAAGGCATTGTTGGTACAAGGATAAAAGGAAATTAACCAGCCACAGATAAATTTGAGCTGGAAATTAGAAAAAGCTAATTGCATTTCATATAATGTTTCTGGTTTATTTTTCCAGATGGAAAGAGAAGCTCAGGTTAGTGTAGAGCAGCTGCTGTGGCAGGAATGCTACAGGCTGCAAGTCCAGGAGGATGGCAGTGGTTGCTCAGCAAACTCTCCTCTGTGCTTTTCTGTCTGGTCCCACTTTTAAAAAAGAAAAACCTTTCCAGAGACTTTTTCCTAATGGCCAAAAAAAAAAAAATCCTTTCTAAAGGGAAAAGGTTTTCATTTTACACACATTGTCAGTGGAGCATTCTTAGCCAGCTCATTTCTCAAGTCTTTAACCAGCCAGGCTGCCTGGAATGGAGAGATTTCCTCTCATCTCAAATCACTTGGCTGCACATGGGAGAGAAGCCCTTTGACGAGGTGAATTTGCAAGGCTCTCAAATCCTCTTTATTCTCACTGTGCTATCCCTCCTTGACTCCTCTCCAAGAGACCTTGTTGGGCTAAGCCCAGAATGAGCACGGAAAGGTGTCAGCACCAATCCTGGACACGCACAGGCACACACAGATACAGCTCCCAGCCCTTCCCTGCACCATAAATTAAATATCATCCTTACCCAGGACTGGGGATGATCAGCAGAAATAATCCAGTCCAGTCCTCCATCACCAGAGGCACTGAATCAGAGCAGCCCACAAGTCCTCACCCACCCCAACCCACAGCTCTGCTCCTCCTGTGTCCCTGAGAACCCAGAGGCCCCCCAGCTCACATCTGGCCTGTGCAGGTACCCAGCTGGGGGTTAAACACACACACAGAGGTAAAAAAAGTTCAGAATTTGGTTATTCCTGTGTTAGTCAAAGCAACGATAGTGGGAGTCTGCTGTGGGAGTAGTGTTTAGGCAACTTCAAGGACAAGTGTTCAGGACTTCAAGGAAAAGTGGCATTCAAGAGGCAACGTGAATTCTTAGGGCCATTTCTTCCTTGCAGCTGCTTGCACTGCCTGGGAAATCAAGCAGGAGAGTGAGGAGCACAAAGCAAAATGAACACAGACAGGAATGGGGCACACACAGTCTGCGGATAAAGGAGAAGGCAGTTGTTAGAGTGAAAAAGCAGGCAGGCCAAATGCTTTCTGAGTGCAATTATTTTAATGTGTCTGTCTTTTCCAAATTCCACATTGCACACACGAGAATAGCAGGTTTTTTTTAAAAAAGACTCACACCAGAAGTGCTGACTTGGAGAACAAGGGACTCTCCCTATCTCCCACTACACAAGGAGGCACGAGATTCACAACATCAGTCACAGCTGATCATGGGGGTGAACAGACAGACAGACATAGAAATAACAAAAGACAGAAAAAGGCAAGAGCAGGAAGGCAGAGGATGTTCCCATGGCCACCTTGCTGGGCAGGCAGGCAGCTGGAGTCACAGTTTGGTGGGCAGGCCCACCATCAGCAGACCATCTCTCTGGTCCTACCCCTCTGCCTGCCCAGGTACCAACTCTGCTGGTTGTCATCTCGTGGTCAGCCTGTGTTATCTGTCTCTGGTAGCATTTCACAGGGCAGCTGTGGTAAGGAGTGATTCCAGGATGCTCTCCTGCCTTGGCTTTCAAGGCTTCAGCGAACAAAGAAAGGAATTGTATGGTTATAACTTGATTTTACTAAGTTTTTGGCTCCAAGTGCTCCAAGAGAAGTCCTGCAGTAACCATATTCACATGGGAACTTAAGCCCACATCTACCCAAGCCCACACAAACATCCTTCTCCCAAACCTGCTTCTTCTCCTTCTCCTCTTAATCAGTATAGACCAGCCCTGCTAAAAGCACAGCAGTGATTCCTTGGTGGAGAAAGTGCTGTTGAAGGCAGCAAACAGCTGGAGCACTCAGGGACTCACATTAAGACTGAACATTTGGTTAACCTTTCATCAAGGAATTATTTCAAGTCAGCCTCATCTTACCTGGGCTCATGCAGGGACCATCAGCTGCCCAGTGGCTCCCCAGAGCAACCAGGACACCTCCTGCATGGCCTGTACAGCACCATGGCTTTTCTCTCCAGCTCCCTCATCACCACATATGGTCCATGGCACAGCATCCAGGCTCTCACAGCCTGGCCTCACAGAGGTAGCTGGTGGCCCAGGGGAGCCTTGGCCATGCCACAACCCCTCTCTCTCCCTCAGCATTTCCCCTTCAGCCCTCCCAACCTGTCTCCACACCCACTTCTGATGGCCAAAGTCTGAGGGCTTTGTCATCCTCAGCCAAGCAAGCAGCTGATGCTGGGCTGAATACCTCCCTGTGGCTATGAGAGATGCAGAGTGCTGTAAGAAGGAGATGACTGAAGGGGATGTGGCATGGAAAACACATCTCAGGAAACCTGAGTGGTGGCAAGGGCATGGACTTTTTGCTGACTCTTCTGACCTGGGAAAATTGGGGCATCCAAGGGAGGTAGTGGAATGGTGGATGAAATTAAGCCAAAGTGTGCAGCTCCCTGCTGCAGGATCACAAATGATGAGGATTGACAGGCAGTCAAGGTGCAGATGGATTATTTCATGGAGAAGAAATCCATTCAGGGCTACTACATACAGGCACCACTTCCAGCTCAGGAAGCTCCTAAGCAATAGCACACTGGAAGCTGGGAAAGCACTTTGGGCAAGCAACATCCTGGTTTTCCCCTTTCTTTATGTTCTGCTCCAGATCTTGCTCATAGCCTTGTCAGAAACTGGATTCTAGGCTAGCTGGGCCATTGTAGTGATCTGGTGTGGTCCAGACAATTTCCTTGTCATTCAAAGTCCCAAAAACTTAGTTTCAAATATAGAGTTACCATGAGCAGAGGACCTGTGCAGTCATTCCTATTTGATATCCACTCTCCTGCTGCCTCCTCACATACAGGTCCTGCTAGCAGTGCTGTCCTTCCCCACACTGGTCCCACATCCCACGTGTGAACAGGAGTCAGAGCCAAAGCCCATCAGCACAGCGCTGATTTCCCAGCCAGAGTCACCCAGAGAAGAGCACAAATCCTTTGCAGCACTGTTCCATCAGATTAGGGTCTTTCTGGGGCAAAGGGGGTGTCTTTGCTTGGAACAGCTCTTGATAAATTCTCTTCTGCAAATTCATCCCACTGCCTTGCAAGCCCTTGAGCACACTGAGCAGCCCATTTCCAGCAGCAAGGATCCACTCCTGGGCAATGGATCTCACAGACCCTTCAGGTACAGTCATCACCTTCTAGCACAGCTATTCTGAAGCCTATACAGTCATGTATGCCCTGCCCCGAGGTGTGTCCCATGCCAACCTTCCACAAAAACATGGGAAGGAAGTTGCCTGGTACTCAATACATAATCATGGCCCAAAAATTTAATTTTCAGGCTTCTGTTAGTCTCTCTGGTTACCCCAGGAGCTTTTACCCAAGGATTCAGCCTGACTGATCTTCCAAGAAATATGCTGTGAGGAGTAGCACAGCTGAAGCTCAAACTCATTAACATGAGAGAAAAATACTAGGGCTAATTGTGATCCTTGTGGTTCCTTCTCTTAGAATGGGCAGTAAAATCACCCAAATGAGGGCAAGATGAGACAAGAATTTTCAACACAGGGGAGATGGTTTCACACTGCCTTTTCAGTAGCAAACCCATTGCTTTGTCCCTACTGCCAAAAAGTCTGGCATTAAAAATGCTGAAATCTTCTTGTGACTGAGTGGCAGAAAGCTGTAATTTACTGCATTCCTGCTTCTTTTATGTCCAGAATTGCTTCACTTCTGAGAAGAAAGAGCTGTCATTTGTCAGTCCCATGTAGCCTCTCCTTCTAACTGTCACATTTCCACATTATATCCGACAAATTAATTCATTCCCCTCTTTCTATCTGCTCCCCAAAAACGGCAGTGTATTTCCAGGAACTGAGAGTCATCTTTTCACAGCAGCATCATTATCAGTTTTCTTTTAAAAACCATATAATGGGCATGTTTCAGCAAAAACCTGGATTTCTTTTTTTTTTTTTTTTTCTGCTGTTGCATCCATCTCCCTTAAAGTGGCTCAGAGAGACCTGACTGTCTGCTGGCTTTTCACAAGCACCTTCCCCACACCTCTGACTGATGGTACATTTCCAGCTCACCCATTGCAGGGCTTGGCTGGCTGCCGACAAAAGCTTTGCCCAGGTTTAGGATGTGGCCATGTCCCTGGGCAGGTTGAGCTGTATGGCCTCTCCTCCTGTGGTGTATTTGGCCACTGGCCCGTTGCCTTCCATGGTGAAGAGTTTGCAGGCCTTGGCGTTCTCATGAACCGGTGTGGACTTTTTGGAGGAGATGGGGGAATTGGTGGGGCTCAGCTGGACAGCAGTGGTGTCCTGCACTGTGTGCTCACTGGTTTCAATTTCAAAGGCTGTGCTGCCAGGTTTGATGAGCCCGATGTTAGAACCTGGCTTGGATTTCCGGGCCCCGTGGGCTGGGGGCCTCCGGCTGCAGATGCAGCAGGCACCGAAGAACGTGAAGGCCACCACCAACAAGATGGGTCCGATGATGATGGGAGGGTTGTTCACAGGGAGGAAGGTCCCAAAGGCAAATGCTCCCACTAAGGTGATGTTGATCCCTGCTAGCATGATGCAGAGTCCACAGGCGCAGCAGAGAGCAGGGGAGGGAAGGCCCTGGGGTCGGGTCTTTTTCTGGGTGGGTTTTTGGGACAAAGAGCCACTGCTCTTTTCACTGAACATGCTGGGAAGAGTCTTGGAGGTCACTTCAGTCCTCACAGGGTAAATGCTGTGTTGAGAAGGTCAGTTCCAGTCTCCTGTTGCCTTGAGATCCTGGAGAAGAATGAAGAAGCAGCTGTTAGAGCACTGAACCAAAGTACCTTTCCCCCACCATTCCTGGTGACCAGCACCTTCTCCAGGTTTGATGGTGCCAGCAACTGAGCACCAATCCAAGCCTGCTTTTGAGGCTGAGCTCTCCCTGACTGTAGTGGTCACATGTGGTCATCCTCAGGCTGGAGCACAGAGCCCAGTGTGCTCCATGTCCTTTGCTATCCATGTGGAGGATGCCCAAGTGAATCCAAGCAAGCCGTGGCCAAAGCCTGTGCTGTAGCTGGTCTCACAGAGTTTGTCGCCACCCACACAACACCTGCCCAAAATGACAACAGAGCCCAGTACTGCCCTGAACATCCCTCGCTGCAATATGAGGTTGATATATTTTTGAATGGGTAATGGTCCACAATTGTGACAGGAAGGGAGACTATTTGCTCCATGTCTCAGTTGTCCAGTAACTGAAATGAGTAATCCAGGTTGCCTTTCCAGCCAGTGGAGAAAAGGTCACAGAAGATGACCCAGAATATCCCCAAAAGATGTCCATACTAGAAGGCTGGGCTGACTACAGAGGCAATCTTGGACATGACTCGAGCAGATAACATGTGAATGTTCAGTGACACAAATGCCATCAACAGATGCTGAATGACACCCTGTCAGTCACACAAGTCTATAATAAAATGGAGAAAATGTGTTTTGTCAGCTAGACCATGCTTTCTACCTTGCATCTCACCATCTTCAGTGTGAACCCAGGAAATCCCACAGAAAGGGGACTGGGAACCTTGTTTGCCTCAGCAACCACAACCCCAAATTTCTACAAGGTTTGAGCACAAGCAGTATCAGCTCCAGGATGGAGGCCCATGGAAACTGAGGTGCTGAAGTTGAAAAAGAGCCTGTGTCGGGATCTGTCTAGGACCCAAGGCAGTAACACTTAGCCCTGACTGACAGCAGCAGCTTCTCCATGGAGGAGATTATTGGATGTGATGAGAGCTGGCTTTGTGTTTGCCATACTTGCTGGGAAGTCAAATTGCCAGCAGCCAATTTGTCAGCAGTTTGCTGGTGATGTCTTTGATTTTACAGGCAGGAGAACATTTCTCTTCCCAGCCTGATTGCAAACAACAGCAGTCTGCTCTTCCTTACTCCCTGCCTAGCTCCCTAGCTTCTTCTCTCCTCTCCTGTCAAATCCCTTTCAAAAGTGTTGTCAGTGAAAAACTGATACTGCTCAGTTTCGATGGCAAGAGCCAAGAACCTCTGTTGTGCTATCGACACTGTAGCTACTAAATTAAAAAAAAACCCTACAAACAAACAAACAATAACCCATCACCCATCACACTGAAACACGCCAGTGGGATCAGCCGGGCATTTTCAACATGTTTTCTAGGTTATAAAATTTTCTGGCACCTCCAGCTGAGGCAAAGCTCTCTGCTGCTCTATCGGGTGTCATATCTCATTTCCTTGGCTTGGGCTTTTGTTTAGACCTGAATGCATGCAGCAGTCAAATTTCAATGGAGTTCCTATTCAGTGAGACATCAGCTGGAGCTGACAGGGACAGGGGCTTCAAAGGATGAAATGCTTCCTTGTCTGGGGATGCCTGACTGGGGAGGGGTCTCTCATCAGGCAAAGATTTTTCAGGATACTGAGAGTGTCTGAGAGAGAAAGGGCATTTTCTCGATTAGCCAAGCTAACACATGTGCCTGTTTCCCTAGCAGTGTCCTTTTATTCTGCCTGGGAACCCTGGCATGCTGGTGTGAGCTGGAGCCCTGATTCTGCCTCCTTCACCAGCTCTGGACCAGCAGCAAGATAGCTTCTGGCTAAAGGTACATATGCACAAACTGTTTGCAGACCAGATCCTGCAGATGCCAGTCCAAACCTCTGGCACACAGAGGCTGCAGACACCCCAGTGCAGCCCTTCCCCTTGGTTTGCCCCACATTCTCCCACTGCAAAGTGCTCACCAGGACACCATGTGGCTTCTTGTGGTTAAAAAACACCACAGATTCACTCCATCAGCTTTGTTGCTCCTGGCTTCTCAGCACTCACCTGCTTCCAGTCTGAAAGAATTCTCCCTCCTGGAAGAGCCAGACAGCTGGGCTTCAGCAGGACACAAAACAAAACAGCTGCTTCTGCTCTTGGGCAAGGCATCACCAGAGGTCAGGCTGCCACTGAGACTTTCAAGAGCAACTTCAGCCTGTTGCCCATCCCATCTGTCAGGGAGCACCTGTAGCCACTCCAGAGAGACCCTGCTGGTTTCTGGCTGCTTTCAAGGCTGCAGCGATATCACCCTGCGTGGTCACTTGTAGCTCACTTTCTCTGCCTGGTAATTTTTGTTCATCATTACAGATCCCTGAGCACAGGGGCTGAAGCTTGGGCAAAATCCTCACTGGACCTCCCCAGGCTGTGAGGGGAGGAGTGGGACTTGTTCAGGCACCACTGGCAATGATAAATCAGGGCAGCTCATCCAAGGACAGCTCACCCCAGCAGGTAAGAGAAGCACAGCTCCACTCTGGATGGATAAGTGACACAGGAGAATAATCCAGCTGGGCTCACACTGGGTACAATCACCATCAGCTTCCCAGGCATTCCCCTTGCCTTCCCAGAAGGAGGGGGAACCAGATCTACAGCAGAGAAATAGGGATGTGGCACATAAACACTGAGACCTCTCACACTGCAGCTTGATTGGAGGAGGCACTGGCCACTCCTTGGGCCCCCTAAGACACCTTGTACAGGTTGTGCCCAGGCTCAGGAAACAGCCCCTACCTTCTCCTGGCAAGTGTCAAGGGAAGAAAAGAGTCAGGGCTGAGACCTCATCTACACTGTGTGAGCGATTCTGGGGCTTGTCACACCCTCTCTACAGCTGCACCATGAGTGTTCTGGCCATGCTATGGCCAAGGCAAAACTTCTTTCCCCTCTTCTTTGCTTGGAGAACCTACATGGGGTAATGGACCTTTCCCAGCAGAAAGCAACAGAATCACTGGGGATTCCTGCCTGGAACCTCTCCCCTCAGATTGGGGGCAGAAGATCTTGGAAGTCAAGCATGATTGCAGGGCTAGGACATGATCTGTGCACACACACCAGAGGGCATGTAGAAGACAGTGTGTTTGGACTGGGAACATTTAGAAAGTAGATCACGCATTGCTTTTATCTTGATCTCCATACAAAACATCGGGGATTATACACAAGGGATTCCTGTTGGAAAACCAGATACCATAGGGATGAGAAAGCCAACAGAGCAGTGGAGGATAAAGCAAAAAACAAACCAAAGCCACAGAGTGCCTTACGCTATCCTCTACCTAATAAGGCCCCACAACAACATAAAGTCTATGTTTATTCTGATTGTCATGTACAACAGATGCATCTTTGCTCTTCTGTCTTCTCCTAAAGCACAGGCTGATGCTCCTCTGCCCCCTTCTCAGCCACAAGAACAGGCTGATGTGGGTTCAGCTCCCACTGCTGACCTCCCTGAGGATATCTGGAAGCTTTTACCTTTCACTACAGCAAAATCAATGGCTTAAAAAATGACCAACTTTTCAGAAAAATTAGTCTATGCAAAATGAGTTACTTCTGTTCCATCAGGAGTGGAAAAAGTTCTTTGGGCTCGTTGTCTGAAACAGATTCTTTTCTTATCAGTTAGAGTATAGGTTTCTTCTCTGAACAATATCTCAGCTTGAAATGCACTACTATGAGCACTGCTATGCAAAAATAAAAGCTGCACACTCAAGCTGGTGTGATGGAAATCCAGAGGCTCTAATAATTCCTTCCCGGGGAATATCCACCCCTCCCTATACTCTCAGGGGGACAAAAAGAGACTGTCATTCCTATCTGTGAGAGTTCCTAGACCTCAAAGGGCATATTGACATATTCAGACAGCATTTTAGGAGCATCATACAAAGCCATAGCAGCAGCAGCAGCAGCATGTGCAGCTAAGCACGCTCCCCTCTTAGTTGTAGTGGTGAGAAATTGAGCTGTCATCCTTCCACACCATCTCACTGCAGCAGCACAACCAAAATATTTGACAGACCCCAGATGAGTCTCCTTTCCAGGAGTGTGATGGCACAGAACAATAATGACAGTGATCAGCAAACAGAAATTGCAGTCAGACAGCTACAACCACCCCACACACAGGCAGGCTCACAAACACACAGGCACACAGCATTTAGCTATCGGTAGAAGAACAAGACTTTTTTTTTTTTTTTTTTCCTGGGCAGAGTGCTGGGAAACTCTCTGGCTGGGCCGGAGAGAGCCTCGGTGTCTGGAAGGGGAGGATACTTACCTGGGCTGGAGCTTGGAGACAGGGAAGGCGATGGAGAGAGCGGGTGCCCTGGGTCTCCCCTTCACTCTTCAGTCGGGGATGATAAAGCCATGGCTAGTCCCAGCAAAACCGGGGCTGAAAGCGCAGCTGTGCGCTGGGGGGAAAAGGATCTCACATCTCTTCTCCCCTCTGGCCACCGAGCTCCGGAAACTTTGCTGGGTGTCAGGCGGGCAGTCCCGGGGAGAGCTCAGCGGGCTCTGTGCGAGCTCGGCCGCTTTCCCCCCACTTTCTTCCTTCCTCTCGGAGGACGATGTTGTTTTCTTTAGGCAGATGGATGCTCAGCCGCATCATCCTCTCCTGCCTCCTCCTCCCCGAGCCCGCCGTGCCAGGAGGCTCAGCCCACCGCCCACCGCTGTCCGGCAGCGCTCACCCTCTCCCCGCTGCTTTTCCTTCTTCCTTTTCTACTTCAAGGCTGCAGCTCCCGCCCCCTTCAGCTGACAGAGGTGCCCGGAGCAGAACAGCCCCTTTTTCCCCCAGGGAGTGGAAAAAGCCGGGAGCGCATCTCCGCCGAGGGTCAGCCCCAGCCGCGCTCCGGCGGCCCCGGGACGGAGAACGGAGCGCGGCGGCCGCGGGGAGAGAGGGAGACACCGCCAATTGCAGGGAATAGGATGCAGGCTCGCCGATGCTGCTGCGAGGCACGGATCTCTCAAAGGTTTGAAACGCACGTAATGAATAAAAATATATATATATACTACCGGTGTGTGGTGCCTTTGGATGGTGGGGGATGCCAGAGGGATGCGTGCAGGGAGTCTTTGCTGTGAGAGGTACTGAGACAGGACCTCCAGAGCTGCAAAGTCCAGGGTGTGGGGAGGTGATGGAAAAAGAAAAAAAAAACCCGTCCTCAGATGTACAACCACTGTTTCAAACCAGCAATCAGATTTATGGTACACTTAGAGGTGTTTGGTCTAAAACCACGCCTCATGCTAGACCCTGTTGGAAGTACAGCTGAATCTTCACTCCCATATTAAGAGGACAATCTCTGTCTGTTTGGAGAGTTGGTGACCACAGGAAACATGGCAAACTGTGAGCTGTGTACTGGATAAAGTATAGATAATTCTTCCAGAGCTTGAGAGGTGCTGACACTCAGATGTCCTTGTCTGTTCTCCATGCCCACACTGCTCTAACCAGCCTGGCTGCTGCCACTGACAGCTGAGCAGAGGCTCTTCTCCAATTTATTGCTGAAGAATCCTGTATGAACCAGGCTGTAGCTGATTGAACATCAATCATGCTCCCCTCTCTTTCAGATTGTTGCTTTCATGATAGAGAGAGAGAGAGGAGAAAGGTAACAGAGGCGGTGAAAAACAAAAGGTCAAGGAGAGAAATCAATGAGGAGGAACGAACACTCCTGTCTGTTCTCCAGGCACCACTTCAGCCTGAGGATTCTTAATACAGCAGCATCCTCTGCTATGCCATATCACATTTCACCTCAGAGGTCATCCTAGAAATTCAGGCAAAAACAAAGTTTTGCAGAAAGGGGTTCAGTCTCTGTTGAGAAAGACAACTCTGTTTTCTCCTTAGCTTCAGCAATGCCAACAGCACACTGCATGGCTTGAGCAAGAGGGCAAGAGAGTATCAGAACAGCAGCACTGATCAGATGCATTGACTGCTTGGGCTTCTAGAAAGAAATAACTGTGAAATCTCATTTCAACCTTTCCAGAGGTGCAGTGTCTCCTCTAGGGATTCCCTGGGCCTATAACATGAAACTCAAAATGGCTCAGTGTACTCAACCCTACAAGAAAAATGATGAGAGAGTGCACAATGGAAGATTTTGTGGGGGAAATCTCCCCCTGGCACCCTGAGAGAGCCAGTCCCACATGTGGCAGAATTGGTGTTCAGTGTTTGCTGATTGTTGCTGGGTAGAAAACCACAGTGGCTGAACTCATTCTTGGTGTACCTCCCCAGAGTCCAGCAGGAACAGTCCAATAAGGCATGTTTATGAAGGAACAGTGGCTGTCAGAGAGGGAGAGACTGTCAGGGTCATTGATTTGAGCCCACTGCTCTCACATTGTGTAATAGCATTCATAAAGCTCAGGCTCCAAGGGGGCCAATTAATACTGAGTGACCTGTCAGTTGTTCCCTAATTGCACAAAGCAGTGATGAAGAAGGTTGCTCCTGCTTCCCTTTGGCTGTTGCATGACTCTCTGTTACACTCTCTCCTTAATGGTCCATAAGCCCCAAAAAACAGCTTTGCTGAAACGTTACATATTTCAGGCTCCACTGAAGCAGTAATTCTGTATTTCACATATGTGGCCCTGACAACTGGCAGACTGCATTCATGTGATTAAAACAACTGCTAATTCAAGAAGTAAAATTAAAGGCTAGATTTCCCACCGGTATAAATCAGAGCAGATTCATTTCCTTGTAGAGCTTTGATAGCTCATGTGCATTCATGATTCGCCAAAGGGGTTCTGCCAGACTGATGGTTACAAGCTTCAAACTTGCCAGGAACTGGGAAGCCCTGCCTTCTTTAGAGGAAAGATCCCAACCCTGTGCTGACTAGAAATAATATTCCTCTGGGAGAAACTGTTTGTTCCCAGCTTCTGCTGAATTCAGAAATGAGCTGAAGTCAGAAATTTCTGAATATGAGGCAGCATTGCCTGCTGGTCTTTTCCCACAGCCAGTTCCTGACTCTGGTTTCAACCCTAAGAAATCTATCTCAGGCACTCTTGTGCCCACCAAGGCTGGGCCTCAGTGCCACCTCCTCCTGCCCTGCAGCAGGTCAGCATGATGACTGCCACAGTATGAAGCCCTCAGATATCACACTGGCTATGTGAGGTTTTTCTCTACACAAGAATGACAAAAAAAAGGTGGGAAGCGTGAGAATGTTCTGTAGAAGTTTCAAAGGGTTTGGGATGGGACTACTACTTGAGGGAAAGCACATAAGCAGCATTCATGAGAGCAGCAGCAGGCCAGTAGCCTCAATCCCTCAGCACAACAGGACCACAGTGCACAGCCCATGCTGCTGCCTGCTGGACCATGCCCATCAGAGACACAGAGCGTCAGGGAGTCTGTGTCCCTTAATAAGATCATTAGACAAAGGTCACGGCAGAAACATCCCCCTGCAGATTTCTTTGAGGTCTCCATATCTGGCACCTCTCTGTGAGTTTACAGTTTAATTGCCTCTTAAGGGAAGGAAATGCCAGGTTGAACCTGCTGTTGCTGCACACCAACTCTAAATGCCACCATGTCTGTGTGAAAGTTTGCACCACGGCAGGATCCTCACTGGCTCATGGTTCTGTGTTCTGTGCTGTCTCTGGAAATTCAGAAGAGGCAAAGGCCAATTTCTGCGATGCTTATGTGTCTATAACATCAAAAAGGAGGCCAAAAAAATTAGTGTTTGTCATTCCTAGAGGCAGCTGCGAAATTACTATGCACAAGATTTAAACCCATGAAGGACACACCTCCCTGTACATTGTGTAATTAAAATTACAGGACTCTGCTGTGGACAACACCAGTATTAATGTGCTCAGGCCCAGAATGCAGACACAGCTGGACCTACCGAACACAACAGACCAGCTGCAGCTCCAGGGACACAATGTTAGCACTGGGAATGACCTGAGGAGGAGAGCTTGCTCTAGGTTTGCCACTACCCTCCTAATCTGTGATACTGACAGCTGTTCAGGCAGAATAATAGGTAAGGTACATTTTTTTCTGTAGTCCCACATGACTTTTCTCATTTCAGGGATGAAACTTTTGTCTTTTCTGAATATGGACCCAAACTGTGTTTTCTGATCAGAGAGACCTGGCAGCCACACTTTGTGCCTAGTCTCCCTCAGGACAAGCACAACATCCAATGTACTCAGTGCATCCCAGCAGGGATGATTCCTACTTTTTTCCTCCCTGGAGCTCTCTCACCATTAGCAGCACTGTCTTAGTGACCTAAAGCATCCAGGCCAGCTGTGCCTGATTCCATCAATTCCCATGGTCAGAGCTTCTCATGCTGTACATCAAACCCCTCAGAGCAGGGCTCAGATAACAGTGCTGGAAGACAGCCTGAGAAAGCTGTAAAGAGCTGTCTTCATGTCACACTGCTTGGGATTTGGGCCCTGGACAGGTGGGGACCTCAGCTGGTACCACCAGCCTGACATCCAGCATCACTAAAGCTTTGCCCCTAGCCTCTGATCTGCTGGTCTACCAGAACTCTTTTGTCTTTTGTTATGGGTTTTTAAATAATCTGGAGATAACTTTTTCCCCATCACACAAACAAACAAAACAGGCTTCTGGAATTTCAAACAAGTTTTGTCTTCCTATGACATCTTCTCACAACACTGAAAGTTTAGTGGACAGGAAACACCTGTGCAAGTGGCTGTCCTGTTACACAAACAGTTCAGTAATTTTTTATAAAGCTTTCTCAAACAGGAGGAAATCAGTGGGTCAGTTATCAGCCAGGGGCAAATATTTTTAATTACTTTGCAGGGGGGATTACATCTACTCTGTGTAATTCTCAATGGTTCCCACTGACAGTCTAATTAGCAAGCAGCATCACTGGAAGAGAAGGCCTGAAGTTACGTGGTTTTATTCACCCAGGAGGCAAACACCCACTTCATCCTCCTCTGTCACATCATGGTTCTCTCTGCCAGCCAGATCACACCAAAGTGCAGTTGATCTGGAAGAGACAAAACCACACAGTGTGCCCAAGCTCTACTTCATCATTTCAAATGCAGCTCATCAGACACTTCAGTGTTACATCTTCTCTAAAAGAAGTGCTGGTAGAGATTTTAGTTGATGGGCTGTTTGTTCCTCATAAACTGAAATCCGAATGTGCTTAATTTGTTAGCAATTATACATTGGATGTTACATGTTATAATAGTTTTCCTTATTTTTCCCATCTGCTGCAGGAGGAATACACCAACACATCTGATCTGCTTTTGGATGTCACTGATGTACATGGGAACAGAGTCAGGCCCCAAAGAGGGGGCATCACATGAAGAGGGAACTGTCCTTCCAAGAGGATTTATGCTCTGTTATTGGGAATATGCCTTAGGTGAATTTGAGGACATTCCTGAGGATGGGATTCAGGTGGCATCACAAACAAGCAGCGGAATTTTGATGATGAAGGACAACAAAGATGATGGAATCTGAGAGGAGACAACCATTCTTGGGGCTGAGCCCCACACACAGGGAGAGGCCAGCCAGCTGTGCCACCTTCTGCTGCGGGTGATGGACCACATGAGTTCAGTCTTGGGAATCAAATCCACCCAGGGATCTATTGTCCTGCCCACAGTGTTTTCCTGTCCATCCAAGCACTCCAGTACCCCTTTGAGCAAGGTACTGCTGCCCTGTTGAGCCATGGATAACTTCAGAGCCTTACTGCAAACACGCTCTCAGGTACCTCAGGTGCAAATTCGTTCATTTCTCTCATCTCCATGGGGAAAAGCAGCCACATGGTGATTTAGACCAACAGAATCTATTTCCCAGTGGAAGCAAGCAAAGATACCATGGGTAAAATGAGGAATTATAGATTTCCACATTCAACCTGTCCCCCGACATGGAGACCAAGCCCCCTTTGGAACAGATGTGATGCTGCTTTGTGAGCCAACAGAAAGAAACTTAATTTGTGCCTGTTATATCCACCTGATGGTCAACTTGTAGCATGCCAGACCACAAGAGATACTAATTACCAGCAGCACAAATCACATTACTGTCGCCAGTTTGGATTCCTGGAAAATCTAGCTTTGAGGGATGTCAGACTCAATATCATGAACAGATGGTGTTTCTGTCTGAAGAGGAGACATGTCCTTGATCAGCCTGTCAGTGCTTAGGGTGCTGACGCTTTTGGTTCTCATCCAGCCATCTTCACCCGAGGGCTGAGGCTTTACAAGGCAGCACACAGTCTACAAGGATGATTAGGACCTGGAAATACAAGCAGAAAAGCAATGTCAAGGTGATAGAGTCCATGTCCCTTCAAAATATCTAACAGCTTGGGTACAGGTGTGATCTCTTAAGCTTTTGTGGCTTGCAAAAACTTTCGGGTCTACCATGGCTTGATCTACAGCATAACAGAATACTTCTTAAAGTGAGTCCTTAACTCTTCAGAGCAGCAAAATAAGCAAGAATTAAGTGAGAGAGAAAGATCAGAATTGGAACATGTGAAGGTCTGAAAAGCTTTTCAATGAGTTTTATCTCCTCAACTGCAGAGTGCATAAAGAGCTGTTTGGATTCTCCTGTGGCTTATCCAGATCCCACAGATCTTCATGGAAGTGGTTGCAGTGGCTTCAGCAGGCTGTGAACAAGGTCTGTAGGATGCTGCCCTGTGAATATTTACCCTCTGGTAGAGGGCAACTGTCTGCCATCTCAGTGTGGCATATCAAGTTTCCCCATGACAAAGCACAGGTCATTAATCACATCCTTCAGTGAAGTGGTTATAAGGTCATCACGTCAAACCCTGCCTGGCACCTTGGTGCCTGCACAAGTTTTATTTTACACAGAGCCTGGGGAAGCATCTGTTTAAAACACTTGACTCCAACTCATTAGCTCTGCCACAAAGCCTCTCTCCTAACACACTTAATCTTCCTGCCTCTCCATTCCCACATCGCCCTCCCAGCGTCACCAGCAGACACAGTGAGCAGCTTCTCCTCTCCCTCCAACTACCTGCTGGCAGGAGGGATTCAGCCCTCAGACACCTCAGACCAGAAGTCCTGTGTTTGCCTGTAGTGGACACAGAGAATCACAGCCCCCTCAGGTCCCCACAACCACCCATTGGTCCGTAGGGAGCAACTGCTTCCCGCAGGTTTGGGATCTGCTGCATGTGGTAGACGTGCAGCTAATGGATCCTGCAAGAGCAGGACCCAGAGCAGGAAAAGAAATCCCATGATAACTTTGTGCTGTGAAGACTATGGCAGCTCATACATGACTAACCCAGCAGAAAGCAGCACTGTGATCCTATAACTCTTGCAGAGTTTTATCTACAGCAGCTGAAGAGAGAGGTGAGGAACTCCAAGGCAGACAAGTTCCAGCTCCTGCAAAGAGCAGTCACCTCTTCTTTTAAGCAACAGGCACGTAGCAGAGGCTCTTGTTTCACCACACCATTTACAGAGTGATGGGATCCATAAAGCAGGGAGCTAGGAAATGCACCTCTCTCCTGTGATACCAACCATTCCCAATACATGCCAGGAGGCTTTGTGTCTGTGGGTTTGGAGCAAGAGAGATCTGGATGGGTACCACCAACCTGTAACTCTGCCAGCAGATATGGGGAAGTGCTGCTCACCTGCTACAGCTGAGTGAATAACTGATGGGGCAGGACAGGAGCCAGGCAGAGATACCTTTCTGGAGACACTGTTTAGTGCTTTTTAATTTTGTAAGTTGCTGAAATTGCACTATTTCCCTCTCCCATCCCACATGCAGAGAGTGCAGGCAGGGAAGAGCTGCCTTCAGTATCAGTGAGACCCTGCTAACTCCTCACCCAGCAGACTGATTCAGACCAGAATTAAACAAAGGGCACTTGGCTATCATCACTACCAGGATAATGTGAAATTCTGATTAAATCTGACATAACTCTTTAGCAAGATGTGTGGAGCTGAGAAACCATAAAGTGCTACTGAAAGCAGATGCTGGTTTAGCAGGAGCACTTTTCCAGCAGCACAGATGTGGCCACAGCCTCACACCCCTTCCCTCATCACCTTTCAGTCTGCTTTTTGTAACACTAACATTTCAGCCCATCCACAGAGCTCAGGGACCAAACGTGTGTGTGTGTGCCAGGTGCTGCATACACACACAGATGTAAGGGATTTCTGTCCCAAAGAGCACAGAGGAATGGTGATACACACTTTTGGCACAGGAGGAAAGTGAGGTGTGGAGGCTTCCCAGAATTTGTGCATCTTCCAGAGACACAGCACAACTGCAGAGATACTGTGAACATCCCACCCCATCCCACTGCCCAGTGGACTGGCAGCCACCAGCTGAGCACTCTGCAGAAGACACAGGGTTTCACACTTTTTCACACTAAATCATTTAGAAAAAGAGAGTAAGGACACTTAACCTGTCTGTGTGAGGAGTCACTGTTTATCTATTCCTTGGGCAGTAGAAGAGGTGCCTAGAATTATTCACCACCATTTTAATCAAACTGGAAAAACAGTAGTCCATGTATCCAACATCTTGAAGATCAAACTGTGCAATAAATAAAACCACCAGCTCAGGCTGAGAGTAAGAAACTGGAGCTAGGAGAGAAAGCCTGGCTGGCACTGGCTTGGCTGAGAGAGGTGGTTAGTGCTAAAGCAAGCTACTGGGGAAAGATTTGCAGGACCTAATGAAGCCAGGGTGGAATTGCAACCATTTCTCACGCCCAGCAAGTGAGAGATTGCCCTAAAAATACTGCAATGTGTTTGGACACAGGATGAACTTACCAGCTGTTTTCTGAAAAGCCTGAGATGCTACAAACATGATTAAAGGAAGAGAAAGAAAAATGAATAAACCCAGCTGATGGAAAGACACTGGAAGACTGTTTCTGTGATAATGTAAAAGGAGTGAAATAGTCTCCTCTGAACACAAGATTCCCCCTCATCTTTCATATGTGCTCTTTAATTGATCATTAATTGCTCTAAAAGAGGAAAAGGGGTATGGGAGCATTCCCCTGGCTTTCTGGTAAGTTGAAGACTGAACGTTCCCTGCCTCCTTAGAGACAGGGATGGGGATCTGAGCTTCTGCTGAGTGCTCATTTGCAGTTGTGACCTGCAGCCCCTGCCCAGCCAGCACAGAGTGTTTCTCCACTGAAGAAACCCCCTTCCTAATGACTGCTGTTGGTTTGCATGCAGACCTGCTTCCCTCACCCCTTCTCGGGGTCTGACTCTGTACACTCCCATCCCTTTCCAATTAGGGACTGACCTGTGTCAGCAGCACCATGCATCAGTTTTACAGCACATGGCACAGGCTGGGAGCACACACAGAGGCAGCTCTGGTGACTCAGCTAACAAGGGGCACCTCATTAGGCATCTCGGGGAGAGCTTTCAGCTGATGTGTGTTTTCCTTTGCACCCAAGACGAAGGCCTGGAGCATTCTCAGGGAGTGCTGAAAGGAGCCTGCTCGTGACTGCTGCCTCATTAAATGCAGCAGCTCAGTGACTTGCTACATCTTTACAAAATTCTGTAAATAATTAAGCATTTCCCTTATTGCTTCTTTCTGCTCCCTAAGCAAATTTTCTAGCCTAGCCATCACCTTGCCATCATCTTTCCTCCAATAGAATTATTGGAGGGGACTTCTTGTGCGTGCCCCCAGGCTTCCCCCTCTGCTCCCCCAGCTCCCAGGCTGCCCACAGGAGAAGTCAGCACTGCTTTGGCAGGGAAGAAGCTCATCAGTCAGTCTTCAGCATCTTCTCCAGGGCCTCTATCCTCCTGACAACCTTTGCCTTACCAAGGGCTTCACATCTCTCTCTCCACACTTTTACCACCAGCTCAACCACGAGGAAATTCAGGGCATCCCCTGGCACAGAAGGATCACAGGCCCACCTGGGTGTTTGTCACAATTAACCCCATTTTATAAAATTGGAGGCAAATGCTCTCCCTATCCCTGACTCACCGGGGAGGAATCTTCTGCTGGCTCCTCTGCTGTTCAAACGGGTGCAATTTGGTGCTGGGTGGATTGAAAGTGCACTGGCACTTCCCTGTGAGATTTTCTGCTCGCTGCTGTGGCTTGAACAACACCTACTCATCTCAGTGGGAAATGGTGTGTGTTTCACAGAAAGAGCAGAAAGCCAGAGTACTGAGTACGTGCATTTTTTAAATAGTTCTTTATCCAACTGCAGCTTATTCCTGATTCAACAGCACCGTGATCCCACTTTCTGGAGAGACAGATTAAATCAATGATTAATTTAAAGTAATTTATACCTTTTATAACCATTCAAGCCTACTTCCCAGGCCTGAGACCTGCAAGCCAAGCTGGATCAATGCCTGGAAATCTATGAGCATTATTTCAGGTGTAACTATTTATCCCCCATAACACAGCAACCTCCTCGCTGCTAGGGAAACAGTTCAGCCCTTGGCTAAGCCAGAATGCCATTTTCTGGCATTTTGGGTCCAATTCACTTGTTTGCTCCCTCCAGGGATCATCCAGCAGGTCATGCAGGGGATGTGCAAGTGCAGTACACACAGAGATGCTTTTCTCATCTAACTCACCCCCGTGCTTCCTCCAGAGCTGCTCCAGTACAGCCTCAGCCCACTCTTTACAGGGAGCCAAGAACCAGAGCCCCTGAGGACCTCTCAAGGGGCTCTGGACCAGCCGAGGGATCAACAGGCACTTCCAAATTCAAACCCTCACTGTGCTTTTCATGTAACAGAGTTTTGGTTGTTTTTCCTGATCAGGAGATTTTACTCAGCTCATGTTGACTACCACACCACCCACAGCACTGAGCAGGGATTCCTGCACCAGACAGGTACTGAGAAAATACTGTTGTGACTTCAGGAATGCCTTTTGCTTCCTGCCTCTGCTCTGAATCCCACACAGTACCTTTGGAATGACATGATCTCTCTGCACCTTGCTCACCCCTTCTGCAACACACGGCTAATTGTATTCTGAGCCCCTCAGTCTCCCTGGCTCATCTGTCCAGCCATAAACTCTCCTGCTCTGCATCTTGTTCCTGCAAGTCTGCAGCCACCTGAATGTGACCAGAGGAATAGAAGCAGCTGCAGAGGGACTAAACTGACAATGACCTGGTTATACAGACAACATAAAGCTGATTCTGATACCCTTTAGTGGCAAAAGTGTCTGTGTGGGGAGGGAGGAGCAGAAGGACTGATTGCAGGAGAAATAAATTTTTTTTTTTTTAAATTAATGCACCACACTTCCCCCAGATAGTGCTTGACTGGATTGTTACATCATGAGTGGCAGCTTTGTTAGAAAGCATCAATAAAACATGCAGTATAATCCAGGAGAATTATGGGAATTTATGGTTTTGCTGAAAAGTTTTATACTCTCAGTACTGGGGCTCATTTCCAGGAGACTCTTGGGTGGGCTGGAAGCTCTCTCTGCTCTCCAGGCAGGAGGAGAAAAATAGGGGGAGAGAAGTATATTTTGGGGTGGCAGGAATCTTTGGGGGATTTAACATTATTCCCCAGTGATGTACCAGAGCATTTGAATTGATTGCTGGTCCCTCCAAGGCAGACTGAATTGCCCCACACATTAATTCAGGTTTTGATGTGGCTTTTTCATCTGCCAGAGCAGAAGTCAAATGAGTATTTTACTTCATCCCTCCCAGTCATACCCCAGTCCTTGTGAGAGCAGGAGGCAGGACAAGGAAGGGCAAGAGCAGGGCACCCTCAGCACAGAGCGGGGATGAACAGAGAGAGAAACAAAAACAAACCAGGGAGACACATAAACACACTCAGGAACAGCACCATGTAAGCCTCAGTTCTGAGAGAAACTGGCCAAAAAAATAATTAAGACCTATTCATAGCCTTGCCAGTTGTACCCAGCAACAGGCACATGCCTCTGCCCAGGCATTTCAGAGCTCTCATTTCAGACCAACCACAGGTCTGTGGCAAGGGGCAGCCAGGTGTGGTGGGGATGGCACAAGGGAGAGGTGATGCTCTGAGCCTCCACCTCGCTGTGCAGTGAGCAGGGGCCACCCAGCCCCACCAGGCATCCAGAGATCCCTCTGCAGCCAAGTGAAGGAACTCAGCAGTGCAGAAGATGGAGAAAAATAGCAGGAATCAGCCAAGAATTAAATACTCTGAGAAAGTGCCAGCAATCAACCCTTCTGCTTGTTATCATTCCTTTTCTATTTGTTTTTAATTTGCTCAACCTGTTGTTTGTCAAGTGGGCTGCCCAGCAGGTATCACCTCAGAGCTGACTGCTGTGCAGGTGCTGCTTCTAGCCTGGAGCAGAGAGAAGCACATCAACACCCAGGCTGGGGCACAGCCAGGAGATCTGCTGATTTCACTGAGAAAATACCAAACATAACCTGTGCCCTGCTTCCTGCTGCTAACAGCAGCATTAAAAGTCACAGTGCAGCCAGGACAGTACACAGACCAAAGACAACACATGACAGGAGCAGTGCAGGGGCTCAGATCACACAGAGGACCCACTTGGAACGCAGAACCCACACCAGAGTCCCAAATTCTCAAGGCAGGAAGTTGTCTCTGCTCTGCATTTGCAGCGCAGCATTGGGTGCCAGGGTTCTTTGAGTGGAGATGTGAGTAGCATAACGAGGCAGAGCTGATCAGAAGCCTTTCACACCCTTGCAGCACCAAGAAAACCATCCAAAGTTTCACTCCAACTATCTTAGATCCCATGAATCTCTGCTGATTTTTTTTTTTTTTTTTTTTTTTTTTTTTTTTGCAAAGACTGGATGCCTGCTTTCCTCCTAGACTGACCAAGGACTGGCACCAGGTCCCACAGCCTGCTGGCATGTGGAATAAACAGGGCAGAGATCCCACCTTTCCAGCAGAGACCTTGGAGCCTGGCCACAGAGATCTCACAGAAGCATCAACCCCTAAAAGCCTGCAGCAGCTACTAAAGGAAACCAGTCACTATAAAACTCACAGACACCCCAAGCAGGTACCAGGCCTGAGAGCATCAGGCTTGCACAAAAACATGACTCCAAACTGAAGTCTTCTATCCTGAAGAAAAAATTGGATTTTTAAGCTCGCTTTAGCCTCTGGAGGAGGGCTACAATCCCCAAACATAAATAACAAGACCTATTTGGCTGCTTAGATGTTTCTTGATGGGAGGAAAGTAGCATGGCTAAGACCAGAACAGCCATCAGTTCATTTGGAAAAGGAATCCACCATAAGGTATCACCTCCATACACCTGCTGAAGCCTTATTTTCTCTGCCAAGTTCCCCTGGACACCCAGTGAGTGTTCCAGGTTAGACACCCAGTGCCTGAGGGCAATTCACTGGGATCTGAAGGACACAGATTGACTTCAGGCCACTTTGCAAAATGAGCCCAAGCTCACACTTTACCTTTTTTTCCTTTTCTTTCTGTAAAATTCCCCTGACTGGGCAGCACCACTGTATTTTAGACCCTTCTAAAGACACTATTTTCACATGTTTTTCATGCTTTTTGGAGTGCAGTGCCATGTCTCCAGCGCTGCAGGCTCCCACCCCCACTGCATTCGTGTCCCCAGTCCTGCTGTATGGGCACTCACTCGGGTCTCCTGGGTCCAGCCAAAGACATAAACAGTGTCAGCAGCAATTTCTGTCAAAAAACACACAGCTCAGCTCACCCACAGGTGAACCCACAGAAAGCAGAGGAGTAAAGGCAACCTGTGGTCAGCCTGTGAGCTCTTTATAAATCAAGATTCTGTGATGTTCCCACAGACCAGGTGCAATCCCCAGAGCCTGTACTCTGCAGAAGTGTGAGAAATGCTGTTTGCCTCCTCTTTCTCCCTGATTTCCAATGACACAAGACAGTTTTGTGGCCAGCAGTTCCCATCAGCTCCAGCCAGAGCTGTAGGTGAGGGAATGGGGGAGACAGCTCTGGCATTACCAAGACCATTCACCCCAGAACAACATCCCACCCTGTCCTGCCAGACCTGAGCTCTCAGGGGCTCATCACATTTTGTACCAGCATGATTCCCTCATCTCTTCCCCACCCACAGCCTCCTCAAACCCCACACTGGTCTCCCTCCCCTGCTCCACACACCGACCTGGGCCTCTGGAGAGGGAGAGGAAGACTTTGTGACAGGTTTAGGTGAAGGTCTGCCACGGGAAAGCAGAAGATGGAAACAGATATTCATCACGTGCTGAGCTGACCTGTTTGGGCACTGATTCAGAAGGCAGGAACTGTTCCCAAGACTGCAGCTGACACATCCCGCCTGTAAAGCTCTAACTTTGCAAGTGATTATCTCAGGATGAAGATGAGCTTCTGTTTGTCTCTGTAAGTCTTTTGAGAGCAGAGTGACCTGGTGTTTTTCACCCACTCTCCTCTTGTTTTCATATGTCACGGGAAGCAAACATCAGCTCTCTGTGCCCAGACAACTTCCACTCAGGTTTCACCACCAACTAATTATTACAAAGGGGTAGGAAATAGAAGCCAGACTGGGATCGTATCAGACGTGGGCTAGGAAAATTCTCAAGTTCATCTTCTGTAGTTAAGCTCCCTTACACAAGCTGAACAAGAAAGATTATTAAAGATAATAGTTGTTGCTGTTTTGAGCCAAGAGAGACAGCTTGTACTGGGAGGCACAACACATTGTGCCTCAGAAAAACTGCTGTAAGCATTAGATTACATTTGCTCAGAAACTCATCAAGCTGAAAGATGGAAAGTCTCAAATCTTTGGTACACCAAACAGCAGGAAGACAAAGAGAGAGCTGGATGTCCTGGGAAATGGGGAACATTAGGCAGAGCAGTAGAGAGTGCACTAAATCTTTTAGACACTGCTAAACCAGAGCTGCAGGGGGAGTGGAAGCAAGGGGCTGCAGCAGCAGTGAGGGATAATGTGTAAGATACCATAAACACCTTGGCACTGCCCCCTTGCTTCTGATGAACAAGGCCAGCTCTGTGTCCCACATTCGGGCCTTGCAAAGATTACTGGGGTGGGCATGACCACTGTGGTCAGTGCAGCTGTACCTGCTCCTCAGGACAGGAGCCAGTCCCTACCAGAGGTGCTGACAGGCAGCTCGGATGTGCCACGGAAGCAACCCTCCTGGCCCTGTTGTACATGTTGAGATGAAATGGCTTGTGTTGGATCTTGTCACTAGGCTGTAGTAGGAGTGAGGACTAAAACTGGTTTTTTTCCAACCATTCTCCCTCACCCATAACATAATTATAAGGTCTTTGTCCTCATTTTCTGTCTCTGTAGAAAACCATATACTAACTGGTCGATCTGAATCTGCAGCTTGTAAGGACACATAACCATTATTGCATCTAGTAATGTAGAAAAGTACATGTGCTGAGCCTAATGATGCACCAAGCTTACCTTGGGGCAGCAGGAAAGTCTTCACAAAGCCCTTTTTCCAGTCCTAAAATCTACTTCTACTCTTCTTCCTTCAGTCAGAAGCTGTGAGGGAGCTGAACACGTTTTCTCATTCTGGTGAGACAAAGAGGGAACACCAGTACAAGGCCAGGTGCTGAAGAGAGCAGGCAAGCACAAGCATTGCTGACTGGCACACAGCACACCCATCTTCCTACAGCAGCTTCTGCCAGTTTTACAAATGACATTCAACTAAAGAGGCAATTTTTTTCCCCCAGTTTTTACTAGATCTGTCCCCTTCATTTGTTTCACCTTTTGCATTAACCATCCAGATGCTCAGACCAGAAAAGGATGAGGTTCTGTGATAGCTCACAAGACCCTCCCAGCCAGTCTGGGAGAGAGGCTGTGTTCTTACATGTTTTTAGGAAAACAGGCTGCTAAGCAGAGAGGGAGAACTGCGCCTGCTGAAGGAAGGGCAAGAGTTGGCTCCTTGGAAGGGAATTCAGACAGAGAAGGAGCCGGTCTTGGCCAGGTCAGGCTGAGGCTGCTCTGCAGACGCTCGGTGCTGAGACAGCCGAGGGGTTTGCATCGGGAGGAGGCAGGAGCTGGCCCAGGTGCCCCGCAGTCCCTCCAGCCCCCGCCCCACGGCAGGGCACGCTGGTAACGCCACGAGCAGAAGAGACATCGCGTTCTGCAGCCCCCGCAAGGAGACACCCAGGGCTCTGCATCGCTGCCGGAGCCCTTAACAGCCCATAAATAGAGCACTTGTGTCGAGAGACAGCCCATTCCTCCCGCTCAGAGCTGCCCTCTCCTCCCCGAGGCGAGAGCACTGCGCAATAAAGGACCTTGCCCCTCGGAGATGGTGCCTGGTTTTAGCTCCAGCAGCGGGGCCCTGGTGACTGAGAAAGAGGAAAAAGGAACGAACAGCAGTGAGAGCTTTGTGAAACCACCAGCAGTGCTGCCCCTGAAATGCCCTGGGGGTTTGAGCTGAGCTGGAGGGGCTGAAAGGAGGAGAAACGGCGAGGTCAATAAAGAGCACAGCCCATCCCTGAAGCCACAGGGGCTCCCCACATACTGCTCCCAGACCGTACAGAGGAGCACCACTTCAGTGCTGACATTGCTTTGCCAGAGGGAAAAATGATAGTCCCACAGTGTTAGGCTGTGCAAAGACACGGGCTAAAGTCCTGAAGAGTAGATGTCCCAAATGAAACAAGGAAACAGAAGAAGATTAATTATCCCATTTCCTTTCTTGGAACTGGAGGTAAACTGAGGCACGAAGCAGCTCCCAGGAAAGGCATCTGTGTGCATAGCTCAGGTTGGGGGTGCCAGGGAAAGTCAACATGTTTCATGCCTCAAAATCTCCAGGGAATCAATCCAAAGGAAAGGAATACTGCTTTCAGTGACTGCATTTTTACAATACTTTGGGTATTTTATTACATTTCAGAAATCGCAGCACGTGTGTTCTTGTGCTGTACAGACTCGGCCCCTGTCAGGCCTCCAGCTTCTGTCTGGAAATAAAACAATTGGGAAAATCTGCATTCCTCTCTGGAAACATTCCCACAAACAGCAGCACAACTTTAATTAATATAATTAGCACTCATAATATATTCTGTTCTTACAGCTGTGACAGCTCAGACACCTCGATCTTTACTGCTGCCTCTCTGGTGTGAGCTGGGACGTTTTGTCCTTTTCCAGCGTGTTATGGCACTGCCCCAAAGGAAGTTCTTCCTAATGGGTTTTTCAAGGGAAAATCAGGACAATGGAAGATGTGACATTTCACAGGAGCTTCTGGTTCCCCATCCCAACTTTAGAAACAGCCTTGTTAGATCCTGTCCTGACCACAATGCTGAGAAGCCCCAAGCTGTTACCCACTCCCTGAAGTGGGCAAGCAGGTGCCACAGTCTGCATCCCTGGAAAAGGCTGAGAGAGACCCTGAGCTGGGCTTCCAGCTGAGAGGGCTAAGGTGTGCCATCAGGCAGGTTCACACATTGCTAGACAGATCAATAGGGATTGATTTTTATGAGCAAGCCAAATACAGAGAGCTGAGGTGTTATCAAACTTATTTTCCATTTCCCTTTTTCAAAGCACCCTGCCAAGGTCCGTGGGATTTTAGGTTGCTGGGTTGTTCAATCTGACTGAACTAGATACCTAATGTCCCTAAGGGTAGCAGTTTTTTTCTGGAAATGAGGGCTCAAAATACATTTGTTTGGGTAACAGAGACAAAAATGGCAGGGAACAATGGATAGGAAACAGGGGAAGAGTGCAGACAGAGATGGCCCCCAGACCTTCCCTTCTCACCTTTTCATTACCAGCAGGCTCCCAGCTGTGCACTGCAAGATGCAACTTGGGGAACTCTGATAGCTCTGGAATGAATTCTGAGCGAGGACCAAGGATGCAGATTGAAAGACGACATGGATATGTGCCCTATGGGCAAGAGCCAAAAAGACCCATTATCCCTGTGGAATGCACAGACACACAGCAGCAATCATTAACTGCAGCCAAGTGTATTATCTCTTCATGTGCTCTTCTCCTGCAGACCTGACAATTCATCTCATCCTACACCTTCAAACATCCCGTCGCTGGCAGATGCAACAAGTGACGTCTCGCACCACAAGACATCATTAGTCTGACTACATCCACTCAAGGCTGTTTATTTTTCTTCAACACAAAGCAGAAGTATTTAAAACCTTGATGTGCAGTCATGAGAACAAGTGAACTGAGTGCCCAGCACATCTGACAGTTCCCCTTTTTTGCACACTTTGCTAATTCATGCCCGCTGATGTTATGTGACAATTCTCTCCCTCATTAGCAATTACTTATCAGCCACAGAACTCACTCAGCCTCCTCACTGATGCCCTGTCAGATCCTGGCTGTTCCCTTTCCCAAGGGGTCAAATACACCTCTCACAGCCTCACTATCCCCTAGATCAGACTTTTTTCCTCATCCTCCTGCTCTCTTTGTTGTTGTTGTTTTTTTAAGGAATAAATTGAATCGAAAATGAGATTGTTTCTACCAAGAGTTAGTGTCAGCATCTCTGAAGCTTTTATGAACTAAATGTCAAAGAGGATAAGCCTGCTGGGAATGGGAAGATATCACTTGCTGTCATCAGAGGACCTCGTGGGAAGAGCTGAGCCCTGAGTGTCCCAAAAATTAAGAGCACAAATTGATATGTGCTCCTTTGCTTCACAGAATCTGTGCGTCATATGAAGTGGGGGTAGCTGTTGCCATGGTAACTAATCTAATCTTTATTTTAATTTTGCTGTAGTCAGATCACAGCAGATAGGGAATAGCTATGCTCAGAATTAGAGTGACTGTGTGTGCAAACATATGCATGGAAAACATGCAGTTGCATACGTGGCTGTAACTTAATGTGAAAAATAAATATTTTTAAATGAGGGACACACTTTCTGAGGAAATAGAACCAAATTTGACTCAATCTCAGAGACACACACAGAACAGAGATAACTCCATGCACAGCTGTCATGTGCAGTGTAACTGAGCCTATGGTCATCCTAGGGAAAGGACAGTGAATAAATTCCATACCTTTCTTCTGACAAAATATCTTACCCCATCCAAAATCACCTATCAGCTCATTGTCCATCCCATCCCAGAAACAAGGCTTCTTTTGTAGAAGAAACACAGGGAAAACTCAGTTGTGTCCTGATGCAAAAGCTCCCTTAAGCATGGTCCCAGAGATCCAGGTATCTTGGTGGTGTCCTGGTTTCAGGACATTCTATCCTCTAGCTGGGATAGAGTTAATTTTCTTCCAAGTAGCTGGTGTAGTGCAGTGGTTTGGAATTAATACCAGAAATATGTTGCTAACTGATGCTTTAGTTGTTGCCAAGCACTGCTTACACTAAGCCAAGGCCTTTTCTGCTTTCCCTACCATTCCACCAGTGAGGAGGCTGGGGGTGCATGAGAAGCCAGGAGGGGACTGTTAGGACAGCTGGCCCCAAGTGACCAGAGGGACATTTCCCACCATGCTCATGAGTCAGGCTCAACATATAAAGGTGGGGGAAGAAGAAGGAAGGGGAGATTTTTGGGATGGTGGCGTTTGCCTTTCCCAGTTACCATCAGGCATGATGGAGCCCTGCTGTCCTGGGATGGCTGAACACCTGCCTGCCCATGGGATGTGGTGAATGAATTCCTTGCTTTGCTTTGCTTGTGTTCATGGCTTTTTTCCTTTGCCTATTGAAATGTTTTTATCTCAACCCATGAGTTTCCTCACTTTTACTCTTCCAGTTCTCTCTCCCATCCCACATGAGGAAAGTGAGCAGTTGTATGGGCCTGAGTTTCCCTCTGGGTTTAACCATGACAGTGGTCACCAGTCAGGCACCACCTTAGGGCCCTGTCACCACCACAGGCTTCCAACACCACAGGCCAGATCCTCTCCTGCTCTGACCTGAGATAGCTTTCATGACATCATCAACAAAGCTCAGTTATTTTACATTAACTTTGTTTCATCAAAGGGTCCTTTTGCAATGACTCTTGAGCTGGCTTTTGTTTTGTAGTTGTTTCCTTTTACCTGGAGAGCAGGATTTTCCATGAAAAGCTCCCAGCCAGAACACCATACTCTGACACCTCTGCTATCAATCCAGATCTAGAGGGCAGCTTGCCTACTTACAGCTTAAGAAGACAGCACACAGGAAAACTCATCACCAACAGGACCCACCCTTAAACACCCTGATTCAAGAACACCATCAGCTAAAATTCAACCTGTTTTCTGAGCCACGAGACTGCAGGAGGGTTGTGCCGTGGATGACAGTAGGGAAACATGAAATAGAAGGTTCTTCTTTAAATTTCTTGAAGGCAGCTAAGATCTCTGCCTTTTCCTGGCTGCACAGCACACATGAAGTCCTTAAGCTGCTGATTGCCAAAGGCTGGGGGTTACCAGCAGGGAAAGTACAGTAATTCCATGTCTTCTTTCAGCATGTCCTCCTGGCCTTTGGCTGAGAAAGGATACAGAGTTACACAGGATTCAGCTTGACCCAAAACAGCCCTTCTAATTCTCAGCAAGAAGCCAGGATTTTCCAACATCCAATTTAGAAGATGATGGCATTATCAACCTTTCCTTCAGCTATTACCAAGCCAGACCTCTATCTTGAGGGCCAAAACTCCTGTTAGCACAGGAGGAGGCAAGTCAGGACTATGGAATAACAGGTTCCCTAAAGATGAAGCCCTTCTTTGAAGCATTGACTTAATTTGGGCAGAGGAGAGAGGTGTTTAGAGAGAGATGGATGTTTGTGCCTGGAACAAGAACAAGCAGAGGAAGCAGCTCAGTAAATGATATGATTTTAGGTATTTTTAGTAAGGTAATGCAGCAGTAAGAGGAAAACAAAGAAAAAGAGCAAGAAACAACAGAAATCAGTTTGGCTTCAACCAGCTACAGTGGGATCACACTGGTGCATCAAAGCAAGCTCCTGCTCCCCACCTTTGTGGGCAGGCAGAATAAACCCATTCCTATGATCCCACTGTCCCACAGAAAGCCTAAGCCCAGAGTGGGACTGAGCACACCCCATCCCAGCATATTTTAATCACACCCCACCAAGACATGTCCCTCTTCATCCATCTGCTTCTGGTTGCTGCTGAGAACCCTCCCATCACCTCTGATTGCAAAAACAGCAGCTGCAATTTAATAATGTGGAGACACTCTCAAATGCTTGTCTTGGCAGCCATCTGGCTTCACATCACACACACCCCTGCCAGGCAAAGCAGAGGGTATTCCATCTCCTGCCACCAGTAGCTGAAGGATGGACTGAGACAGGAGCAAGACTGATGTGAAACAGGAGACAGATTATAACCGAGCAAGGAACAGAGGGAGCGTGCTCAGCAATACATCCATGCAAACAAAAGGGGATGTGTCTTCCAGAAGCAACAATTGTGAGTTTGCATTCCCTGAGGGCCCGTTTTGAACAATGCTCCATGAGCTCTCAATCACTCTTTTTGTCTGTTTTCTCCTGTTTTTTCTTACCATCATCATTTTTTGCTCATCTCAATTTCCCTTCTCCAGGCTTTGAGTGCAAACAAACATAACAAGTCAGATCTTTAACTGCTCTAATTTGATGCAATTCCCTGGATGTCCATATAGGAAGGTTGATTTAACTCAGCCTTGTATCTTCAAAGGACACTTTAATAGCAATTACAGGCCAGATGAGTGGGATTTTATTTTCCAATCAAGCCAGGTTAGCTCAATTCAGAAGCTCCAAATTTTGCCCAGCTGTGCCATTCAGCTCAGAGTTCTCACTTCGTGCAAATGCTGGCAACATAACAGGAAAGAAATGAGAAAACACACATCCTGAGATCAGAATCTCTTGGACCCATGTTTGTACAGTACCTAGTATAACCGGGACCTTGCCATGGGTGAGGTTTTTAGATGTTCATTTTTAGGTCAGTATTTGAGATAAAATCCTCTTATCAAATTAAGCATCTTACCCTGAGAATTTGACCCCAAGACCTAAGATGAATATCTTCCCTGTGCTGCAGAAAACATCACAATGTTAACAACGTCAAACTTGGATGTAGCACTTGGTGTAATTTTAGTTCAGCTGCAGAATTTCACTGGGCAGGAATTTGAGATGAGAGTTCTGGTGTCAGACAAGCTGCTGGCTTGAGGGAGGACTCATTTGAAGCACATCAGCCTTTGTGCCTGCTCCCCAGTTGTTGTCCTGCACATGTCCTCCATAGTGGGACTCCTCAGGCATCCAGAGCTGCTGAACCCTGGGCATCCAGGAAAGGACAAAGCCAGGGAGGACCACAGACTGCTCATCTGAAATATGTCAGTGTAGATCTTTATCTGAACAAACTCAAGGAAAAGGTGATGTCAATGCCATTTTAAAGGGGATTCAGCAATGTGCAAAAAGGCATCACACACTTTTTTTAAATCCCCTCTTTGTCACATGGACTGTAAATAATCCAGCTTTAAAAAAAAAAATAAAGTTGGCCAAGGAAAAAAAAAAGCTTTCTATACAAATTTTATTCATTAAAATGTGGCAAGAAACAGAGCTGCCAACAGCTACACCTACACTCATCCTCTGAATTAGTCTCTTCAGCAAGTTAACATCCTTTCTCCCATACAGCTTCTCTCTGCTTGCAGATATTGAGACAGAATGAGGTTGCAAAGAGATTTCTATTACCATCACTTCCTTCCATGCACGCTTCACTTTCACTCTTTGTTTTCCCAGGCAGGGCTTGGGTTTCTTTTATTCTGTTTATTTTTTCTTCCTTGCCCGTTTAAGTTAAGACAATAACATTTTGTTCTGTATTGCCACGGCTCTTCCATGGTGATTTGTTAATAATGTTGGGTTTGCAGTCAAATGACTGGAAAGATAAAAAGCTGGCAAGCTGCTTCCCTCATTAGGGAACAGCTCTCAAGCGCTCCAGTGCCAGCCTATTAGCTGAATTATTCAACAGAAGAAAAAACACACGACAAATAAAAATAATAAAAAGCTACAAGAGTAGGGAGGGAAGGGCAGTTCATCGACTTTGGTGCTGTTGTAAAAGTTTGGCAGCATTCCTCAAAACTCATTTTGGGATTAAACCCATGTAAGGAGCCCCAGCAAGGCTGAATGGCTGCATGGCAGCAGACAGAGGCTGGCATTCACAATGCAGATATAAGACTGTATTGTTGCCATCTTGAACTGATAATGAAGAAGCCCAAGGGGGGAATATTTCCAAAACCATAATGTAAGGGATCTGTTTGTGTGCAGTTTGTGAGTAACTGGTGGTGTTGGAAACCTTCCATATCCAGCCACAGGCTTTAAGCATTGAAACAACTCACCATGAGCAGTAACAGTAACAGACTGTGTGTGTTCCCATTGTGCAATAAATACTGTGTAATTCAGGGGAGCTAAACCACCCGTGGCAGAGAGGGCAGCCTCACATGTGCCAAAGGCAAGAGGAGCTGACATGTGGCAGCTTGTGCCACAACAAAGCTGTGAACTGGACCAAAAACTCTGATGGGGAAGTCGAGATTGCCCAGCATCTGTTCTCATGTAACCTACAAAGAGAAAGTGCTTGATTCAGTCACAGAATTAAGCAGGGTGGTCAAGACCCTGAGGATTCTCATATTGCCAAGGAACTGCATGAAAGTGGGAAAAGATGGGGTCTTGGTCTTTACTCCTGAGGGAGATGACTGCAGACACAGCCTCAGCTGAGAGATTTCCTCCACCTGAGAGGTAAAATGGAGCTGGTAACCTAGAGATGCCTCCAGATTATGGACCAAGTCCTCCCCTGGAGAAGTCAGTATGCAGACTGGATGGCACAGAAGAGCATGAACAACTGTCCATATTCCAGAAGCAACATGGACAGGGAGAAGGATGTGAGTCGAAGCATAAACAGGGACTGTGTGATTTAGATATCAACTAGTTGGCAAAGGGAGGAGAAATTTGGACTTGTCAAAGCAAAAATACTCAAATATTGGGAAGAAAACAGGAAAACCACACTTTTTTGTGTTTCTAGGTCTCTAACTTTTCTTACAGCTCTATGTAGTTTCCTGTGATAAAGCAAAAGGCACTGAGTTTTATAAATCTTCATAAGCTATAGGGATCTGCTCATTTTAATTGGCATGTGATATTAGGAAGGTAAAACCTGAACCTGGAGGACAAGAAAGCACGTCCTTTAGCTACTGCAGAGCCTGAAGGAGCAGCACTGCTTCTGCAGCGGGCTGCCACCCACACACTCATTCCCAGGCAGGTTCTTCCTTTCACCCAGAAACACTGTACAAATATATTTCTGTATATTTTTGTGAGGAGATTGGTCATACATGCATTATGTGTAAAAGTAACTTCGGTGATGTGAGCCCCTGAGAGGAATCTGCACAGAAGCCAGAATTTTATGCCATGCTTGTGCTGACAGGACAGGATCTAAAAACTGAGGAGAAAGCAGGAACAATGGAATTCATCAAGCAATTAAAGCACTTTAGCTGATGACCCAGACAGAAAGAGAAGTCAGGCAGTGAGATCTGCTGATGACACCGAGCCCTCATTTAGAAGAGGATGTAAATATCACAGGCATGATATTAAAAAGCACCTCAGTAATGTAACAGGGCTGAAAGTCAACAGCAGACAGCCCTGCTCTTAGGGAGCAATTAGAATTTTTTGCTGTGAAAACTTGACCTCTGGTCTAATCTTCCCTGAGTGGAGGAAAGCAGAAACAAGCTAGTGGCTGCAGATACCAAGATACCAGAGAAAACTTAACTGAGTCAGGTGAGAAATTTGAGAGATTTCTGTGGAGCAGGGAGGCAGCAGGGCAGTGTGTAAGGCAGTGCCTTGCCTTGGTGCACACAGCTGGAACCAGAATGGGGGAGTTCCCACCCAAAGGGCTCAGGGCATTTACCTGGACATGCAAAGGCTCAGAAGGAATGTGATTACAAGGAATAACATTCAGAAAAGTAGAGATACTTACACTGAGGTTATTGCATAGACTAACAGGTAGAGAGTGGCTAAAGATGTGCTCAGATGTTACCTTCGGGCTCTCCTCCAACCTTCACAACAGCCCAAAAATTTCATGGAACCTTCACAACAGCCCAAACCTTCCGTGGCATTTGGACATGGCTTTGAAGGTGGGAAAGGCAGGTAGCCCCAACTCCCAACACAAAAATTGAGGGTTTATATTGCTTTGAGCCCTGTGAAGAAGGGAAGGGATGGGAGGAGAAACAGGTTGAAAAGATGGAGCAACTCTTCTCAGAGTAGCTCCAGTGCCAGCTTAGAGTCTTCCCCAGAGACACCCTACAATCACCATCCCTTGGGATAATGTGTGGAAGGAAAGCACACCAATACTAGTAGGATCACTTTCAAGTGACAGTGTTTGCAATGTTACACTGATGATAGCTGATATCTCCATATCAAAGAGATGAGTCCAAGCTGCCAACTGATGTCCTAAAGATCTCCCTCATCATCCCAGTTTTTTAGAATCAAAAGCAAAATGGCTTCTCATAGTTGGCTGAGACTTTTATAAATTCCTACACAGGATCAACAAGGCAGGAGAGGAAGTGCTGGTGCTGAGGAATATTTGGCTTTGCCATTGATTAAAGTAAAGGCATTTGCTGCTCCACACACCTCGGGCGACGCTTTTGGCAGTAGGAAGTGTGCTGACATGGTTCAACTAAGGGTGATTAATCAGGAGCCAGTGTAATTGAACACTCCCACTGCTGCTCAATTAATCTGATCACTTCCCCTATAAATTCACAATCGCAGCCTGTGACTGCAGCAGAGCTCATTGATATGCCAGCAAGGTTTCCAGTTAGGATCAGACTGACTGTTCTGGCATTTCCAGCCCAAGCCTCAGGACTGTGTTCATGCCACCAGCACAGATATCACTTCTGGCTTCTTGCAATGCAACTGCCTGGGGAAATCAGCTGCTCCAGCACCATGTTTGGTGCAAAATATTGGGATGAAGGCCTTCAAAGCTTTCCAAGCTGTTCAGACCTAAAATGAAAGAAGTGGGATAGTCACACCTTTAGGACCCTCATGGTATTTCCTGCAAGAGTGGGAGCTTGCCCCAGTTTGAAGTAAATCTTAAAGTAAATTGCTCAGAACAAGGCAGTTTTACAGCCACCCTTTCCTGCATTGCAATGGATCTGAGAGCAGATGTAGGGATGGGAGGGAACACACTCTGTGCTGATGTAACACCCCAAAAATGGCTTTGCAGGGCATCGTGGCACTGTGAGGTAGTTTAAGACCAATCATGAGGAAAAGCTGCATCCTGATGCTGCTGGAAGAACCTGTTTGGGATAAACAAGATCTTCCCAAGCCAGGGGTGACATGATCGTTTCACAGAACACGAGAAGTTCTGGATGGCATACTCCACTTTGCTTGGAGAGAATTAGCAGATTGCTGTAAACTCAGCTTGAAAATACCCAAACTAGGTTAAGAGTTCTCTGTAGAGCAGCAAGGATATGACCTAGCTCAACATATGAGGAAATCAGCCAGTGTGGGAACAACACTTGCTGAAGTCAGTTGGAAGCTTTGCACCACAGCTTGGTGCTAAGGATAAGCACAGAAAGCATTTGCTCCACAGAAGTTTTCCATGGCAGGGGTACATGTTTTTCTCTGAAAGCAGCATGTCCCCATGGATATTGTCACAGAGCACACAACACTCACTTGTGAGTTATCAAAGGAGTCCACTCCTGGATCATCCCAACAGTGCTGAGTGCAGCCAGTTCTGCTCACTGCCCTCCAGCACCACTTCTCTCAACTCCTCTGCTAGAGAAGAAAAGCCAATCTGCTTCATCCACCACCACCAGGAGTCCCTGGATTGTTACTGTCACCAACAAAATCCCTTGGCAAAGCTTAGTGACAAGCAGGACTGCACAGGTCTCCAGCAAATAGCTGTGTAGCTCCAGGAAATGCTTCTCCACTTCATTCCACAGCAGGCTGCAGGAGCACCCCCTGGCTAAGGAAGTGGATCTAGGGCTGCTGCAAGAACATCAGGGTGAAAAATAGGGTGAAACAAGAGAATGAAAAAAGGAGCAGGAAATAGATGAGGCAGCTCTGCTTTCCCCACAAGCAGCCTGGAGCTGGTTGCAGGCATTACAATTCTTAAGGCAGCTGACAAGAAAAGCTCTTGAATCCTGAGGGTGATGATTTTGGACAAGGGAACAATGAGGGAAGCGAGATTCACACCCATACACACACACAGTGTTGCCTCAGAACTGGCCATAGGACTCTTACCAGATGTGGTGCCAGTTAGGTCGTGAGCTTTGCTCTGGATCAAAGAGAAAGCAAAAACAAAGCATCTGACTCCAAACTCCTCCATAGCCCATGCCCTGCAGAGTCTTTGCCCTCGCCCTGTTTCTTGCTGAGCAAAACATTTCAGGAGGCCCAATTCCCCCTTCCCTCCCACTCCAGGCTGAATCAGAGCAAAGTTGCTGAACTGGGGCAGCTTGTCAGCCTGCCAAACTCTGCTAACCAATCTTGGTGTGAAAGCAACTGTGACAGGCAGCAACAGAAAATCTGGTGTCAAATTAATTAGCTGGAAGGGACCCAGCACAACACTGGTACTGCAGCTCACAACCACTGGATGAATCAATTCTCACCCTCCTCAGTATTACAGATGTTGGGCTGGGTGCAGACTCCAACTTCCCAAACCAGCCCACGACAGCAAGTCCCCACAGAACAATCTAAAGATGAAGCATCTCTTTTAGAGGTTTTTTGGGTTTGGTTTTTTTTTTTGTTTTTTTTTTTTCCACATTGGAAGAGAATTTGTGCCTCAGTGACATCTCCCTCCAGACTTGAAAGAGCTTTTTTTTTTTTTCCAAACAATGGCAGTGAAATGGCACCATTGGTTTTACAACCTTTTTTGTTCTTCCCAGAGAAATTAATTTCTATGGTTGGAGAATTTTAAACGTGCTGATGGAATCGGGCAGGGGGAAGTAGGGAGAGAGGGAAGAAAGGAGGGAAGGGAGGAGGGAAGAAGGGAAGGAGGGAAGGAAGCAAGGTAGGTTGGTTGGTTGTCAGGCCTTTCAGTTACCATAGCAGTATGTTTCCATGGAAGCCAAATTTGAAGCCTGTTGCTGCCACTGGAGTGGCCCAAAGAAAATTATTAGTTTTGAAAATTAACAAAGCTACTCACTACCTTGAAAGCCAGCCCACTCACAGCCCTCCAAATAACAAAGGCATCTTTGCATCCCTGATAAAAGATTTAATAAACATGTGGGGAAGGAAGAGAGAGCAGAAAAAATACCACACAATGAAAAATAGGAGCTTCCTTTTATGCAACCAACAATGCAGAAACCACGCTGGTAAGCACAAGGCTGAGTGCACTTTGTGAAATATTGCACATAAAGGTCAGCAAAATCCTACAGAACATCCTGTGTCACTGGCTCCCGAGGGGACTGAACGAGGGAGCTTTGAGACTAGAGCTGCTTGGTTGCCATTTGTTTGAAATTAGTTCCCCATAAATCATGCTGATAGCTCTCCCTCGGTTTGCTCACTCACCTCCCAGGAAAACCCTGGGGAGGGAAAGCAGAAATTTCTAAAAGCATTAAAGATCAGCTTACCTGCTTTGACACTGTCCTTGCTGGTCAGAGTATCTTTTGGAATTCTTGAAAGCCACCTTTTGCCTTGCCAACCCCATTTCCTCACCAAGAAGACACTTTCCCATCATTTTTTCAGAAGCCAGGGAGCTCACATAAACTGCCTGGTGTGGTTTATCACGTGCAACTGAAAAAACATGGCCCAGATTCAGCCCTCCCCAGAGGGGAGGCACTGGGATTCAGTGATGATGCAGTCATGTCCCACAGGCTGCCAAACAAGACTTGCAGGGGACACAAGCAAGCCCAGCAACACCTCAAAAGCACCGATCAGAGTCCCTGATTTAGTGACTTCCCACCTAGAAGCAAGAGCCTCTTCCTTACTGACATGAAGAAAAGCATAGTGAAGGCCTTCCAAATTAGGCCCTCTGAGGATAACACACATGAAGAAAGCTGAACTCTCAGTGAAAGGTAAAGATCAGAGGGAAAGAGGCACCTGTTGGATCATCAGCTGAATCTGACTTTTCATTTGGAGGCAAAGGAAGACCCAAGACCTTTGGCCCTACTGAAACATCACTCCTGTACCCCTGCCACAAGGTCTCCTGTGCTCTCTGGTACCTCTCTTGCCCAGGAGGAAAAGGGAAGGAGAAGCAGATCATCTTAAAGTACAGTTCAACTAAAATCATTTGATGTGAATATGGCAGATTTCTTTTGAAAGAGAGGCAAGTACAAATACAGGGCCTGGCACCTGGTTTGGGATTCCTGCTCTGTTCAGGTTTCACTCAAGGCACAAGCTGCACAGAGCACTGGGGAGTGCTGCATCCCACCCCTCCGGGAAAACAACCTTCCCTACCCAAGAGCCACGGACCTCCAAAGAAACTAAAAAATAACTCTGCAAGAGGCACTCAGAACAACTGGCTTAAGTTAACACCTCTTCCCTGCTTGGGGCACTTTTCTCAGTACCCAGAAAGAAATCTGAGATCAGAGACTGATAAATAAAATAAATCAATAGAAGAGGGAGGTATGCTTAGTCCTCAGAGATTTCAACTGTCTTGGATCCAATGTCATACAAAGAAGTAATTGTCTTTTCTGTGTCACCAAAAATAAAGAGGAAAAAACCACAAAGAGCTGCCAAGTGTGTTAAATACATAACTTAGGGCATTTTAATTTAAAAAAGCAAAATACATCTCATCATTCATTGGCTGGCACGACGTATAAAAACATTGAAATAACAACTTTAATATTAGTCACAAAATACAGCATGTTTTATAAAAATAGCTGTATGCACTGATATTACTGATAATGTAAAACCACTCTGAATAGGCCATGCAAAGACATTCAGCTTTGACCTTTCAATTTCCAAGTGCTTGTTGCATCTGATACTTGATTCCTTCTCACTCTGCTCGGGAGGGTTTTGTGCTGGCACCCAGGGGCCTCCTCCTCCTCCCCTGCACACAAAGCCCTGGCAAAAGGTTTCAGAAAGGGCTGACAAGGTAAGGTGCATCATGGGCATCTTAGTGCCCAATTTTCACAGCTTATGTTTCAGAAAGTGCTCAACATCTGTGTCCTTCTCCATGGACCTCCCTTTGGTCATTTAAAATCTTCAGCTTTTCAGCCAAAACCCTTCCAAATTATTCTTGGCTCTGTTGCACCACAGTATTGAAACTGGAAGCAAAAATCTGGACACACAGCCTGAGATTACTGCAGGAGGCAAAATTCAATGGCTGCAGCACCATTTTTGTACAGTTGTACCTCTGCTTTTGGCATTTCTAAATTATTCACACACCAAAATTCACTGAAGTCAGTCCATTCACACTGGGAACTCCAGGCAGGACACACAAAAGGTCATGGAGAAATACAGTTTTATAGAAAGGAAAGTTTAGCTGAAGATAGCATTAATACAATAAAACCCCAAATTAATAATAAAAACCCTACTTAATAGTAAATATAAACTGTTACATAAACAGTCTATCTGTGGTTACCAGATTTAAGAATGTAACTGTTCCAAGGGGACATAATGGACATGAAACTCCAGAAAATGAACAAAGAGATGGTATGGAGTACATTATAGCTAAGGGCAGAGATATGTCAGATAAAAAACCCCATCCCTCCCAATTTTCACCCCCCATACTGACACACAAATTATCAACAACATAAATAAACTACACAGCTCTCTCCATCTCTACAAGTATGAGCAATCCTTGCACCATTACAATACCATCCTCAATCCACTTAAGCCAAATGAATGTAATGGAGACAGAGATCCACCCAGTCATCATCTTCATTCCTGAGTCTACAGAAAGGGAGGACAGCACTGGTTGGAACAGCCCCTACTGCTGACAATAACAGCAGCAATTTCAAAATGTGCCATCGAGGAGAGCAGTCATTGGCAGGGAGAGGCTTGATGCTCTGCTAGGCAAAGTGTGGGTTTTTCCTGATGTTTTCAAGTTTGCATTTTAAATTGTGCTCTTCTAGGAAGAAAATTAGGAAAACTTAGTGATTTATCACCTCAGATAATACAGCAGCAAACTCTCATCATCTGCAGTTTAAAAAAATCAGTTGAATTATCTTAATGCACTAAATCTGACAGGCAAAAAACATTCCCATAAAAAGCTGTCCCTTTAAAGTTACAACTCACATCACAAGAGCAAGCTCCTAATCAAAGTGTCAGAAGCAGCGCAGCTTTTATCAGCATTAAAAACCCAAGTAAGAACACAGACTGATCCTGCCCCCCACAGCAGGAAAGAGCTTTAGAAGGCTTTATGGGGAACTGGCTGGAAGTCGCTGGTTTTGGTGGCGTGTGCCATGGCCCTGCGCTTGGCCAGGCGGGACTTGGAGGGAGGGGACAGTTTCATGGAGCACACGGCGTGGGCAGCGCTCTCCTGCTCCGCGCTCAGCTCGCTCTCGTGCTGGGACAGCTGCCGGTTCAGGGCTATGGCCTCGGCAGCAAACAGGGTCAGGTCCTTTGTGCTGCTGTTCCTGTCCAGGCAAACAAAAGGAGGAAGCAGTGTCAATCCAGGCACTTCACCCACCTGCCCTCACAGCAGAGTATCTGTTTCCAAGCATGTTTATTTCTTCTACCAAATCATTGATACAGCAGGCAAAATGACCTCTATGTGCATCTACTCTCACTCAGAGCATCAGCAATACGTGACAAAAACACTCTGGGATTTTGGAAACAGGCACAGTACTACTCCTCCTTCTGGCAAGGACTTCTGATGTAGACCCAGGAAGCCACCTGAGATGTCATCCCTAATTTCTACCTGTTCTCAAAGGATGGGCACATGGGGCCATACTGCTGTCCTTCTCCAGAGAACTGCAGTCCCACTATAACTGCACCTCTGGCTTAAGGAAATACATTTCTGATGGGAAGAACCACCTGGAATTGCCAGCAGCAAACATGGACACAGAAACAGATGTGTGACTCAGGCTGTCTGGCATACAGAATCTGCCACCAAATCACCTCCAATGAGGCTTGCCCTGCTCACAGTAAATGGATACTGTGAGTACCACCAACTGCAATGAAAGTCAGATCCAAGTCTGTGTTTATGGTGATTATTCACCCATCAAAAAGCAGGCTCTTTGGGTAATACATGCCCTTATGCCTTTTTCTCCCCCTCCTGGGCAGCAAGCTGACAAAACCACCATTATTTTCTGTCTAAGATTAACACTGCACTGCAGGAATTCCCTCTAATGCTTTTCCAACAAACAAGCAAGATTAGATCATAAAGAAAATTCAGAGCTTTAATATTTCTGATGTTCTTAACAAAATGAGTGCTGTACATTTATGAAGTTTCATTCTCAGCCAGGAATGTCACCTCCTAATTTGTCAACTCCTCTCTCTCACACATTCTTTCAGTAATTATTCTTGGCCAAGCTCACACATGTTTAGAAAACAAATCCTACCTTTGAAGAACTTGAGGGGTGGGCAATCCCCTTTCAGGAGCCTGCTGCAAGAAGCAGTGAAGAGAAGTTAGTAACATATCAGCAGCTGGGAACCAAGGTTTCCCAAGAGTGACAAAAACCAAGTGTCTCCCCCAAATCTTTACAACTAACAGATGTTGCACATAAATTCATTCACCGTGATCTTACAAATCACTATTTGCAAAGCATATTTCATAATCTGTCTCCCCTCACAAGAAGATTTCACAGCTTGCAGGTATAAGACTACAGCTTTGGAAGCTCTCCAGAGGGTCTATTCCTTCTTTACTGAACTGGTAACTGAAGCAAAAAAGGATACTGCTGTTCTTTCATAACCATATTTACCAGTATTCTGCATTACTGTATTAACACAATAATTTGTGTACTGCAGTGCTTGCTATTCACAAGAAAGCCATTTAAAATGCACAAAGCAATAATTAAACAAAACAAACACTTAAAGGATGACATATTCATCCAAATATTTACCATGCAAAAAAAATAAAGCTACTGTGTATCATTTAATTAATCAAGATATAAGCACCAAGACACACAAGGACTCTAATAAAAAGTTCAATGACAGGGAACAGCTTGTTTGACACTTTGGAAGAAGAATAACCCTTAAAATTACATAAAAGGAGATACATACTCCTTGAACCCACGAATGTTGCAAAACTTGAGCAGCACTAAGTCGTTCTCTGGCATCACAAACCAGCAGCTTTGAGATGAGATCTTTGGCCTCAGAGGAAATATGTGACCAGTCCTTGTCTGGAAATTCATATTTGCCTTCCTGAATGCTCTCAAAAAGCTTGTTCTAGTAAAAGGAAAAATTACTCAATTGAAATACACTGCAACCAGAAGGTTTCTCAGGTGACACTTCTTACTCTATTTTATCCACCTAATGTGGAGGGCAACAACTGAAACCATCCAGTCTCCTTATGGAGTCAATGGAGAGTGACAGGCAGCTCCAGAGTGGTTCAGTGCATCCTAAGATGGACACAATGCACTGTCTGCTGAGCACACTTCCCCCCACCCCTAAGGGGGCAGCTAAAACACACAGTTTTTAGAAAGAATAAATTCAGGCCCTGCATGGCAGCCCTCCCAGGGCTCATATATTATCTGAGGAATTGCAGTGACTACCACAAACCAGATCAAGGATTAGAGAACAAGGCAGGATGGCAGAGTAGGGAAGAGGATGAGGAGAAGCTCTGAGATCTCACATCAGGAGGAAGGAAAGGCAGTTTCCCAGCCTTACTTTAGAAACTGGTATCCCTCAATTTCTATACTGCCACCCTCACTTCTCAGTGACAGATCATCCTCCCAGCTGCCTGCCAGGGTCAGGCACAGCTCTCCACTGCTGACAAGTCCTACACCCAAAGCTCACAGGAGAACTCTGCACTCCCCACATGCCCAGGACTTGCACACTCACCTGGCAAACTCTGCAGACTTCTCCTCTGTCCCAGCCACAGTCTGTGCCACAGTTGCCCACGAAAGGGGGGTACCCACTGAGCATGATGTAAAGAATCACACCCAGGCTCCACAGATCACACCTCTTGTCATAGAACGTGGCCTCCTCCATGAAGACTTCCACTACTTCAGGTGCCATGTATTCTGCAGAGCCACACTAAAAAAGCAAATTCAAGCAAGTTTTCAAAGGGAGGGTCACATCAAAACCAGTCTCAGGTTTATCATTTTCCACTCTCTATACCAAGCAGCCTGGTGCAAAAGCAGGAATCAGGCATCAGTGACTAGTGAAGTTGTTATAGTTCTTTACCAGCACCATAAGATGTTCCACATGACTGTGAACCTTTAATCCAAGGTCAAAATATTAATTTACATCTTTCAGGTTTTTAAATCTAATCCATTAGTTATCAGACAAGTGTATCAGGTGAATGGATTTCTGTAAGACTTCTGCAACAGTGTCAGATTTTTCATTCACAGTAAATGGCCAAAGCATAAGACTGCAGTTTTTCAAACTAATGTGTATTATAAAGCCACAGACTGATTAGACAGCTTGCATTCTCCTTAGCTCATTGGCTTAGCTACACAACCAAAACATGGGGAAATGATCACAAAACTACGGTTCAAAGTCTGCCCATAGGTACACAAAAAATGTGCACCAAAAGTTTCCCCATTTTGATTGTGTAAGAGATAAGCAGGACCTGTGTGTCACTTGCTGGCCAACAGGAGAATTAACACTGTGAGCTCCTGGGCTTTTAGTGTATTTTTTCTGTGACTGGGAAAGCAAGACAGTATTTATCACAAATACACACTTGCTTGAAATGAACTATCCAGCCCTGGGTGTAGTGGCAGTAAGCTCTTTAGGAGGTCTCTAGAGATAAGAAAAATTGCTCTACAGTAGAACAAAAGAAAGCACAAAGCCATAATAGGTCTCTCACCGGTGTTGTTAATTCGGGAGTGGTTATGGGAGTACATGCACTGTTCAGCTTCACCCCACTGCCAAGATCAAAGTCACATATTTTTACTGGTGATATCTAAAAAAAAAAAAAAAAAAATCAAAAAGAAGGTCAGGAAGACTGGGATTAATGCAAAATCTATGAATATGTACATATGTGAAGTAGAAAACCCCAGGACAGAAGAGTCCCTAGGGAGACCCATTCTCTTACAGCCACCTTCCACTCCTTGCATTCAGCTGCACCCACACCACTAGCATCTGTCCTGCTACATTGTTTTTTTATTTGGTTAGGCAAGTGCCAGTACACATCAGAGCACTTTGGAAACAAGTCAGGTAATGTGACCAGCTGGCTTCTAAAAGCTGCTTGTCCATCTAGGTACTGGCTCAGAACAGATGAGGCACTAGGGTGTCATTGCTGTGCCCTCTCTAAGGCCAGTTGGCTTTTTATCTCTTAGCCAGATGCTCACATTTTCACAGCTCAAGAATTAGAGAATTCAAGAAGAATTTAGTCTCTTAAATTTCAGTTCTGTTAAATTTAGTTGAAGTTCATTAATGGATTCAAAAGTTTTCAAGGAGAGAAAAAACAAAAGGACTGTTTTTGGGAACTAAGTTTAAAAAATACAGTTCAGAAGGTTAAGAGCACCTTTTCTGGAGATTCACACAGGATGTTTTCAGGCTTCAGGTCCCTGTGAGCAATACCTGAACAGAGAGTACAAATGTTCATTAGAAAGGATACTCCTGTGTTTTATTTCTCATAACTTCTCTTTATTAGAAAGTTGTCTGGGAAATATTCTAGGTTTGAGCATGCTACACACACCGGTTCCTCTTAAATATAATAATTTAATTGTAAAGTGTAACTGTTAAAAGTCACTGTTGTATCCTGCTATACCTTTATCCTCCTTAACTGTACAGGAGAGTCTGTCACGCAAATAAGAACCTGCTAACACCAGAACTTTTTGTTAGCCCAAATTAATTATGTTCCTTAAAACCAGCTTATTGAGATGACTGACCTTTAGGAAAGTTTAATTTTTTACAGAGTTCAATGAAATGATTGTTGTGCCTTTTACAGTAAAGTTCTTCTTTGCAGATGGATCAACTGGCTTGCTGAACTCCTACCAGCACAGACAGGACTTTAGGCACTCTCCCCTGCCAAAAATCCCCCGAGTTCCCAGATGAAAATATCCCTTTGAGGTATTTACTCATTGCTGAAGCAAATGAAAAATTAAAGGTTCAGTTAGAGATACAGAAGAAAAGCTAAAGGAAAACAACCAAAGGGTTTCTTTATTCGACTCCTATGAGGGTAGGCAAACCTAACAGGGAAGCACAAAGTTACATGTGTAATCCACATGCAAGGTGGTTCTGTGTTGCCAAAGAAGTCCTTCAAAAGCCTAAATACACAACTTCTGGAAGTCCTCAATTTAATATGATCAAACTCAATAGGAAGGTAGAAAATGAGAGGCAAAAAAATCAAATCAACTGAGCAACTTGGCTGTAATTTAAGTGGAAGCTAGCCTTGATTTAGAAACTTACACTCTAAGGACACCTGATACTACTTCAGAATACAGAAAGGAAAATTCCACCAAACTCTAGGCAAGGGAGTTTTTAATGTCTTTTCTTGAGTACACTCCACAAGATCTGCCTTAAAATATAACATAACAGCAGAGCCCTGATCTAAAGGAATCAGTGTTCACACTGACACAGTGCACATGGCTTGGGCACAAAAGATAGCACGATGAACCCACCAGGGTGGCCTGTGCTGACGTTTACAACAAGGCTGACCAAACTCCCAAAAGCTGGCCTGGCTTGCAATGGGAAAACCAGCAGCGTCTTTTTTCTATCATTGCTTGAATTCAAATGTCTGATTATGTAATATTTGATTTTGCAGTTGCACAGAGCACTGAGAAAACAACTGCCTTTATACACCCCTCCAGTAGGTTATTAGCAATAAAGCACACACATCCCAAGTGGGTGTAAAGCAGGATTATCATCCAGCTGAGTTTTAAACTACTCCTGGCAAAAGAATTAGTTGTCTTTGTTGAAATTTTTTTAAAAGCATTTAGCTACAGCACTTCACCATTAAGCTGTGCAATAAAACTGCTTTAATTTCCTGTTTACTTTAGTGTTCTGTATTCTACTTACTAATTATTTTAATGTCACACGGAAGAACCATAAAGAGAACAATAAAATGAAGAGGGGATGGATGTTGCTGTAGCTGATTCTGCAAGCCATGTCCCCACTGTCTCAGTTCACAGCAAACAACAAGAAAGCAGATTGCTGCTCTACAGCCATTTTAATCAATCACCCTCCTCTCGTTTGGGGAAAGGGAAATTAAAACTAAAAGCTGGGAGAGAACTACAGGAAGGTATTAGCTGAGTCAATGTTAAACCTCTTGAATGGGGTACCTGGACTTTAAGCTGTTAAGAAACCCACTATAGCCATGCACATCAAAAAATAATTTTTCCACATATTCAGCCTAAGTTTCCTGTTTCTTATACCTCCCATATCTCAAAGTTAAAATCTTCTAAACACAAGCATTCAAGAAGTACCTTCCCTGAAGATTTAAAGCTGAGTTCCCACATAGGCAGGCCGTGAAGATTACAAAAGCTCTTAATCCAAACTCCGTTTAGTTTCACAGTCAAATTAATTTCTTGTAACAGTCACAATATGGGACAAGATCCATATTCCTCAGGTTTACCACTTTCACCCCTATGCATTGCTACAATTTTCTTTTTAATGGGTTCAACCTGTTGAGGTACCAGTGCTGTGATGCCAACTCAGCATATACACAGTCCCGTGACTTAAAAGATACAGACTACAACTGAACATTTATTGAACCAGGGCCAGTACTAAGTAACTTAGGCAGCAAATGCAACTCTGCTGAGATCTACCAGGCCAATCAGAATGGCAAAAAGGAAGAGAAAAAATGTATCAAAATAAATAACCAATAAATTGTGTCCCATTACATGACCATAATGCACATCAAATATGGAATTTAAACCAAAGTATTCCCAAGTCAAAAAAGCAGCAGAAAAACATGGTCAAGATGAAAAAAAAAATCTCTACAAACATAACTGCTTTTAAATCTAAGCAAATTCCAAATGAATTGAGGACACCTTCAAATAAAAGCTATGGTTCACTTAGGAGTCTCAATTTAACAGTGAGAGTCTAAATGCGGGAGCCAAAAGCTACTAAAAACCATCAGGTCCTGTAACCAGGAGAAACTCTGAGTAACTACTAAAAAATAACTCTGTTGACCTGAAAGAAGAGGAAATTAATATTCTATTAGATCCCTTTTGAGTAACCTTTATATAGTGGCTTCTGTAACAGGAACAAACAGACAACTCTAATATTAACTCTCCCTGGATGCTGATTTAAGTTTTCTCCTTGAAAACCCTGTACCATCCTAACACACACAAAATACTTAAAATACTACATGAAAATAATATCATAGAGGAAAGCAGCTTAAGTCATCTGGTATTGCTGTAAATGGAAATACTAGCAAAAGCTGGCTACTTAAAGATAAATGTGCTACATAACCTGAGTGTACAGTATCAACTAGTAAAGATGGAAGCAGCCTTCTCTCACCTTTTGTGTGAAGAAAATCCAGAGCAGAGGCAATGTCTCTCACCACTTTGCTTGCTTCTCGTTCATTGAAGTGCTTCCTCTTTTGTATATGGGCCAGGATTGAACCTGTCAGGGTAACAGGGGAAAGGGAAAAACCTCAGTATGAATGCTGAACTAGTTCCAAGTATCATGAATCCATAACCTTATTTTCACATTCTATAACAGCCTTTCACAGCAGGCAGCTTCTGTGGAGGAAAGAGGGGAATGACTAAGAAGAAAAGGGCACAACTGAGCAGCTTCAACACTTAAGTGTGCTAGAACATAATTTTCAAACAGTGCAGCTCTCTAGTTTAAGCACAGCATGAGAGACAATCACTTTTTACTGCCCCAGGACATGAGTGGTCTGTTTTCATCACTCTGTGACAGTAAAGATTTGCCAAGAGTACCAGTAAAACTCAAATACAGCTAAGGAGATACATAAACACTTCAGCAAAACCCAGCCTACCCCAGGTCATGGGTGGTCATGCTTAAACTCTCATTTTCCATTATGTCACCACTGAAACCCTACATTGAAAGTCAAGGATACACGTTTTGTGCCTCAACACCATCAAAGTAAGAAGAGATGTGACCTTTAAATACACATCAAATTTCCCACAGGCATCAAGGCAAGGCTCCTACACTAACTCAAGGCAAAATTTGCCCAGGGATATAAAATCTGACAAAAGACTTCTAAATTTAAACATACTGAAGGGCTGGTAGCTTGCAGACAGAGCGACACTGGTATCCTTGTAATAAAGAACAAAGGGAGGTTTGATTCCTCATCTTCTTAAAGTGAATTCAATCAAACCTCTCAAAAGATTAAAAATGTCTTAAAAAATACAATTTCATGTAGTCCACAGAGATCTAAGTCCCTAAGTAGCCCTACTATTGCCTTCTATTTTCTTATTCAGAGAGGTGTACTTGTAAAAGCAACCAGGCAAAGAGATTCAAGAAGTAACTCCCATTTGTTATTAGCCCCAGTACATTCAACATTTTCTATCTCAGGTGATTTCACCTCTTTTCTTCAGTTCTAGATGTGGAAGGAAATCTCCTACTGGGTAATTCCTATTCTTCTACCATCAATGCTATTGCTACTCCTCCCCAGTGAGCATTCAGAGAGGGAAGAGGAAGAACACTCAAAAAGAAGAGACAGACAAAAGACTGCTCAGATATGCACAGCCATGCTGTGTCAGATGAGTAGAGGAGGGCCACTTTGCAGCAGGTTATTAGATTTCAAACACAGACATTCCCTTGCCAAAACCAACACCTTCTAGTTTGCTACAGCTTCCCTGAGTGCACAAAGTTCAAAGGGGTTTCCTGGGATAGTTGTTCTTTGCGCTTTTAGAAAGCACTAACAGTACTTCAATGTTTCCATCGCTGTGGAAAAGACCCCACACTTTGCAGGAAACAGTACTGAGCCATCTGAAGTGCTCATTTCACTCAGCAGGTTTATTTGAAATTATGTTTCTGAATAGAGCTAATGTTCAAACGCTCTCAGATAAGAATTGTATCAATATCAATGAAAACATACTCAACTGACTTTATATTCAGCCCACAAAGAGAATTCTCATAAAGAAAGAATAGCAGGGCACTCCTGTCACAGTTGTTCCTACCTCTCCAGTACTCCTCAGAGAGAAAGCATCATATGGTACCTCTCAAAATATATTTCAGATGGGGAAAAAAAAAAAAGAGGAAAAGATTCTTAAATCATGCAAATTTAATATAATCAGATGGATCTTAAATCCTTCAATTATAAAATGCTGTCAGACAAGGTTGTTAAAGGGATTCTGCACATCACAGTGAACTGAACACAGAAGCAGAGCTCCTTCAGTTACCACAGCTATTGGAAGGCAAAGTCAAAAATGGAAAGCCCAAATTATGCTCCAACATTGTAAGTAACAGCAGCCTTGGAGACTGGAGTTACTGAAGTAAGGCTTGCATTGAAGATTGATGCTCTCATTCTTGTCAGCCATGCCACTCACATCAGAATCTGCAATGCATCAGATCTGACCCCTAACTCCCATTAATTTTTTCTTGAACTCCACACACGCCTAACACTTCAAATATTTTTTTTTTAAAGAGAAAACCAGCTTCAGCCCTGGCTGACCCTGAAAAAACAGTAGCTAAGAGGGAAGGAGTAGCATTATCATCCTCTAAGCAGCCATGCAGGTACACTGATAACCACAGACTCACAAAGAAGAGGGTTAACTAATGGAAAAATAGGAAATTAGAAAAAAGACAAATGCAGATTCATCTCAATCAAGTCCTGTTACAGCTAAATTGTTAGAGAAGTCTGAGCATCAAGGCAAAGTTTTAAGGGAAAACACAATGAAAAGACAAAGCCATTTTGAGCAAAGCTAAACAAAAGCTTTCACTCAAGACAAATACACATCCATCTCTTTTAAAAATAGTTCTGCATCTATGCAGAAAGGATTTACATTTCTTGCATATACAGTTTGCTCCTGGAAACCTTCCTGACCAGAGACAATAGATAATGTTCTCTGGGCAGCAGGACACTCCAGAAGTTTTCCTTGGAAGGGTTGGCCACATGAACTCATGGTTTTGCACAGCCATGCAATTAGTGGGTACTACAATTATACTCAGTGCAGACAAATGTGAGAAAATCCACAAAGTGCTTGCTGCAGCTTTCTCATTCCACAGGTGAGTGGGAAGAGCTGGAGCCCAGTGACCACTCAAGCTCACTTGATGGGCTCTCAAACACCCACAAGCACAACTGGTTCTCAATTACAGCAACACCAGGCACAGGGAAGGTGACTTCCCTGACAGAATTCCACAAGTTTCAGGAAATGAAGTCAATCCCACACCAAGGGAAAACTCTTCCAGAGTATATAGATGCTGCACTAGGATCATGTGTAGCACCTGACATCCTGTGTGTCTCCCCTTGCCTGAAGGTACTGTGACCTACTGACTGTGTTTCAATCCTTCCACTTTAAGAGAGCTGATACTTCTATCACTCAGCTACAGAAAGGGATTGCAAATGCATGATCAAACCCACCAATAGTCAAGAATAACCATATTTCAAGCTGTGTGTAATACTTCCTCTACTTCTTATCTTGAAATTCTCAAGCATTTAAAGTAAGTTCTTCAATTACTACCTTAAAACACTGACACAAACAGTAATCAAAATGACTGAATGAGCAAAGGCACAAAGTTTCTGCACACTACCTCCTCGCAGCTTCTCAAAGACCAGGTAGTATCTTGTGTCATCTTCAAAAAATTCTATTAGCTCCAAAATGTTCCTTTAAAAAAAGACACAAAAAAGAAGGGAAATAAGAGGAACAAGTATGGAGTGTACACACAGCAATGAAGAGTTTCAGCATGGATAACTAGGAAGTGCCAGAAGAAACCAAAAATACAAGTTCTAGTTAAACAAGTTGCTTTGGTTGCCTGTGGCATTAAAACCACATTTCCAACTCACACTGAAATTTAAGCATGGGAAATAAACCAAACACTAAATTCAGACAGGATTGTGAGAGCTCTGCTACTGCTCAGCTGACAGGAAGATAACTGATAGTGGGTTATATTTAATAATTTAAAACATTGCATTTGTGCTGGAAGCAGAAATAAAGAAAAAATAATTAAATTGGCATTCTTTCTCTCTGGAAATCACAAAGCAAAACACACAGGGCTCAAAGGAGACAGGCATCTGTCAGCAGGATATTACATCCAGCTCCTTAGTTGCCATTATTAGACTAACTCCTATTTAGCTCATGTAAATTCTTTGCAGCACAAGCACCCCAGGCTGCTTTGAGAATGTCAAATGTGTAAGTCAGAACTTTTTACATTTAATGGTACATTCAAATCCCCAAATTCCACATGTGGTCATGTGAGCTTGAGTTTTTCATCAGTTGTGTACTGGATGACCATATGCTCTTAATCTCACAAAAGAAAGACATGGTCTGCTCCTCTACAGCACAACATAAACCCATGGGTTTGGTAAACAAGTTGGTTTTAAAATTATTTCTGTATCTTTTATTAAGTATTTGTTTGAAAAGGGTCAATATAATCTGCACAACTGCAATATAAATAACAACTGTTGTATATATAGTCTAGATTAACAGAGACATCTAAAAGTAACTTCAGGATGGGCTCAAACCCATCACAGAGCTCCCAGAGCATGCTGCCAGTGCCTGCACAGCTTTCCTTCCTCTTCAAGCAGCAGCAGCAGCTTTACAGTTGCTTCATCCTGTGGCTACATGAAGTCAGCACACATCCAAACGAGAACTAAGTTAGCTTTCTGCTGATCTAAGGGCTCCAGTGCAAAAGCAGGAAGGCTGACACAAGGAGGAGGACAAACCACATGTCAGGGAAAGGAATGGCAAGACTTCCTTTCCACAGCAGCTGGTATCAGGTCAGCTTTTGCTGATGGTGAAATCACAGAGGAGAGTGTCAAAATGGCAATTTCTCATCTTGACAAAAGCCATGCATCACTGAAGCACAATCAAGCCACCGGACGTGGCTGCTAATTGAGTGAAGTAACTTTTTATCTGTAAATAGTTCCCCTAAATTTCATAGGTAAGAGAAGGGGAAATTCTTATTCTGAATAGGTCAAGTCTAAATTTCAACTGGTTTTAAGGAGACTACTGCAACGCTTCTAACTTTGTCACATATAAAAATCTGAGAACAAATAATCTAAACACTTTAAATAAACAAAGACAAGATTATACTTACTTGTTACCCTGACACTGGTACAGAGTTTCTATTTCACGAAAAACCCGACTCCGACTATGCCCAGCATTTTTTTCAATGATCTGTGAAAAAGATTTAAGACCTCGTATTTGAAAAATTACTGTGAGAATTATGCATGTAGCTCCGGAATTAACTGTTCCAAGGTTTGAATCTAGGGCATGCCCACTAGAGAAGAACACTCCACCTTTGTTTGTTTAATTTCTCTTCTGGCATTTGTTTACAGAGCAGAGCAGTGTCAGCAGATCTCTAGAAGGCATTTAGAGGACAAGAGAAATTAGGGCAGGAGGAGAAAGGAAGAGAAAAAAGGAACTAAATTCACACCTTACACGGCCAGTGACCAGTTACCACAAGCTTTTTCTTGCATCATTTTAACTTTGCAATGTGCAGAACAGGATATCCTCTTGAGTTCTACTAAAAATACATTTGAGTCACATCAGACACTGAACAGCCAAAAAGAAGAGATTTTTCATTACAGGCATTTAAGCAAAAAGTACCAAATTCACCACAAAATGAGAGTTTAGTTCATAGTGTAAACTTCATGGAGACACAATAATAGAACCTAAAGAAAACATACATTCAATCTCAGAGCCATCAGAAGTCACCTTCCTTCACACACCTTCCTCTTGTTCTTGTCCTTTTTCTGGTTGAAAAAGGATAAGAACAAGAGCTTTCCACAGAGGTTGAGCCTGAATCACTGCTACATAAACTGAAATTACCACAAATATCACCACCATCTGTATCCAGGACTGGTTTCTTATTTCTGCAGCCTGAATTCTTTGGTGCAGAACAGGCAACCATTCACCAGTACTACAGGACTCAGCATCTGATCACATCAAATTCCTAATGCAGAGCTTTGTTTATTTCAGCCTTTGAACTTCAACAACTTTACAAATTACAGACAGAATTCTAGCATCTATAGAGGTACATTTTTCAAGGGGCTTAAAATTTTGTGCCTATTTTTGAATAGAATCATACATAAAGCCTCCCTATTGCTATTATTTGTGTTTGTAATTAAATGGGGATTCAGGATAACAACAAATCTGTAAATGAGCCCTAATACTTTACAATGATATTACAGAAGATTGGCCTCTATCTAAAAATAAAGAGACAGCTTTCCATGAACCACTGGCAGTACCTGATGCTCTCTGAACTTGGACCAGCCCCTAAAAGTTTGCACTGTTTGGCAGGCCATGCTGTATAATGACTCAGCCTCTTCTTTCATAAGAAGAGACAAAGGTAGGACTACAACCAAAGCAGGGCATAAGAGGAAAGCTTGCCAGAGATCCAGCCATCCCAGTGAGTTCTGTTTGTGACTTCTATCTGCAGCTGATACACCAGTTCACTCTGGAGGCACGACACTTAAGATGACAGGTTTTCTCAACAGTTATAAAACAGGCTAATTTCAAGCACCGAAAATCTCCTAGAAGGTTTTGCTATTACCCACTCTATTGTAGGTTTCCACTGAGATACTCAGAGGGAGAAGACATCACAGACAGAAGTGATGCTTTTACTCTATACTTACTTTCACTGCATATTCCTTCCCAGTTTGGAGACTGACAGCACCCTGAACTTTAGCATATGCTCCCTCACCAAGCAGCTCAGCAGTCAGCTTGTACAAGTCTGCCAAAGAAATCCAGAAGAAAGGACACATCCATCAAAGTGAATTTTGAAAGTTATTTTAGTGAGTAACATCAAGACAAGCTCTTCAACTGAAAAGCATCCCTCAGATTTATGCAGTATTAAAGCAGACGTGACAGTCTTAACTATGCTTCATTTTACACCTCCCTCTTTCAAGTTCCAGAAAAATTAAACTTCATTACAGCATCAAAATGACACATTTGTTCACACTAGAAATGTTTTGTATCTCAGCAATATCTAGGACCTCAGCCACCTTCCCTGTCTTCGTATGAAACTCAGGAACAATTTTTTCAGGTGGGAAACAATTCACTCCTTGCTCATAAGATGTCTACCACACATAATCTACTTGCAGAGATAGTGTTTTAAGCGTAACAAACCCGAGCATTTAAACCTAGAAGGCTACCACATACTACCACCTTCATTTGCATTTGCCCACTAAGAAGTTTTATACTGCTCTGTTTTCTCACTGAACTATATTTCACTTAGAAAGCTTCACAATGTTTATGCTCACATCTACTCAGTCAAAACATTTTGACATCAGCACTGCTCCTACCAAAAAAAGCAATGTTTAGCTAAGAAAATTGAGAAAAACAGAAGAAGTAAGGGAGACTGTAACAATTAAAAGCTTTTAAATTTTCACCAACCTTCAAACTTCCCAGGGACCTGATCTGTGGCTCTGGTTCTTTTTTTCTTTTTCCTTTTCCCACTGTCTGCTATGGGGACAGGCTGACTGCTGACCATCTCTGTGTGGCAGAACATAGAGGTGACTTTAACAACCAATTACTTTAGGAGGAAATGCACATGCTCTTGTGTGTTTAGTTTCTCATCTATCCAAAAGTTTCTCTGCTTTTCTTCATCACAGGCTGTCACCTCTTTCCCAAATATCACAGGAAACCTAAAAAGGCAATTCTTGGGTGCCAATTAATAGTTATGGGGAGACTTGATAAACAAATGTAAAAACAGGAGGAAACAATAATGCATCTATACTGAATTCTTATCTCACAGCCAAAGCACAGAAATAACCCACAACAGAACATGTGCCCTGATACCAGACAGCCCTTACAACCCTCCCAAGGGCACTCTTCTCTGAGCTATTCTACTGTTTTACAAATAGATTTTTTTCAAATCAGCTCAAGAAAATGAGCCTCCAAAACAGCAGGAAGGTATGGGGAAGTTTCAAACCACTCAGTGAAACAAAGCAACCACAGGAGTTAAGCGATCAGAGGAGCAATCTAGGTCAGTTTATTCTGCCATAAGGCCAGAAAGAAAACCATTTCTCAAAGAGCCATAATGTACCTTTCTAAACCACAGATCAGTGGGTAATCTATGCTCCAAAGCAAGAAGTATTTATGGCATTTAGATTTTTTTCCCTACATTACTAGCTGTAGATACTACAAGAGCTTAGTCAGAGACAACAACTCACTAATGCAAGATAATATGGCAGAAAAAACCACCTACATATTGTCGCTGAAGGCCTAAATAAAAACACTGCCATATTTGTACAGCTAACCCATCTCCAAAAAGGTTAAATGATTCCACACTGAGGTTTTAGGAGGGAGCACTTCACACCAGTCACATCCAGTCAAGTTTGCCTTAACAGTTAAAAATCTCAGCTCAAAGTCTTTTGGGCAATGGCAAAGTACAGCTAAGACATTTTACAGTCAGGAGGAACTCTGATAAAATTCACTTTTAAAGATCTTGTACTAGAGAAATAACTAAATCCACAGAAATAGTGTAATTATGACAACACTGATAATGAAAGAGCAAGTCCCAAAAATTCTGTCAATTCTCTTTTAACAGATTGTGAATAGCAGTTTTTCTGGATTTCACTGTTCCTGAAGTACTCAAAACATGGGAGAAGCTCCAAGGCAGAAAACATTCCACAACAACCTACCAATACATGAAATACATTTTCTTTTCTCCATCACATTTTTCTTGTTCATATCTGTCAGTAATAGCTACTGTGAGTGTCACTTAGAACCCATATGTCTGAAAATTCAAGACACGTGTTATTTCAAAAGTCCTCTCTCCTTAACAACTTAGTAAAACACTTAAAAATGTATCACTGAAAGCTTCAAGATGAGTAAATCCTCATTTTCAAGTCTTAGGCAGAATGTGTTCAGAAATCATGGTGATGGATGACATACGTTAGTTCTTAAATGCAGTAATACAAAGCACATTTTACCAACTTCTGAAGAAACAGCTTCTTTTGAACTCAAACTGGCACATATACAGCTTCAAATTTTAACATAAAGAGAAGGTGAGCCTTTGATAGCTAATTCCAGCTCTCCTCTTTTTCAATTCCACCTGCATCAGGAATTATTCAGAACTGGGACTGAAATGACAAACATGAAATTGCTCAGAGAGAGGGCTGCTCTGCTTGAAGGACGTGCTTGATTTCCACAAGGTGTCAAACAAGTAACTTTAATGCCCTGACCTCCTGCAAGTCATAGTTAGATAGGTTCTATTCCATTTCAAATGTCACACTGTTTCAGAGCTTGTAACAGCCTAAAAATGAGCAAAAACCCCAGGATGTGAACCCCCTATCTCAGCACAGCTGACATATTTCTTCACAACCAGCTCCTGCACTCTACCAGCTGACTCTGATATTTACAGTCACCTGTTTAATAACTCACTACATTATTTCAATTCCCTTTAGTCTGACTCAATTCCTAAATTACACAGAATTGCTTCCCCGAAAACAGGAAGTTCACTAGTCATGTATACAGAAACCAAATTGCTGAAAAGTTGGTATTTTTAACCTGTAGTCTTAACTAAATTTGCCATCAGACTAAAGCATGAAATGTTTACTGTATTAAGATTCTTATTACTGATCTGGTCTGCTATTTCACATCATTGTGTAGCTCATTTCTGTCAACACAGCTTATCCTTTAAAGGTATCCCAGCTTCACTCTCATTACTCACTTTGTTATAATGAACAATACTAAAGTAACAGCTGGTACTACAAGCAAATACCTTTAGTCCAGCCAAAGAGACTTTTCAAGCTTTCAAATAAATGCTTTTTTTCTGCAACCATATAACCAAAGAGTTTCTGGTGACACTGAAGGACAATGTGCCTCAACCATTCAAGCACTGCTGAGGTGTTCTGCATACTGCAGGAGAGCTTCTGGTGACAGGGACACTGTGGGCTCTGAGGCAGCTCACCCTGCCAGACACAGAGTTCAGGGACAGGATGGATTGCTCTGGAGGAAAGTGGCCCATGGACACATCAGGTCCAAGATTGTCTTCAAACTCTTGACCTGGCCTTCTCCAGTCAGGTTAAGATGGAACCAGTAATGGGTAATGGAACCAGTAGAATCCACACTGTAAGTAAAATGAGAGCAAGTTTCTGTCTTAGCTGTGGTTTTGTTGAAGCCCCTGAATTTTATTATCATCATCATAACTCAGCATTGAGGCAATATTTAACACACACATTATTCAGAGCCTGTGTGGGACAGTAGCTACAGCCTTTCCCTTTTGCTGTAAAGAAAACTTGTGAACAAAGCCAAGAGAAGAAGAAAGGGAACAATTATCATAAGTTTCACTTCATTCAGACCTTAAATTGTCTTTCATCTCACTTCCTAACACTCCATATGTGAACATGCCAAAATCCACTACCCAGACCTAACTCCTCTCTCATTCTAATCTGCTTCCCAAAGGAAGAAAGGGTATATTTGGAAAACAAGCACATGTGTGGAACAGGAAGCACTTGGAGAACACAGTAGAGATGCCTTTTTCTATTAAGAAGAAAATACCTTGTTTGTGTGTTTGAACCCAGTGGAAGAAAGCAGAGTCCCGGTACTACCACTGCTTCAAAATTGACTCTTGCTTGAGCCAAGTTGTTCTGGAGCTGAAAAAAACACCACCACATCACCAGTCAGAAATCATGAAAACATTGCTACACATATTCAGGTAGTGCCCAGAGCCTAAAGGCATTGCAAGGACCTGTTGTGCTGGGCTTCACATGAACACACAGCGAAAGCACAACCCTACAATTTCAATGGAACAAAACGAAAATAGACTTCAGTCCAGTTCTCCTCCCAGTTCAGTGTCTGACATGGTTCCTGGACCCGTCCTTCTCCATCAACTCTGATTACTGTAGATGTGGCTCATAATGAAACTGGATGCACTCAGCAGCTGCTGATTCTACAAAACCCATGGAGTTGCAGGAAGCTCTGAACAACCCAAGCTGCCTTTGTATAGCAACTACATAGTGATTAATTGTGTTTGTAATGTTACACATCAAGGGAGATACAATTTGAGGAGGAAGAATGTGCAGTGTTGTATGACAGTTCTGTGTCAAATCAGAGACATTATTTTATAATCATTCTGTATTAAGTATATTAATTTCAAATTCTAAAAAGTGAATACTCATACTTGACTTCTGCACTAGTTTGCCACAATTCATTCTTAGCTGTCAAAAGCTACCTTCTCATTCCACTTAGAATAAAACTTTTAGTTTCATTTTAGTTATCCATGAAGGGAGAGGAACTTAAAAACATTCTAACATCTTCTCAGTATGCAGGAGCATTAACATTTTCAAATGATCATCCAAAAGTTCACAGGAAGCCCAAGCAATCCAATTTCAGGAAAAGGCAAATCTGACAAAAATTATTGACCCAGCCTTATCACAGCATTACTGCAACAACTCACAGAGTGTCACAGCTGACACCACCCATCTGAAACCCTTCATGCTGGAGAAAAGGTCACAGCAACCTTTCTCTTTACCTCCCTACTTCCCTCTGCCATCCCCTCTGTCACACTTTCAGGAGATCAGTGTCACATCATCCCCTGCTTGCACAATTTGCAGAGTAACTTTTTGGTACTCCCAGCTAACACTTCCCTTGCAAACTAAGTGGGGGTTTTCTGAAGTTCCAAGTCAAACCCTCCAGCAGTGAGTGGATCTCACTTTTCAGGGTAGCACAACAAACTATTTCAAATAGATTCCTCCCACCCCAGTTTCTCACTTCACCAGGGTTACTGCTGGGGAAGTGGGGAGAACCTTAATGGAGAGGAGAGCACATAGTACTCCTTTCCCTCTTGTGCTGGAGAAAACAGCACATTTTGACACACATGCTGCAGACATGAGATCTCCTGAAATCAGCCTGTGTTTCCCTAGGCACACATGCATTTCTTTAAAAGCATTTGTTATCATTCAGAATGAGTGCAAAAGAACTATTACCATCCCCCCTGCAAAGCCAAAGGCAAACAAGAGAAGTATCCTGACCTAGCCATGAGTTAACAAGTACTACAAGTTAGCCTGAAGGGGGCTTGAAAACACATTGTAATCTTTTTTATTTCTCATTCAAGGACAACGTGTCTCCAAGGCAGCCACTCGGACAGGAGGATATAACAGGGTGTTATTTCACAGGGCTAACAAATAGCTGTGGACAGTGAGCCCTGTCAGGAACAACATGGCACACACACTGGTTAGGCACTAAAGAACATCCTCTCTCCTTCCACACCCAGCAGAACAGTCAAACAGGATATTTAGTGCTACTGACCACTGGCAGACAGTTCATACTTGAGACTTACCATCACAGGGCAGCAAGAACTTAGCAACAAAGTTATTTTAGACTCCATCACACACATTCCAAATGAGAAAATTCCTAGCAATAGCATGTTGGCTCAACTACTTAAACTTCTCCAACCCTTAGAGCACTTTTAAATTAAGGAGATATACAGTGTAAGTAGGTTCTGAGGGCCACTTACGAAAAAGCAAGCTGTTTCTTCTACATCTGATGGCATCAACAACTCTCAGAAGACTGTCTCTGCACCACCTCTAATTCTTCTCAGCTCCCTTTCTAGTGTAAAACAAAGAGAAGAACTTCTTAGGAGCCAACTTTTCATTCCATACAAATACAAGATAAACATTTCCTGCTCTTGCTCTCTTGTTCCACACCCCACAAATGATCAATGAGACAATCACATCTGTCACTGGAAAAAAAAGCTACACAACATACACCCATATCAGAAAGTGGCCTTGTTAGGAGGAGCTAATCTAACTTAATGCTTTTAAACTTAGAAGGAAGACTGATTTTTCTATATTTTCCCCTCCTCTGTGCTTCCAACTGTAAAATTAAGTAATTAACCTCCACTGTATTGTCACATTTGATGACACGTAAGATTTGTACCAGTGTTTTAACATTTGTTATCAGGAAGATAGTGGAAGGAGAGAGGAAAATCCTCATAGCAGTGAATACTTTTTTCTGAAAGCATTACAGAGTACTGGTATAGCAGTCATACCATGAAATAATGTCATAGAAGCATTTTGGTTGAAAAAGACCTTTAAAGAACCAAGAAAGGTTGAAATGTACCAGGCACCCCACTTTACCTGGAAGGCTGCCAAACCCAAACAAACACCTTTAGAACTGCAGTGGAAGAGGTTCAGCTCTGCGGGAGTCTTTTGCCTGGCTTCCATCCAGCACCTGGGAGGCGTGAAGAGGAGGTCTGTTTAGTTAAAAAAAAAAAGGCAAACTACAGTTCTTTGAAGTTATCAGAATATACATCAATCTTCCCAAGCCAATCGTGAGGCATAACATCGTATGATAAAGAGGCTTTTAGAAGCCATCAGCCTGTAAATGACTTAAAAAAAAAAAAAAAAAAAGAAAAAGAAAAAAGAAAAAAAAAACAGTGGCTTATCTTATTTCTAAACAAATCTGACACTTCACAGACAAGCGCCAGTGGTGTCAGTGAATGGGCTGATTTTTGGCTACCGTAAGTCCTGCTGACGCCAGCAGCCGAGCTGTCACCCAGGGCTGTCCCGCTGCTTCTCTTGCCTCAGAAGGTCACCCTGCTAAAACTACTGCCACAAAGTCCACATTAGGCAGCTTTTCAGTGTTCCTCGGGGTTCACAGCTCTCCCCGACTGATGCCAGTTGCAAAACACAAGAACTAAAAGACTTCTCGTGATCACACCTAGGAGCCGCTTCATTCGCCTTTGCCTGCTCTTCTCCCACTCCAGCAATGTCCTCAACAGAAAGCAGCTGCCGCAGGAGTGTACAGACTTACCACTCTTTATTGAAAAACGCACTATGTACGAAACACAGCACTTTAAAGCTTCGGGGAATAAAATCTCCAGCTCCAGAGGAAACTTCCGCACGCCTTGGGGAGGCCCCCAGACTCAAAGCTGCTGAGGGACCTTCCAGCCGTCCCCCGGCAGCCGGGGCTGCCGCCGGGCTCTGCCCGCCACACTCCCGGACGAACCGCGGGCTCCCAGCGTTTCCCGCGGGCACGGATCGCGCCCCTGGAGGGCTCCCCTCCCTCGCCTCCCCTCAGCTGACCGAGCCGGGGAGCGCCGTGACCACAGCCCCTCACCCTCACCTCCATGGCGGCCGCGGGTCCCTCCTCGGCGGGGCGGCCCCACCCGCCCCCGCCCCGCGTGTGCCTGAGGAGCGGCGGGAGCGCGCCTGCGCGCGGCACCGCCCCCTCCGCGCCCCCCTGCCGGGAGCGCGCGGGGCGGGGCCGCGGCTCCTCTGAGGGGACGGGACGGGAGAGCGGGAGCGTCAGCGCGGAGCGGCGGGGAGCGCGCCCTGCTCCGCAGGCTGGGCTGGCTGCTTGCAACCTGCTCCTTCCCCCGTGGGCAGAATCACTTCAGTTGGAGAATCGAAGATCGAGTCCGGTCTATGGCCAAACCCCGCTGTGTCAACGGAGTGCCACGTCCAGTCTTTCCTTAAACACCTCACATTCGGTAAGCCAGGTGTACCTTCAGGCAGGACAGACTAAGAACGGAAAGGAAAGATAACAACAACCGAGAGCTTGGATAAACCTCGGGAGGCACAGCATGGAAAGTCTGCTGTTGGATAAAGTGTCCACAGGACTCTGGGAAGGTGGTGCTGAAAACCTCCTCCTCAGCAGCAGCTCTGTATCCCAGCCTCACTTGGTCCTAGCCCCCTTGGGATAGTCAAAGTCTCCTCTGTATTTTTCCTACTCTTCCTTGAATAATTTAGATGCAGCCTATTTTCCTCCAGCTAATTCCTTACCTCTCCGGAACTGATCTCTCTTTTTATATCAGCAGGGAAACTTATGTCCCCTTTGTGGCCAATTCAGCTACAGAAGAGAGGCAGCCGTGTAAGAGACGAGGGGAAAAGACAAACATGCCACTCGAGTACTATTAAAAATATTTTTTAACAATTATGATTGAATTAGGCTTTTAATTTGTCAGTTTTATCCCTTTTTAGGTTGGTTATATTGCCTGAAAATATATTTGATTGGAAAAACAATCAGGTTTTCTTCTCAGCAGAGACACAAGGCACCTGCTTTGTACAGAATCTCCAAGAGATAAAATAACAGCAGAAACCTTGCTTTGGAGTTTGCAGATGTGTCCCTTTCAGTTTTACAAAGAAAAGGTCTGATCTACTTTGCAGGTGTTAAAAAGGCTCAGCAAGAGAGCTGCCAGTGCTATTTCCCACTGTAAGGCTGAGCAAGAAGGAGGATTCATTTGTGGAGAGGGTGGCAAGAAACAGCTCGTTTCCATATTAGCTCAGATTGGCATTTTATGAGGTTATTCTCAGTTTGGGTGACATTTCAGCTCTCTCATTTTACTAGAATAAATGAAAATATATAAACTTGGTAAATTTAGAGTTTGTATTAAGACAAAAAGAGTGGATGAACTCCTGTGAGATACTACTCCCTGCCTCGTTTGTGATAAAGTGTCTTTTCCATAAGGATTTCAAACATCTCCAGCATGGAGATTCTGGCTTTGCTGAGAAGTGGGAGATGTTGATGCCTAGAGACTGCAAGCATTGCACTATGTGGCTGCATGTATCAGAACAATAATGGGAGACTTTGAAGCAGAACCTGAACATGCCTGGGAAAAAATCAAAGTCAATTGCAAGTTAGCAAGCTATCAGGACTTCAGAAATCACGTAGAGATGTTCTAGTTCATTTCAGTTTGCATTTGTGAAGATCTGGGAATTTTCAAACAGTGTTACCCCATTTCATCTGGGAGATGGAAACTGCCAAATGGCAAAAAGCCTTAAGGACAATGCATGGCAAAGGGAAATAGCCCTTTCCACCTAGAGAGCACCAGAAACCATCTTCAAGCTGCCATGGAGAACAACCCCTTTTAGCTCTACTGGCCCAAACCTTTCAATGCTGCTGCTACATATAGGGTCAGTAACTTGTTGATAACAGTATTTTTCACCCAAAGCTGTTCAATTCCAGCAGTGTTTGCTGTTGTTGAAATGGCTCAGGTTGAAACACAAAATTCAGCTTAGTTAATGAATTTCAGCCTTAACCCATGAGCATCCCAGCACTGTACATTTTCGGTTTGGACACTCAGCGTGATATCCATGACTCTCAAAGCCACAAACTCAGCAAATCCAAGGCAAGTTAAGACGTGTTTTACCTACTCTTGCTGCCTTCTCTGCCCAGGGGCCAGGAAGATGCACCCCAGCTAGAGAGAGCTGCCAGTTCCTCCCCTGAGTTCAAAGGACACAGCTCAGAAGCAGAGCAATGCCCGAGACAGCCGAAGCCCCCAGGTCCTGGGGCAGGATGGGGTTACTGAACATCAGTGGTTTCTCTGTGGTATCCTCTCCCAGGATGAAAGCATGCTTTGTTCTTGCCACCAAGCTGGCAGTATAAACAGCAGAGGCATTGAAGCCTGTTTTCTGAGGGATGCACTCGTGCAAGTTGGTGCAGCATCTGATCTCTAGCAAGGTGCAAGCCCAGGAATATTTCTCCACAGCAAAGCCAGTCCCAGCAGCCGTTCCCCACAGGAATCTCTGGTTGAGGATGCTCCTGTTTCCCTCTCTCCCCTCAGGGAAGGTATTAGTAGTCTTTGCTCTCCATTAGCTGCCCACTTATTTCCACAACACATCAAAACCTTTTATCTTTGAACGGTTTGGGACTCAAGTCTGTACAACTTCCCATGTAAATCTCCACTTGAACAGAAATAAAGGGTAGAGCTAATGTGGGAGTAGCTCAAATCCACACTACCATATTCAGACTCTCAAATCCAGAACAGTATAGATTCAGGGGAGGTCATGTCAAACTTCGTTAGAGTGCTTTCAATTTGAATTTATTGGGGTTTTTAATTCCCATCCATTGCTTTTTGTTCTACCTTTTTCTGCTGGGTTAAAGGGCTCTTACACAAAACATCTTACTGTGGGAGCAGATGTCTGGTCTCAAAGCAAGGTGTATATACTTCAGTTGTTGTTTTTCTGTCCCTTTTGTTCCTTGCAAGATAACCCAGCTGCATAACACACTTAACCAGAGGGCAAATCTTGTTTCAATCTAGTCTGTTATGAAGCAGGAGGGGAAAATAAAGCAAATTTTAAAAAAACATATTTTGATTTTCATTTTTTTGTTTTTAATAGAATAGGCATGGTATCGCTGCGAAATGTTTATGCTAATATTTCAGGGGTAAGTCCCATGTAAAGTGAAGAAGAAAGCACCTCCTGAAACAGTATAATTAACTTATTAGCTACAATAAATTGTTCTTCCACATTACTTTTCCTTTTATTTTTTAATAGCTTTTCAAGTGCATGGCTGCTTTTTACCCATGCAGCATGCAGCAGAGAAGAAGCCATCTGTGTTGGCTGTTAGGCAAAATAAGAAGTAATTACTAAAGCTAGTTTTGATTTACCAGTGTTACAAATGGATCACAGTACTTTGGCCTATGTTTTAGTGCTGAAATTAGTTCAAGCCTTGACTAGAATTACTCTGCTCTTATCTGCCCACAGCCAAGCACCTGAATCTATATTTAAGCACCTGCAATCTATTCTGATTTTCAGGACACACAGCATGTACTGTTCTCTCTGCTGTTCAAGGAATCTGTACAGGCTCAGCTTCTCTGAAAATTTAGGCAGTTAAACCCAGAGAGGGGCTTATGCAATCACATTTGCCAGGATCAAGCTTCTGTGTCATTTCTTTGTTGTGAATATCCCTTCTTCACCCCCATCTCACCCTCTAAAACACACCAGAAAAAAGAGATAAAGCACTGTTTCTTGCAGGAAACCTTATGATTCATGTATATCAATAGCATGGGATACCTCTACCCCTAGAGACCATGTTTCAGTGCTCCATCTGGCAAAGCTGTTCTCATCAGGGGACTGGGAAAAATTCTCAAAATGGGCATTAAAATATGAGTGGATGTGAATGCCAGGCTGAAACTTGCTTTACCACGTAGCCAAATGCATGAGGAGTACAGCTTCACACAGTGCCACCCTCTGGGACAGAGATCCTGAACTGACTCTGTTTAATGAAGAGTAATGTGGGACCTGGAAAATGTGGCCTTCTGGAGAGCGAGAGACCAAACCTTCTGGAAGCAAGCAGCAAAATGCTTGTGTCCACTGTGCAAGCTGGTCATTGGAGACTGTTCCTGTGCAGCTGTGAACTGCCCCATCTACCCCCAGCAGCTTCTGAGTGCAGCAGTGACCTCTTCCAGTCCAGACTGCACTTCATCCTCAACAGTTTCTCACTAGACAAAAGGGCCAAGATCTGGTGATGTTACATGTGGTATTTTGATCATATATTCCTATTAGAATGAACAGGGCTAAGCTGTTTCATGCCCTTGGGTTCCCTGGGATATTACCCAGATGAGTAACAACCTCTTAGGCTAATTTTTTGGAGGCTACAGTTTTATGCCATGACACTGTACATGCCACATCTCTCTGAGCTGTCCAGAGGTTTAGGCAGTATTTGTACATAGATGAAAGTCTTAGGGCCACAGATGACCAACAGTCCAGAAAGTCCATTTAATAAGTGAGGGTTGATAACTTCATCCTAGCCAAGCAGGTTCCTCAGACATGAGAGATGCTGCTGTACAAGTGATCAGCACCAAAGACACAGGGTCTCAGAGTCTTCCTTTCTGAGGTTTTGCAGGAGAAGGAGCTTCTTTAATCCTTCTTTTGCTATGGGCTTGTTACAAGACAGTGTAATATAAAAGTGTCTGTGAGTTTTAATGAATTTTTAAGTCATAGCACAAAAAGGGTGTCTTGGGGAGAAGATTGTTGTCACTGCTGGAAACAGAAGTGGGAGGATGATTTTCTCTCTGAGTGCTGACATTTTGAAATGCAGAATCCCAGTTTCGTCTCATGTCCCTGATCTATTTAGGTATTTGTTTTTGCATCAGAAAGCAGTAATACCCAGCAGATTGCTGCTGCATGGTATTGGCAGTGAAGCTTCTCCTTCTAACACAGGCTGAAGAGTTGTACACGTTGAAGAATTCTGAAAATTTGCATCCTCTTTCCTCATGATTATTGTTCCTGGCAGCAGATTGTTAAATGCATTCCACCACTTGCTAAATACGGAGTAACCTGCGTCCAGGATTCTTACAAAGTCCCAAAATTCCTTCAAGTTTTCCACAAAATACATGATTTGGGAAAACAAGTGCCAAATACATCTAAAAGCAGCAGTTGTGGAGCTGCTGTGCTCAGTTAGTATCCAATGGGTATTGCCCACTGGAATGGTGCCACCCTTGTTATCCTTGTTGCTGCTGAGGAACCCATGGCTGGCCTGTTGGTGAGCCAGCCTGGATGGGTGGAAGGTTGGGTGAGCTCAGGCATTGGGAGAGACCGGAGATGATGGGGCAAAGTGTGGCCAGCACCGAGTGACTACACAGGCAGTGAGTCCTGCCCTGTGGGTGTCAGTAGCAGATGGCATCATCTGGAATCCCCAGTGCATAAATATGAGGTGCCTCATTGGAGATGAATGGACTGTGTTCCTCTGAAATCTTCAAGAAATTTGCAGGCAGACCATGCTTTTGTCTCCCTCACAGCCACCTCTACAGCAAGAAATTTGGTTGTGTGAAAGACCTCATGGTGCTCTGTTCTCCATGCAGACATGGCATTTCAGGGTCTCTTCAAAACAGGGACCTGAATGCTCCACTCTTGCTTTGGGGTGTTCTTGACATTTGTGAGTCATTTGTCCTTCCCTGACCTGCATAAGGGAACCTGGCTGTGTTAGCAAAGCCATCGCTCCCCAGAAAGTAAAAGCTGCACACATTCAAACAAAACACTCTTGTTGCTAGTTGTGAAAGTCTTTTGAGTCATGTTAGCTCAGTTCCAAAAGAGAGAACAATGAATTGTCAGTGTTATAAGTGGTTACTAACCCATCTCATCCCTTTCTGATCCTGAGTGGATTCATGGTCATCTTCCAGCATGGACAGATTTTGAACCCTTGGAAACAACATATTCTAATTGTCTCCTTTTTTGCTCTTCCCAAGCCTTCTCTTACATTTTACAAACTTTTACCAGGAGGGGAGGAATATCTCAGCCCAGATCATGTCATGGGTATTGTGAGCATTTTTCCACAGCTGTCCAGCCTTGGCTTGGGCAGGTTTAAACCCAGGAGCTGCCACTCAGACCAGCAAACCCTCCACCACCACTCCATGTCCTAGCCCCACTGGGCTGCCAGTGGGGCTTCTGCCAGGGTAGGTCAGCCTTGATCCCTGCCTATGCCTGGCCAAAGGCAGTTTGCTTCATGGAGCCCAAGCCCTCTCCATGTCACATCCCTGTGGCACTGGGACAGCAGCCATTACATTCCACAAAGCCCTTTTTCTCCCATCCAAATCTATTCCTAAATTCCTCAGTGTCTGCAGATATTGCCTAGCACAGTCTGTCCCATGCCAGCCTCTATCTGACCTGGTGACCAGCACCACAGCCTTTTGTTCAGTTCCAAAGGAAATGTTGGCTGCAGAGACAGAAAAACAAAATCCTGGCAGTAGCACATCTGCCCTTTATCAGAAGAACCAAGGAATTCTGCATAGGGACAAATGAGCCCCAAGCACCTGGCAGGCAGCTGAGCAGATGAGTCATTGGAGGAGCTGGGGCTAACAACTGATATGTGCATATTTAACGTATCCCAGGATTCCTGTCTCCATTCAAACTGCTCAGGGATGTTTGTTGAAGCTCTGGGGATGTTGGAGCCTCACAGACACACTTGAGCCTCCTAAAAGGAGAAGTCTGACTCAGAAACTTATTTCAGCACTTTCTGCTTCATAAGTATCTCAGGCATTAAAGTCTCCAGGCTGGGAGGCACTTGGATGAGGACCTGGGGAATAGCTCAGTGTCTTGGAGAGAAATAGAAAGACCTTTCTGGCAGTGAATGATCTCCCTGTCTCCTTTCTAAACTGCTTCAAGAGTTAATAAAGACAGTTGTCACAGCACAGTCATGAGATTGATTTCCTTGGGTAAACCAGATTAAAAAGGGAGAGAAATTAAAAAGAAAAAAAAAACAAACAAACCCCAAGACATTTGAAATTCTTTGTAAATTGGTGCTTGGGACGAGCCTGTGAGTTGATCTTTCAAAAACTGTGTTTTCAGTTCCCATGAATCTATAGGAGCTCCACGGTGTGGAGGAGATAAACAGGAAGCACTCACAAAGCAGCAGAGTTGAAATCCTCAGGCATGGGTTTGAAGTACACTTCCCTTTTGCAATTCATAGTGCATAAAATTACTGGTTGGAACTCATGGCCCTGGGACTATAGGGAGGACATAAATAAAAGCAGGCTTCTGTGCTTCATTTATTTGTGGAAATTATTTACACCAAGTCTTATCTAACCAAGGAAGGTTAACGCTTTCTCTCTGGGTACCTGTTCACTGACTGCACCCTTCCCTTGGATTTTGTTTTCCATTGTCTGAGCTGAACCTCCCAAACTACAAATTGTTGCTCTTGGTCACAGTCAGAGCTTGACTTTTTCATCTTTGTACCTCAGCTTGAAGTAGCTGTAGGCTGCTATCAGTCCATCCCTTAGACCCCACTGCTGGGGCAGCTTCCCCATAGTTCCCAGTCTTCCCAGCTCCCTGAGGGTGCTGTGCATTGTGTTCAGCCAGGCTTCACTCCTCAGAAGAAGCTGGAAAGAAGTTTCTTGACAGCGCTGTTGTCGATTCCTTCCTCTGCTCCACAATTTGTGCCTGTGGTTCTGATTTATGAGAAGAGGCAGGAATGCAGATCCCAGGACCTACACACGCCTTTGCAAAAAATAGTGAGTAAAGCTCACCACCATGAGTTGCTGGGAAATGCCTTCAGGGGGAATTCTGGTGGAAAGCCTGCAGGGGGAGGATGTGGACCAGCAAAGCTGGCCTCAGTTAAGCTGCTCTCTGAGATGCAAGCTGAGGTCTCAGCATGGCCTTGGGATCCACCAGTACTGCAGCTCTCAGGGGAAAACCACTCTTCTATCCTTGTTCATTGGGCATGTCTTAATGCAGATGAATTAGGGAAGAATGAAGTACACCAAGCTTATTAATGTTTCTTTAATTAGTAACAGAGCAAGTACATCTGGACTTTGATTATTTTACACAGAGAATATTGGAATAATGTATCAAGTGGTTTTGTGTCCATTTTGCTCTGTTTTATTTCCATGTAAAAATATACATCTGGTACTCAAGATTTAAAAAAAAAATAAGATTTTCACAACAAAATAAGTGCTTTGAGCACTAAAAATTCACTTGTGCACTTTAATGTTGGCCTAAACATTTACATTTTCTAGCCACATCCCCTCCCTACCCCAAAAGTGGGCAAACCCCAGACTATAAATATTATCTGTGTCAGATATAGAAAACTTTCCCAGAAAAAGAGCAGAAAACACAAACATAACAATTCTGTGGCTCAGACAAATTGATTTTCACTCCCCCAAAAGAGTAAAAGAGGAAAAATAAATTTTTTTTGTCCAAATTAAAATGGCACAAGGAACACAACACTAATTATCAGGCACTGCAAGGAGAAGGGGAGGAAATTTTCAGACATGATACCTTTCAGGAGAGTAATGGCACAGATCAGGTAGCAATAGTATGCTTGCAGATGGTCAAAAAGGTTTAAGAATCACAGAATAATATTGGGTTGGAAGGGGACCTCAAGAAAAGAGTAGAGGAGATGTCTCTTATGAGTTCTTCTTCACCTGCTGTAAGGTTGGGTGATAGAAAACCATCAATTTTTACAGCCAGTATCTGCCCATCTTGAGCCAAGACAACATATCAGGAAATGCTGACATGTTGAAAATGTTGTTTTCTGGCAACCATTTCTTTTCACCATCTTCTGAAACTTTCTCAGGTAGACTGTGCTGATCACACTGAATTGTGACCTAGTTCACCTCCTGGGTCATGGGGCCACCTTTGTCATTAGCTCAAGCAGTGTTGGATGCATCTTAGAACATCATCAAGTGCCCTCTTCCAAATGTGAAAAACCCCTTGAAGGGAAAAATGGTCCCTTTGGTAAAGCATGAATTAGGGCAGAAGGAGACATTCATAGCTCATGGTTAAAAACAGCACATCAACAACTAGGCACGTGAAGGCAGTGGGATGAAATGCCATCAGCTTTGCAGAGCTGATCTCAGGTGTTATCACAAACCCACTGCATGTGGGAAATGTAACAGGCATTACTTGGTAGCCAAGGTCAGACCTGCTCAAGGGCAGGAATTGCTAATAAAATATTTGGAAATCAATATAGCTGAGGACAAAACAAGAGGGAAGGTTGCTGAAAATTTGACGTCAGACACGGGATTGAGTCTTAGAAATCAGAGTGTGCAAAAGTAAACCAGACTTGCCTCATTCTCCAGTAAGTCAGTGGCTTTCTAAAACAGGAACCACACCACAGAGATTGGGAACTATTAAAAGAAGAAAAATCTGTCCAGAGCTTCTTGGAAAACTTAAGATTCAGCTCTGGCCTGAAGAGGCTCTTCTGCAGCGTTCATAGGTCAGTGAGTTGGAATGCCCAGAGCAAGTCCTTGGGAAGAGGTCTTCCACCATGGGGTGTCTTGTCCCACCAGACTCTGAGTGAGCCAGCTGAGTTCGCCTGCCAGAAGACTTCAGTGGCAAATTCGTTCTGTCATTTCTTTCTGCATTGAAGGGGGAGAGAAAAGAAAGGAACAGTAAGTGCAAAAGACAGGTTTGAGTAGCATGGTGTGTCAGGCTCTTTGGGAGGTGTCCAAAACCAACCCAGGGAAGCAACTGTGGGAGTCTTGTGAAGCCTTTTTCTATTTCCCATGGCAGCCCTCCTGGGAACTCAGCTGCCTCAGCAGCTCCATGCTGGCACTCTCCCCAGTCTCTGTGGCACAAGGTTATTCTGGCTGTGCCCTAGCCTTGAGAGCAGTCCAAGGAAAGAGCTTTGGCTGAGATGTTGAAAGATGAAGGTCCTGCTCCTGGTTCAGCCACAGAGCAACCAGACAAGGTGATGCCACTCTCAGAGCCTCTCTTTTCAGCTGCCTTGGGAGATGGGACATGGAGCTGCTCCCAGTCTCGCTCCAGGACCTGACCACAGCTCACACAGAGGACCTGTGGTTTCAGCAAGGGATCCCACAGTCACACTGCAATGCAAATGAGTGCTAATAACACAGGCCACAGGAAACCTCCAGAGAGACCAAGCTCTGTTTAGGATAACAGACTTTTCTTTAGCCAGAATGGCATTGTGCCAGTTCCATTAGGAAGGTGTCCAGCTTTCAGCTGCTGGAAGATGGCATTTGTCCTTGCCTTAGAAAGCTCAACTAATATCTTGTAAATCCTGCAGTGAGGAAAGTGTGATTCTGGCTCATAAGGTTTGTGGTCTGTGAATCTGTGTGTACCCATGGGTCCCCTCATGCACCCCAGAGGAAGGTTTGCACATTAAAGTGTACTCCTAAAATAGACTGGAAGTAGAACTGGTCCATAGAGAAGGAAAAATGCAACTCTGAAAAAAAGAACTGGGAAAAGAGGATGACCCTTTAATAACCCTACAAAAGTCCCTTTAGTTATAAAACCAAGGGAGAAAGAAGCAGCAAACTCTGATCTTCAGTGCTGAGAACTTTGTTTTTCAAATCCATCAGGGACAGTGGCAAAGAGAGAGTTTTCCTGTAGGAGTAACATGCAAAATCACTCAAGTGCAGAACCTGGCCATCAAATGACAAGTTGTTCCTTTGCCACAAAATCACATTGCAAACAGGAAATGTTTGCAAATATCTTGGAAGGAAGAGGATGAGAGGACTGTGAACATCCTCTTGCAACAGCATTGAGCCCACCCCACTAGCACAACACCAGGCACAAAAGCAGCCATGAACACGAGGGATTGCAGTAACTAGTGGGTTGATAAGTCACCAGTGAGCTCCTCAGACCGGCCCCAAATGTCCAAGGCATTCCTCACATTCAGGAAATCCCCACAGCTCTGCCTTAGTGCATAAGCAGCTGGACTCCTGCCAGTGCTGCAGCCCAGCACCACGAGCTGCCCTCGTCAAGGAAGCAAGTGCATGGCTTCTCTCTACCCCCTGTTCCTTGATTTACTGAGAGAGTGAATCACTGCCTTTTGCTAGTTCTGCCATACAAAGGATCTCATTCTCAGTTCCCAAGATTTGCTGCTAAGAAATCACATCCCACAGAAGCTTGACAAAAGGGAAATTGAAGCAGCAAAGGGAGATTCAGCCAGAGGAAAGCTTAGAAGTCTGCCATGGGATTCATGGGGACTATCTAAGTTAGGACAGTGGTCTGGGCTCATGAGGCAGCCTGGTTGCAGGACACTCTCATATACACCTAGAGCAACTCACTGCCCGAGGGAAGGAGGCCGGGTCCTGGTCCTTCCTCTCAACCCTGTAGTTGGGTCTGCTTGAGGCTGGGATGGCAGGCAATGAGACACAGATAGACCAAGGACAAATGTGTCTCATTTCCTTGTAGTTTAACAGTGGTTGCATCACAGGGTAAGAATCTGTTCACCTTAGATTTATTTATGCAGACCCATCAATCATCTCATGCTGCATGTGAGTCACTGGCATTGAAAGCCAATTTAGCAATGTCAGCCTCTGCTTTGGCTACCAGGTGCTAATTATGGACATTAGCAAGCAGCAGTCCAAGGGGTTGACACTTTCATGGACTGTGTAGTCATGCTGAGGAGGTTTGTCATGAGGAACACTGATGGAGGACCCACTGATGCTGAGCTGCCATTTTCAGAAGCTGAGGGCCATTGTGATAATATATGTCTCAATAGAATTCTAAACAGTAATTAAAGTCTATACTGCTGTCATTCTTCCCTGATTAGATCATCATCTCTCCATCCCCCAAAATCATGACTAGAGCAGACAGGCAGCAAATTGAGACAAATGAAAGCAGAGGAGTAAAGTGCTTAGCACTTAGAGGCAAGGGCATCTCCCCCACCTCCAGATTCTTTCAAGCAGCTGGGACTCTTCTCAGCTCTTTCTTGGATATTATCCTCTTGGTCTTCTCTGACTCTCTGCTGCTGGATATGGCCGTTTCTTCAACCCAGCCCTTATCACAGCATGCAGACTGCTGGGTTTCCTATTAATTCTTCTCCCCAGTGCAGCATGTCCTCCCTAGGTCAGACTACACTCAACCTTGTCTGTGACAAACTTGCTTCTCTTACAAAACTAACTATTTTCTAGTTTATGTGCCCTGGGCTATCTGGCCTCTGCTTCCCACCAATCCTGCTGTTCTCAAGGACTCTCACCTTCTGCCTGGCTAATTGCTAATAGGGAAACTGGGAGCTCCAGAGAGGCCTCTCCAGCGTGGCCTTGATAGCTGTTGTCTGAAGCCGTGTGTCCTACAGGACTTGCCTTTCCTGCTGCCTCAGTGTAATTCACACTAGGATCTCAAGCAGAGAATGCTAAAAGAAAAACTGTGGAGAAGAGACTCGGGCTCAAATCTGACTCCTGAAAGCCATGTGGGCAGAACTGGCTGGAAACACTTTGATGTGCAAATTGCATTAGAGGGACCAAGTCAGTAAGGGGACACTACCCTGTGGAGGCCCTGAGGGTACTGAAAGAGCAATTCACAGACATGATAGCAGAGGCAAAGGTGAAGAAAAGGTCAGTGGTTTCCTTGGTGCTGCTGGGAATTTCTCTCTTAGACCACTAAGGCTGACGGTCCCAGAACAGAAAACATGACTGTGTGTCTGAGGTAGGGTGAAGAGTCCAGAGAGGGTCAGCACTGCTCAGAGCCCAGCCCCAAACTGAGTGCTGTGTCCAACTCACGCCACTCTCACCCTCCACCTCCCCACCCGTGGCCATCCTTACCAAGGGCTCCAGTTCCCGGTGGTCAATGAGGCTGAACTCCCTGATGAAGTAGTAAAAGTGCTTGTAGCAGGTGTTGACGTGAGCCTCAGCACCCATGTTGATGATGCTGTCAAAGTGGTGGATGTAGACATGGACAAAGACACGAAAGAGGCGAGTGAGGATCTTGGTGCAAACTTGCTGGAACTGCTTGGGGAAGGGAACACCTGCAAAGCAGAAGCAAATTGGAAGCCATTTGAACATTTCCCAAAAAAACCCAGTTAGCATTTAAATCCCTCTGTTATGCTTGACAGGCAGTCACAGATGACATGGAAGGACACCCTTGGCTAATGCCAAGAGTGACACTGGAGCAGTGTGTCATCGAGCTCTTCCCACATATTCTCTCATTGCCCAACTAGCAATTCCACGCAGGCATGGGCTTAGGATTTGGAGGGTTGCCCTAGAAGACAAAATTTCTCATCCATTTGAGGAGGCCACAACTCTCCACATCTGGCTCAATCCAGATCAATCTGGCAGAAGGTGCTTCTGCCCTCTCTGCCTGCCTTTTCCCTACAAGCCTGCGCAGGCACAGCAGAAGTGAAATTGTATTTACCCAGGTCCATGAACAAAGCCAAACCATCTCCCAGCAGAAAAGATACCTTCCTCTGAACCCAAAAGCAGAGCTCATAGTGTTTTCCTTCCTCTTCACACCCTCAAACATCACTTCTGATGCATCAACAGAAATGGATGGCGTTTGGATGGCATTTCTCCCTTTTTCCTGATCCTTATTTCAATAAAATTTCTCATTAAATCAGGAAGAAAAGCGCCCATCTTAATGATGTTTGGGCTGTAATTTCATTGCACCTGTATGATCCTGAGGTATCCTCATAGGATGGGACCCACCACACCTGCCTCTATACTTCCAGCTTTGTCCCACACAAGGACACAGTGTGGGATATTTCCATCCTTGTCAAAATGTGCCGCTATCACAGTGAAAATCTCAGGGCGTGATACCATCAGTGCCAGCAACCTTGGGGTAAATCTCTAAAGGAAACATGGCTTTGAAACACTAAACTTTTTGGTTGTTGTTTCTTTTTAGTGAGGAGGAGAATGAAACAACTGATACTTGTTTTCCTAAAGCTTCTTCCTCTCCCCAGAGCAATTCAATGCAAATGCACAAAGAACAAAATAAAAACCTCCCTTCCCACGGTTGTACCAGCCTCCTCCCCGAGCTTCTTATTAATGCAGCACATAACCTCTTGAAAATCCTTCCAAACAAACTCTGCTCAACCATGGCCAGCTCACACATTTTGCACCCGGGAAAGCATCAGCAAATCTCTTAGCTAAAAAATTTAAAATGGTAATTTTATCTTTGAATCTTTCTCATCAGCCTTGCTAGGCAATTAAAACTGTTTTTTTCCCAAAGGCTCCTGGCAGTTTTGTTTTCCAGCAGCAGTGCTGAGCCCTCCATGAGTCTCCTCCATGGGTGGCAAACACAAAGGTTCCATCTTTCCGACATCTTGTGTGCAGCCTGTTTTCAGTTGCCAGGGCTGGGCAGGTGTTGGGTTTGGAGCTCATAAAAGGTAATTCTTTTTGGTGTAAAGCAGAGTCACCCTGAGCACAGCCCAGTCTCCCTTTCCTGCAGTGTAGGAGCAGTGGGCAGGGCTGAAGCATCTGTGTTCATGCCACATCTGGATGTCCCAGCCACCACTTAGAGAAGGACACAGATCTTGGCTCAGCATCACACAGAGAGGTGGGTTTGAGACTCAGAAGGATTCGTGGCTACTGCTCTGCATAACCACGAGCACACCACAGCCCCAGGGCTGTTCCCACAGCAGGGACCTCAGCATGACCATCACTGCCACCTCGGACAGATCCCATTAGGACTTTCCAGGAAAGGTGTTCACATCTGGCAAAGTACAGCCAGGCTGTCCCTATGCCAACACCTTAGAGATGTGACTGGAAATCTGCTTCTATCCAGCACCCTTGGCTACAGAGCTCTCCTTCCCTGCAAGTCTGACACAGGCAGGGATCAGAGAGATCTCCAGGTTCCCCTGCAGTCAGGCACTTTACAATGGCTTCATCCCAGCCCTCTGCACTGAGTGAGAGTTTGCTGAGCAAATCAAAGCTGGAATCAGCTGGGGACTCAGACATGCCATTAGGGTGGCCCCTGCAAACCAGCTTTGAAGAACTGGTCAAGAAACACTTTTTTAAATTAAGCTTATCACAGCAAATAATTTCTGCTGAATGCACATTTCTGGGCTGTGGCGGGGGAATATCCACTGTTCTGGACAGCCTTACATCTCCCTGGGACCAGAGGAGAGCAGCTGGGATCTCAGCAAGTGCCCAGGAGCAGGCACAAATGTATTTGCTGTCTCCAGTTTGTCACACGTCCCACTCACTGTTTTCCCAGTCAAAGCAGGCAGTGAGGGAGAAATCAGACCTGACCATCACCAGGAATTTATTGCCAAACTGCAAAAAGGGATAGTGAAGGAAAGCAGCAATCCTCAACCCAGTCCTGAGCTGAGAAGGAAATAAGATCAGAGAGTGAACAGCAGATCGAACAGATCTCAGGCTCCCAGGCCTGACAGTATCTATGGTGCAGAGCCTGCTGTCAGATGAGCCACCTCCAGACATGGCAGATGGTGACAAGTGGCTTTCCATGGCTTTTGTCCTGAGGTTAGCCAGGAATTCTCTTGTCTTATACATCTGTCACCATCAAGCCCTCATGGACACGCTGGCAGCTGAGAGACTTAGAGGGGAGATGCCCCCAGCTACATTCTGAGTTCCCAAAAGTAGGTTTTGCATCAGGGAACAAAGGTTTAGCATCAATCACAGAATCAAAGAATAGTTTGAGTTACGAAGAATCTTGAAAGGTTATCTAATTAAAATCTCATGGTCATCAGCAACTACAGGACTCCTGAACTCCTATACTTAAAGATGTATGGAAAGATAACCATCAGCCTGCCAGGACCTCCAAGCACACTTCTGGACTACTCAGCCACTGTGTTTAACGTGAGCCAGGAACACTGGAAGCTCCGGGGAGCTGAAGCTGAGCTGCCCGTCTCTGTGTCCATCACCAGGTGTCAGTGTGTGGCCATCTCCCCTCCAGACATGGCCAGGCTGTAGTGGTGGCTGCCTGTCACTAATGGATTTCTACAGGTCCCATGTCAGGACACACTCCTCACTGTGGTCCTTGGGGACCAGGGATCACTCGGGTCCAGCTCTGGCTCTTCCTCCCTGCAACTCTCACTTGCACACACACCCAGGGAGGCACAGCAGGGTCCTGCTTCCTCCCCCCGTGCTGCAGTCATGTCTGTCCTCCTGTGCCAGGACCTTGATACAGGCTAGAGATGCTTGACTGGACCCTGCATCTGGCACAAGGCTCTGTGCCAGCTGATCAAAGCACTTCCCCTCGGGAAGGAAGCAGGGTGGATATCTGATTTGCAGATTGCCTCTGCCAGCAGTGATGCCTCGCTGCTGATCTCCAGTGACTTAGAAAGCAACCCACAGCAGCCCCAGCAGGCACTGGCCATGCTGGTGGGAAGCTGGAGAAATTCCCCCTCCCCTTGCCCAGAGCTGAAAGAAAAGGGCTCTGCAGTAAAGGCTGCACCTGAGAGCAGCAGAAGGATCGGGCATAAATCCGGCTTGCCCAGGGTCAGTGCTGCTGGTGCAGCGGATGTCCAGCAGACAACACATGTGACATCCTCTCCAGCACGTGAGGGGACACAGCCAGGGCAGGCTGTGCCTCCTCCCTGCAGCCAGGCACACACTGCACCCAGCATGTCCCAGCCTGGGGAAGGCCATGGGACAGGGATCTCTGGCCTGTCCTGCCCTTGCACGTGTTCAGCTTTACACTGAGCAGCCCAGCTCGCTGCCATTCCCACCAGAGCTGTTCTGGCTGCTGGGAGGGGTCACTGCAACAGCGAGGGTGGAGCGATGGGGAGCACTCCCCACGCATGGAGGAGGGCAGCTGCTCCCCACAGGGCTCCCTGCCAGGCTGGGCCAGGCAGAACAGCCTTACAGCCAGCACAGAGAGACCCCATCAGTGGCCAATGCACTGATAAATGGCATTTGAGAGTGGGGCAGTGGTGGCCCTTGCTTAGGGGACTTGCTCCATCTTGAAGGTGGCACATCGTGGCACAAACCAGGGACAGTAGCAGATGGATGAGACAGAACGATGAGGGAGGTGGATAGACCCTGCATGGCTGAGATGTCCTCTTAGCAGAAATACAGCAGGCCAGGGGAAAACCAGGATGGAGCCCCAAGCTTTGACAAACCACCCCAACAGGGTGATGCTGTTTGGGTTTGCTTGACCCTCCCCAGTCCTACACACCTGCAGGGACCAATAAACACCATCCTAGTTCATCCCATTCTAACTGCCCCAGGGGGACAGCAGAACACCACAAAACCCACCTGGGCTGATTTAAAAGAACTGAAATTACCTTCACATTTAATTCCCTGTTGCTCACCATCCAGCAACCTTGGAGAAAGCAACAGCAACCCCACAGTCTGGTAGGCAGTAGCCAACCTCTGACCCCTCGTGCATGAAGTTTAGTTTAGACATTAGGAAAAATTTCTTCACTGAAAGGGTGGTCAGGCATTGGAATAGACTGCCCAGGGAAGTGGTGGAATTACCGTCCCTGGGAGTGTTCCAAAGTCGTGTGGATATGGGATTTGGGGATATGTTTTAGTGCTGGACTCAATGATCTTAGAGGTCTTTTCCAACTTGAATGATTCTGTGGTTCTGTAAGTGATGAGCAGGGGACCACAGGATGCAATGTGAGCTTGCTCAAATGCCTGGAAAAAGATTTTTACACAAGGTCAGCTCTTCTCTTCCATGTGTGATCACAGGCTGCACACAGACCAGCCCTCATCTGGGAGCATCACCTGTCCCAGAGCAGAGATAGCCAGTCCCAGCAGGAGTGGGAGCAGAGCAGCCATCCACAGCAGAGGAAAAGGGAGGACTTTACCCCTGCTCCAAGCCAAAGCAAAAGCTGTAAGTACAGCAGGTACAATTTCACTCCAAGCAGAGTGACTTACAGCCCTGAAATAAATTGGCACCTTTAGTTTGTCTTGGACGTTTTGCTTGAAAATCCCAAGATATGATTTAAAGCTCCAAGGAATCTGTTTTCCTCACTCTGTGCTGATTGCTTCAAAACATAAGGAAACCATGTGCAAAAAGGAAATGAAAATAAGAAGTAACTAAGTTACAGTAAAGGACTGCCAATGGGTCCTGGATCCTTCCTGCCATCTCCTATCCCTAACACTCGTGCACCAGCCAATTTAATTTTTTCATGATGAATCAGTGCTGGGAAGCTATTTTGCTTCTTGGCAATTGCATTTTTTTCCTCTGCAAATGCAGTAATCCAGTGAACTTCGTGATGAATTGTTGTTGTTATTTCTCAATTTCATTTTGGCCATCGTGGTGTTCAGTGATTCATTTTTCCTAAAAATAAGTCTTTAAAGCCCTGTTTAAAACTGATGGCATGATGGCAGCTGCAAGCTGGTGTGGTATTAATTTTGGAAGAAAAAAAAACAGGGGGGAAAAAACCCGAATTATGTAACAAAGAGCCAGCTGAGAGAACACCAATAATTAGCTGAATTCTGAACATTCTTCTCCTGTTGTTATGGCGAGAAAGTATCAGATAATTTTGCACCATTTTTTTTCCTGGTTTTTATAATTGTTTTGGGACTGTGCTTGAATGACAGGCTTGAATTTTGAAAAGCTTTCCAAGAACTGTTACAAAACCTCCTGCAGCCGGTGCTCTCCGTCGAGCCGCAGGCAAATCTGGGCGGGGTGTTTCCAGCGCTGGGGCTGCCCCAAACCCTGCGTCTGCCCTCGTTTAAGCACAGGGAGGTTTCAGCAGCCACGATGGTGCTGCCTGGCCCTGTGCAACCAGCAGCCTGATGCTGAACTGACCAGTGCAGACACAGCCATGGGCCCTGGAAACCCCATCCAGCCAAACTTCTCCTCAGCACGGCACTGCCCAGTAGCAGCTCCCTGAGACCAGGCAGCACAGGGCAGAACGATTACTGGGAGGAGATGATATTTTCCAGGTGATAATTTGTTCATGTGGCCATTCACTGAATAAATCTACTGATATAGTTTTACCAGCTGGTGAAAGTAGACCTGTAGAATCATTTATTCTTCTCCCTGCATGGGAAAAATGCTTACTCTCAGTTTAAATGTATTTTTCAGGACAGCTCCATTGGTTGGAAGGGTGGAAACAAAGCACTAGCACACACAAAATGATATGGGTTGTCTGGGAAAGCTGCTGCTTCTGTAGATTTATAGCCATCATGTTGGCATAGCTCACCCCATGGAGGGATTTGTGTCATCTTAACTGGCTGACAAACAGGTTCCCACTCCACAGAAAGGATTGGACAGTGGGATGGAGCCCTGGAGGTGGACTTCCCTGGGCATGGGGAAGACACAGTATCTCCCCCAACCCTTGCTGTGGTATGCAGGGGGCTTGGAAGCCCCCCTAGACCTGTTAATAATCACCATAGGGATTTTCCACTGGTGCCATCCGAGGGCTGCAGTCCTGCTGGTTAACTCTGCCAGGTCACAAACTGTCTGCTGGTGTCGGGCTCCCTTCCTGCCATGTCGGATGCCAGCTCTCACTGCAGAGCTGGCAAGAGCTCTGCATCACAAAGATTGGCTAAATCAAAGGTGTTTGTCACTCTGCTCCCCTCCCACCTCTGACATGAACTGAAGGAGCAGATGCTTTAATGTACAAATCTGCCCAGCTCTGCTCTGGTCACTGGAGCTGTGACCATTTACCCCAGCCAAGGCCTCCCCTGTGATGCCTAAGGACCCTGTGAGCCCACAAGCCAGTGAACCATCTCTGCTCATTTCCAGCTGAGCCTCTCACCCTGGGGTGAATGATTTCCTCCCTCTGACCCATGAGATGCCTCCCAACTGTTAGGAGCCTACAAGCAAGCCCTGCTGAATCATGTGCTGCTTCAGGCTGTGTAGCTCTTGGATGGAGGAGGATGCTGAGGTTAGCCTCAGGCAACGTTTGTGAGTTTGGGGAACACTTGCTGTGTCTAAGAAAAACAAATTTAGAAGACAGAAAAGTCTGTTTTGTCTGCGGTCAGGTGGCCTTAGCCAGGGAAATCTTTGTGCTGGGGCAGCTTTACTTCACGTGGCTAAAAGTGGCCAGGGGGAAAGCTGAGATGCACAAAGCTCATGAGGTGCTGGGCAGCTGTGCCCAGGGACCTCTCCAGCACCAGCAGGAGTGAAACAAACCTTCATGCTAAATCCCATCTCTTCTGCTAACATCCAAGAGTCTCACCACAACTCCAAAGCATGACATTTGTAATTTCCCCTCATCACCTCATCAAGCTCCTTTCTCCTCCTTGAAACAGCTCACATCTCCTCTGTGTGCTCTCAGTGCCTTATTCTCCTTGCCCTGCATCTTTCCCCAAGGGCATGCTCTTCGGGAGAGAGATTAAGCACCTGCGTTTGGTCACCCTGGCCACTGTCCCTGAGCCCCACACCCTGCCCAGCCTCCTCTGTCATCCAGTGCATTTCCCTTCAGCCAAACACTCCATCTTCTGAAATGCCAGAGCTGCCAAGCAATTACCCACAGAACAAGACAGGCCAGTGAAAGGCAGATACTTGGGGACACACTGATGACAAAGTGCCACCAGCTCCCTCCTCCCCCTCCCTCCCCCTGCAGCCTTTCATGTGTTTCAGAGTGCAACATCAGCCTGAGCTCCCTTTCACATGTGTGAGGCCAAAACCAACAAGACATGCTGACATGGGGACTGAAGTCATTCAAGGGTCCCCAAAACAAAGAGGCTCGGAAAAGGAACTCCAGGAACAGCCTTGGAAGGGAAAAAAATGGATTTGACCCATGTTCACCCACAGTCAGCCTGGATCTCACTCAGAACTGCCCCCATACTGAAGTGAAAGGAGAAGTGGAAACCAGAGCCATCCCTACCCACATCAGGATGTGCTACAATTCAGAGGGAGAAGTGCCAGAAGTTAGTTGAAAACCACCAGGGCCATGACCATATTACGCTTTTGTACCTCAGAGGGAGATGTGGGAGAGCAGAGGGTGCTGCCATGTCCCTCCCACTGCTGCCTGCTTTCTGCAGTGTTAAGACTCCCTGTACACCTTCACTCTCCAGAGCAGAGGCAAGCAGCATCACATCCTAAATCCCACCTGAAAGGCATGGAATTGGATCAGGACACTCTCCTTTCTGTCTGGAGGGAAAACAGAGTAAATCCACAGCTGTGCCCCTGCTTTTAATGGCATGCAGATCTTCTCCTTGGGGACAAACCACCTCACACACACCCCAAAGGCATCCTGCCTGTCCTCCAGCATGAGGATCTGGCACTCTGCTACCCTCCCTGCCTGTCCCAGACTACCAGCAAGGAGAAGAAGGTAGGGAGTGCCTGCAGGTCTTGGTTTCAGGGATAAACCACCCTAACTCCAGGTGAAGCCAGAGCAGCCAGATGAGATCAGTGGTCTGTGGGGGTCACCCAATCCCAAAGCCAAAATAGTTTGGCACAACCAGGCTGCAGGCACTGCCTCCCCTCTTGCTTGCAGAGACTCATGACCCCTCTCAGACTCCAAGGGCCAGAGACTTTCCTTAAAAAGACACACAGCTACACATACAGCACAGCCAAATGGGGCTACAACAGTGAGTAATGCCAACAATCCCACACAGAACATTTCCTTCAGTGTTTCCCAGCACATTAATGAAAATCTTGATCATAAGCTGCACTGATTTCATACAGCTCTGTCTGCTTGGCAAACAAAAAAGGTCAAGCAGACTTGCAAAGCTATGCCTTTTCCCCCAAACCCCTTACATCTTTTTTCACTTTCAAGTAGCTTCATGTTCCATCTGAAAAACAACCACTCCAAGGCACTGACCTGAGACTCTGAAAGCCCCATCAGCTCCAACCCTTGAACTCATCTCCCCAAATGACAAAAAAGCAGTTAAGTAGCAGCTAATATCAGCCTTGGCAGCTGCTGAGCATTGCAGGTCAGCTAGTCTGCAAGCTTTGTTGCCTTTGGCAGCTGCTGCAAGCTACTAAGGCCAAACTTTTTGAAGAGGTGTATTACACATCCTGGGCCTTGGCAGTGGAAAGGCCACATCCTGGGGATGGGCTTCTCTGCTCAAGTGGTGCCTCAGCTACATAGCAAGATGTGATGTATGATCAGGGGTGAGACGGAAAGGGGCTAAGGAGCAAAGCTGCAAGACTGGACAAGGGTTGGACCTTAGGACCATGAACCTACATAGAAAACCAGAAAGAAATTGAGTTGATTAGCTGAGAGAAGAGCAGGCATGTGATGACCATCTCTAACCAGCTCTGCGGCTCAGCTTCTTGAGGAAAGGCAAGGAAACTAATGACCAGCCTTCATTTCTCACAAACACAGAATAAGTTCAAGCACAGAAAAGGAGAGCATTGTGTTCCACATCCCCTAGAAGCAGGATGAGAAATCCCAAATTCAGTTTGCAGCAAAAGGCTGTGGGACAGACACTGAGGAACACCTGGAACAGGAAAGGCCAAATACTTGGAATCACAAAGTTCATCAACACTGAGGTGCACCAGCAACTTGGGAACCTGCACCAGTGACAACCCAGCCTTCCTGTGTGGAACCAGAGCACACTCACCTATCCTGGTGGGGAAGATGTCCTCATTGTTAATGAGCATCTCGATCCAGTCCATCAGCATGCACATGTACTGTGGAGCCGATAGTTTGGTTGGCTTCTTGTACTTGCTGTCGTCCTGCCACCTGTACTCGTACTTGAGCCCCCCGGACATGATGGGGCAGCTCCTCTCCGTGCAGTATTCCGACATGGTGCCGTAGATGAGGTTGATGCGGTTGAAGAAGTCCACCACGTGCACGGCAATCCAGTCGTTGATGCTCTCGCCAGGAGGGAGCTGCACCACTGCCTTCAGGTCCAGCCCTGACTTGAGCGAGGCCTGGGCTTTCTTGTACAGCTCAAAGCGCTGCGTGCCCGGCTCAAACTTCTTTCGGGGACGGAACGTTTTGTCTTTGTTGAAGACTTGCTTGAGACACAGGGCCATTGCGGGCAGTGCCAGCCAGGGTGAGGGCAGAGGCTCAGAGCAACATGAAACACAAGGCTGGGGTCTTCAGGAGTGCAGGCTTCTGGGAGGAGAAAGAGACACGTTTCAGTCACACATGAAGACAGCTGCATGTGTGGACACACTTGCAGGGCTTCACACCAGAATGCTGGCTGACCGCAATTGCTCTGATGGGACATGGGGACAGAGATTTGGAGTGAGCTTCTCGCCCCTCCACACCCACCAAGGTGAGCTGGAGTAGCTGCTGCCACCTCACAGAGCAGCTCCTGGCACTGGAGAGGACAAGGCCTGCCACGTGTGCCCCACACAAGGCTTGATGGCAGACAGAGCCCTTGTTCCCTCCTGAGCACCTCAGGATCTCACCAGGCTCCAGCCATCCTCTTCTCTCCAGGCTTTTACTTGGAGGTAAAAGCTACTTCAATAAAGGGAGAGCCATGATATCAGCAGAGTTCACCAGCTTGGGCAGTTCCACCCTGGTGGCCTTCTCCTCTCCTGACAAAGGGGAAGCATCTCTTTCCCAGGGACTCCTCAGCACAAATAACCCCTGACCCTGCAGCAGCGGCTGGCAGGCGAGGCCCCGGGGACCACGCTGCGACTGCAGCTGGCTGCTGGTTCACACAGCCCCACAGCCAGGATCAGTGGGAAAAGGGGGGATTATTTTTGTTGTTCTACCCGGTGTGTTTGTCCAAAAGAACAAAACCCACATCCGAAGAAGGGAAATGCAGCCCAGCACAGCAGAACAACACTGCCAGGATGCCGCCAGCTCTCCAGGCATGCACACAATGCACACGGCAGCCCTTGGGGTGGTGGAGCTGATTCTCCGGGTGACTCCAGGGCTCAGCAAAGTGCTGAGCTCACCCCTTCCTGCCCAAGATTAGCAGCACAGATGAGGGCTGAAGTACTTTCCTTTTCCTCTCTGAAATCCAGTGGAAATCCCATCCGCCCCAGGCTGTCCTGGACAGGCTGGAATTGTGCATTTTGTTACCTGCACTAATCGCCGGTGATGTTAATGTGAGACCAAGGCCTCCTTGTGCTAAATGCTTTGCTGAGGCTTAGAGAAAGTGCTCCAACAGCCTCCCCCTGATGGGAGGAGATGGAGAAGCAGTTCAGAAAAAGGAAGGAAAATATTTATGGAAAATAGAAGTGACAGACCTAAAGTCACAAGCAGGAGGGAACATTGCAAACCTTGGATGCACATTCATCATTAAAAAGACAACTTTAGCCAAAATCTTCTACTTAAACTCTATTTTCTAAACTCAGTCCCAAAAATGTGTGGTTTTAGGTGCTTTCTGCCCCATGGAGAGGGTCACAGTTATGCAGTATGGCTTCAAAACCAGGGTATTGGTAAACGTTCCCCATCTGTGTGGCTGGGTAGGATTTTAATGGCCACATCCCTGTCGCCCTCATGCATTGCCTCGGGGATGTTTCTTGGATGCTTTTTCTTGCCCTGCTCCAAGCAACTGGCTCCACCCATGGTAGACAGCTTCAAAAAAAGAGCACAATCTCTCCAAAATGCCAGCCAATGAAGCCAGCATGATGTCATGACTCCTATCTGTCCCTAGGGAATGGCCTGTGCTACAGCACTACTTATGGATCCCACGGGAAGCCAGGGGTCTCTGGGCACAGTGAGGCAGTAAAGAAAAGCCCTTATCCAGGACTTCCTGGATTCCACATATTCAAGCACATCCTGTTGATAACACCTCTAAAAAAAGCCTTCTGGGGAATTTGCTAACACATAACACTTTCAAAAATATGTATGCATACATACATATATATTGATATATAACTACTGCAACAGGGATCCTAATCTAGTAATGCAGGAAGTGCTGGGATACCCTGGGGATGAGGCACTCAGCAGGCTCTGCCTGTAGTGCAAAGTAGGAATGATGGGGCTGAGCATGCCTGGCCCTGGAGCCAGGTTTCCCTGGAATTTCAACAAGGGGAGTCATGCCAACAGACATTTCTCCGTGTCACCATTCCTGCTGGCCTCGGCTCCATCTGCTCTGCTTCAGGAGCTGTTGCTGTTTGCAGACTGCTCCATGCAGAGACTGGGTTGTTCCATGGTGATGAGCAGCCACCCTGGCAGATGACATCCCATCAAACATGTCACTTGCAGGGGCTGACAGCAGTGAAATCAGTTCTCTTTTAGTGCCTCACCCTGCAAGTCCTCTGCAAATACTGAGCCACCGACTGGGAAATAAACACCTTATCTGCTGAAACCAGACCTGTAACTCATCTACAACTGCTTCCCTGCATCATCCACAGCTGGATCTCTGTGCTACCCTGCAAGCTGTTCTCACTCATCAGGCAGGTGGGAATGAGCTTTGTGGTTCAGCACCATCAGAAGAAAAAAAAAAAACCAGCAACAAAGCTGCTAAACATCTGCCAGATGTTTTCCTACCATGCATCTGTTAGAGTGGGAATGGGGAGTAAAACCCATTGCTGCCCAAGTGCTGGGAGCTGACCCATCCCTGAGCCTGCAGGATGCCAGCATGGCACTGCAGCCTCTCTGCTCCCCAGGCAGCAGTTTTCCTTTCAGGATCCTCCTCATCACCACTACCAAATCACCAAGTCATTAAACGACCTTGTTAATCTTTACTGGAGAAAAATGTTCTCCAGAAATTACATTTAATACAAAGCCAAAAATACATCCTGGGATATGATCTGAAGAAGCAGAGAGAGGCACTGAGCCAAAGAAAAGATTTGTTCTCTACCTCGCTCCAGAGCTTTCCGTGCCCAGAGAGATTGATGTAGAGGGAAGGATGGGAGCAGTGGTGGCCAGGACCAGGACATGAGATCCCAGCTCTGGCCCTTGGAGCTGGGGTGCTGAGATGGGATGCACCAGCTCAGAGCAAACAGGCTTTGCAAAGTCACCAACGCCTCAAATTCCCCTCAGCACCCACCTGTTTTCTGGGAAGAAAAGCAAAATCATCTGTGAATGGACCTGGACACCTCCTGAGTCTAACTGGTGGAAAAGAGCCTCAGCCTATACAAAACCAGATTTTCCCAGTTTCCACATTTATGCATCTGACCCGACTGGTGCTCTTCCATCACTGACCAAGTATTTGGGGCAGATCCATGTAAAGAGATGGAAAATGGGAGATCTTCCAAGGTTTATGGTGTGAAGTTCAGTTGAGTCTGATGTTCAGGGCTGTTGTGTTCCTGGAAATCATGCCGTGGTCCACTGGGGCTTGGGGTGGGGCAGGAGACCCATCCAAGTCCTAATTGCTGCTCACACTGCCTGTTTTGGGAAATCCTAAGGGCGAGCTGCCATCCAATAAGCTCAGACAGCAGCCTCCTAAAACATGACTGTACAGATCCAGCCCCAGCCGGCGTGGGCAGGGCCTGGGCCAGAGCCACAGCAGCAGCCTGCAGGTCTCTGTCTTCAGTTCCCACACGCAAAATCAAAGCTTTCCCAAGAGAAACCTTGGCAAAGGCTGCAAATCCCCTTCCCCACACCACAGCTCCCATCACAGGGCTGTGCTGGCTCTCCAGGGGTCCACAAATCCCTTTCTGAAGTTTCTGCAAACCTCCAAATCAAACCTCATCCTATGCCTGGGAGTGGACAAGGGGTGAAGCAGGTGGAGCTGGAGACTTTCCCTGCTGCCACCCTGTGTCCCCACAGAGGATGGTTAGAAGAGGATGAGCAAAGTTTCTGGGAGGAAAGAGACTGCCATTTCCCATGGGATATCCAAGCCATGGCATCCTTAGTGTTTACCCCCATCCACACTCCAAAAATAGCCTTGGCTTTGAGGAGCTTGGCTACAAACCCAGCTGAGTGGCCACAAAATCCCTTCCCTGCCCATGAAGGCTGCTGGGCTTCGGTCCTGCCCCTGTTTTTGCTGCTGGCTGCAGTCCTGCTGGTTTTAAAAGCAGCAGCAGAAGCAAAACTCAGTGGGGTTTAGCAAGAACCAAACGAACACAGGGTTAAGCTGTGCAAGGACAAGGCAGAGCCGCTGCTGGGGAGGTGGCAGGCACAGACATGTGAAAAATTCATGTCCTAGATTGCTGGCAAGTCCAGAGACAAAAAGAAATTAACTGGATGAAAGGGATGCAAGTTCAGGGTCAGACTTAGCTGCTAATTTCAGATTTGAGGGTTGGTTTTGTTTTTATCTAAACTAGCTTTCTTTCTTTCTTTCTTTCTTTCTTACTTTCTTTCTTTCTTATCATTTGAAAACTACAGAGGAACACTCAAGGTGATGGCTTTATTGCAAATTAAAAACAACACTGAAAGGTCTCTTTAGAAACGACAAAACAAAAGGGGAGAGCAGGCAGAGCTGTGGGAGTGGGGTTCCTCCCCCCAGTGCTGCAGGCGTGGGGGCAAGGTCACCAAAGAAAACCTCTAGGTTTGATCCCAAATAAGCTTTAGTCAGAAACCCAGCAGGAAGGATCAGAGAGAGGCATTGCCAGACTGCTGGATGATGGTGACAGTGATGACCCCTGGCTCTCTGCCTCGGTGTCCCCAATTTCAAAACTCCTCTCCCTCCCCGGGCTCCCTTTATATTCAGGGCTGCAAAAGCAAAGGCTTCAGGGCAAAAAGTGCTTTGCAAGTGTCCCTGGGAAGCACTAATGACCGTGAAGGGTAAGGAGAGAGGAAAGCTCCAACACCAGCACCTCTCATGGCTCCAGTGCCAAGTGCATCCTCCCTGGACCCATCCTGAGACAGTGACATGCCTACAGAAGCATCTGCCTGGCAGCTGCTGCATTAGCAGCATGCTCCAACCCTCATGGGCAGTGTGACCACTGGGGAGCACAATGAGGGGTCAGAGCTGTGGGCAGTCTGCAGGGAAACTCCAGCTCCCACACTGTGGGAAGAGGCCAAGGAGGCAGAGCACAGCCCTGTCCAGCTCCAGGCACCTTAGAGCAAAGTGTAGGTTAGTTACCAGTAGCTCTGCACATCCCCTCAGGCTTCCCTGGGGGATCATGCCTTTGGGGTACCCACATATCTACTGCTTGTCTGCTTTATGGGATTCCCTTCTCTCCACCATAGGAAGTGTAAAAGTCCCACCCAGCCCCATCCCAGATGGAGGAGCAGGACAGCATCAGCTCAGCCACCACGTGCCAGAGCCCTGGGACAGACAGACAGACAGCCTCCAGATGGACAGTCTGCCCAGAAACCTGCTGGCCCCAGCTGGCTTTTCCCTGCTCTAGGAAAAGCCCCACTGCCTGGCTGAGGAGTCAGCAGCCAGCAGCCCTCTGAGCTTCCCTTCAAGCCCCAAAGAAGTCCAGATGCAGTTCTGTCTTCAGTCTGTCCTACAGCATCTCTGCAACCAGAGCCACTTCTTGGGACTCATGCCCCAAAGACTGAGGCTGCTTCTCCCAAGCAACCCTCGAACTGCAGCCACTGCAGCCCTGACCCAGGGAGGGACTGTGGGCAAATGGTGCTTCCAGGGAAGGGAGCGTATTCCCTCTTTTCCAGCCTTTCCAGCCTTGTAATCATCTAAGGAAGGGAGGGCTGCAGAAGGAGGGTGCTGGGGAGCAGAGTGCTGGGGCATTGGCCCCACTCTCTCCGCGCTTCCCGCTGGAGCCAAGGCCCAGCTGGGCTGTCCGTGAGAAACGGGGTTATTGGCTGCTGATCCCAAATATAACCCAAACGATAGAAAATTCCAGGAAATGAGCCAAGACAAGATGCTGGGAGGGGAATCAAGGCCCAGCACACGGGCTGGGGGAGCTTCCATGGCTCTCAGCAGCATCTCTCCTCTGCCAAACCCTCCTTGTGCAAACTCCCCTGGTGCTGCAGAGACCCTTGAGAGCATCCATGAGCACAAATCCCTGGAGCAGAGCAGACTCAGACCCTCTCACTCCAGCTGGGGAACAGCTGCCAGCAGGAAGCTGTACTGGTGCTTCCCCTAACTCACATGCTGCTTGGAAATCCCCAGCTCATGAAAAATGGACCTGAATGGTGAGCAGGAACAGCACCGCTGACACTCATCCCACAGCTGTCCCCACTGTTCCCCTGCTCTGTCCTGCTCCTTGCCCTACCTCCCTGCTACACCACCAGCAGAGAAGCAGCTCTCTGCCCAAAGGCACCAAAAAAGTTCTTCCCGAGTCACACAAGACACTTCCAAGCAGAAGAGCAAAGCACGGTCTCTCCAGGTCAGAGACATCATGTCCCGTTCATTTTAGGCGTGATATCCACTGGGGCTGGGGGCTTTTTTGGGTACCTCATTTCTGGGGGCTGAGATCTCACTGCTGCTACCAGTAATTTGCTGCGAGCTCTGCAAGGAAGTGTCCAATGGCCTCAGTGGTGTCCAACAGCTCCAATTCAGTCCCAAGGGTGATTGTCAGAGCCGTAATTCCAAACACCGGGAGCTCCAGGCCTGTGAGCTCAGGGAAGAAGACGAGAGGAGATAAGCCAGCTGCTGAAAACCCATCTCCACCCCTTGCTCTCACCCAGTTCCTCCACCCACAACTTTCCACCCTCCCTCCGACACCGGCAAAGCCGCTGCCGGGGCTGTCCCGTTCGGGAAACGCGTGTGCTGCCTTCCCCTGCCTGTCCCCCTGCCCCCGAGGGACCCCCTTTCTCTGCCGGCCATTCACATGGATCCCTGCCCAGCATCCCCAAACAGGCTCCCTGGTATTTACACACCGGCAGCTGAGCTGGGACACCCCAGAGGAAGGGGAAGCGCCTTCTGCAGGCGTCCATGGCCCGTCTGCGTGAAAAATTGCTCTTTCCCAAGCTAATGCCAACCCGGGTCTTGCCCATCTAGTGCTTAAAAGCACCCCAGGAGCATCTTCAGGGGTGCGGTGCTGGCTTTTACATCCCCAGGACTCACCTCATCCCCTGGCACGGCGGCTTCCAGTCTCAAATCCCTCCGCTGCACTTTCTGCTCTTATTCGGGAAAAAGGAAAAAAAAATAATATTAAAAAGATAAAAGTCCAAGCCAGGCTCTCTTTCGGGACTGCTGGCAGTTCGGGGCTCGCAGCAGCAGCAGGGAGAACTGCCTCGCTCCAGCGCTCACGGGGCTTTCGTTAGAGAAACCGGGGGCCGAGGGTTTTTCTCCGGTCAGTGATGTCACATCCTGACCCTGCCGGCAGCTCCAGCTGTCCCTGGGAAACCCGCTTGGGAGCGGACCCGCCAGCCCCCACCATCCGCCGCCGTGGGCTCACGGGTGGGCACTCACACACACCCACACCCCCGAACCATTTCTGGATGCTGAGATCCTTCTTGGCGTGCAGTCCCCTGCCGCTGGCTGGCTCCGGCTTTCACAGGACAGCAGGGAGCTGGGGAAAGGAGATGAAATCCCGGAGTGCTTTCCCCTCCTCCCCCCATCTTTTCACAGTCCCTCTCCCTTCATCCTTCCCCGCTCTGCACACACACAAAAAACAACCGGGGGTTTCCATGCCAGGCCAAGCTGGATGCCACCCAAAACAGATAAACCGGAGAAAGGGGGAAAGAAAGAAAGAGAAAAACTTTCTCTGCACAGAGCACTTACTTTCCGTCTCTGTCGGAGGTGGGGTGAGTTCTGAAGCGCGTTGCGGTATTTAAATCCTGCTCAGCAAAGACAAGCCTGAGCCAGCACGCTCGGCGCCGGCAGGAGCGGCCAGCCAGCGTGGGATGGCTTGGCAGGAGCCGGGCTCTGCTTTGGGGTCGGCTTTCTGGGTGGGAGTGTAACCAGTGTGCACCCCCGGGTGACGCTGGTGGGTGCCGCAGCAGGGGGAGGCAGAGCATGGCCCTGGCACTCACCGTTCCCTTCCTGGCATGGTGACGTGTCGCTCCCAGGGGATGAGATGTGATGCTCTGGTATTACTGAAACGTCTGCAAATTGTTTGGCACCGGGACAGTTCTAGTGAGGGAAATGTTTCTGGGCTTTCCCACATGTGTGTTAAACTCAGGTGAAGCCAAGCGTTTGCAGGTGATGGGGCAAGCTGGGGAGTGGGGCACAGGGCAAGGTAGGGGTAAGGAGCAGCAGCAGTGTGAGAAAGGAAACCACAAACCCAGCAGCCTGAGACGGCAGAAAGATGTGGCTGCTGGGCACGTTTGCATTAAGCTGGAGGGTTTAGGATGAGGGTTTGGTTCCCTGAACCCTACCTGGCATGCCCTGCTGCTGCAGCTGGGGATTTATCTCCCAACCCCATGCAGCCTGTGCATCCAGCAGGATGCATCTCTGCAGGATCCAGACTCCTTCCCCCAGAGCACGGCTTCTCAGCTGCAGGTGATGCCAGGGTTTGATCTCAAGGCACAATGTTCAGATGCAGTCTTTAAAAATAAGTTCATCCAGCAGCCTCCCAGACCAGACAGCCACTGAGGGAGCTCAGCCCAGCTCTGCAAGGCATTTGCTCTCCTTTCCTCCCTCTCTCTTTGAAGTTTGTTTGGTGCAGGTGCAATAGAAACTCTTTGGCACCTGCAGAAGCATCTTATTAGAAGTGAAGAAGAAAAGTAGGGCCCATTTCATTGGGCAGCAGCCACTGGTGGGTCACTTTTGGCTGGAGCTGAAGGGAATTGGAGCTTGCACACGCCAGACACCCCTTGCTTTTCTGCCTGTCCCAGATGGGGATGCTGGATGCTCCCTGCTTGCACATTACAGCCACCCCAAGTCCCAGCAAGGGCTGAGTAACTCTGCTGTCCTCCATCCTGGGAACTCGTGCCCATGCTCCTCTCCAAGGGATGCGGCAAACAACAGAATGTCCTCAGATCTTGTGAGCTGGAGATGGAGGTCTGTGGAGCAGATGTAACTCCCAACAGCAAATGCCAAGCCAGGAGGAAACTTTCAACTGAAATCTCAGCAAAAAATAGGCAGAAATCCAAAAGTGAAGAGGCTTGGCCGAATAGCAAAGATCCCAAAGGCAGCTCATAGCCAGGATTTACATCCAGGCGAGATGGAGCCAAAATACTTGGAGGAGAGATGGGGTCCTCCCACCCTCAGCAGTCTGGAGCCAAAGGAGAAGGGGCCAGGGGAACAGCACAAGGGCTGGGGTTACATCAGCTCACAAGTCCACAGGGGTGAGCAGCACCTCCTGCTCATAAGTTACCCCCTTGCATGATGTTTTGAAAACATCACAGAGCAGAGAGCACACGGTCCCAGAGCCACTCGGTGCCCCAGCTGTGGGGAGGGAAGCAGGAATCACTTGGGAGAGAGGAAGAGGTCCGAGGGACAGGTTTGGGGAAGGAGGGATGTGTTATTGTGAAGAGGGCATTTGTCTGCCCTGGAGGAAGGAAGAGGGGAATGCTGGCCTCGCTCCCGAAGGCAGGTGCATGGCTGAATTTATCGGGGGGAAGGAAACAGGGACGGAAGCGAGCCCGGAGCACTGGGCGGCTCCATCGGAGCTCACGGGCAGTCACGGGAAGAGGCCCAGGGCAGCGAAGCAGCTTCGCAAGGCTTGTCAGGACATGGCTGCGCTGGGGGAGGGTGGGGGAGACCCTTGCCAGCCCCCACCACTGCGCTGGGCTCTCACACAGTGCCCGGCACGGCACCCCATCGGCGCAGCCCCTTCAGCAGCCAGGGAGATGCTCGTTCCCAGGCAGGGCTTGAAGGCTCTGAATGCCGGTGCACACCAGAAGACACTGCAAAGGGAGCAGTGGGTTTGCTCTGGTTGTTCCCAGAGGGGACAAGGACGTGCCCAGAGAAGTTGGCCTCAGCTAATGCAGAGTCAGGAACAGTCAGTTCCCTTGCTCTGCTTCGTCATGTCCTGCACACTGAGTCAGGGAGTGAGAACTAATTCAGCCGTGGATCAGAGGGCACTGGAGTCTTGCCATTTTCTACGGCACAGGGAAGAAAAGCCAGGTGCAGATGAAAAACCACTGGAGTCATCATTTTTAGTGAGGGTAAGAACATCGCCCGTCAATCTGCACTTCCTTGATTGCTTCGACTGCCACCTTCTTCCCTGGGGAGCAGGACGGGCTCTGGGTTTATCTCCCCAGGGTGACAGGGGCGGGTGGGCAAGCCAGAGGTTTGAGATGCTGGTAACAATGAGCCTCTGCCTGCAAAGCTTGCTCCACCACTCCTAGCGGGAACTCCTGCCACATCCCGGCCCTGGGCTCTCCTCCAGCTGGAGGCAGAGCACAGCTCCTACAGTACCTGGTTCTGCCAGCAAGTCCTTTCTACAGGATGCTGCAAGGGCTGAAGTTTACATAGGGACACTGGGAATCTTGGGCTTTTTCTCCCTGAACGTGCCCATTTGAGGGCTACTAAAGCCAGACACATCCATCTTGGGAAGATCCTAGCCCAAAAATGACTGGCAATCAGCAAAACATGCTGGGAAACTACTGCAGGATGTTTGCCCTCCCCGAAGCAGCTCAGGTGGGAATCGAGGACAGGCGGCTGGCAGAACTGTGGGCTGAACTCGGCGCAGCCCAGCTCCTTATGGATCATATAGGAGCAGCCTGGGCATCTACAGGGTTCTCGGCACGCAACTCACAAAGTTCACAGAGCTGAGCACAGGCTCAGGCAAGCTGCGTGTGTGCCCAGAGCTCAGAATCAGGAGACAAACCTCCCCTCTAGTGGCTGGATGGCACATGAGTCCCACAGCCACCTTCTCTCTCTGTTACCTCTCTCCCCACGCCAAGCGTTATTTTTCACCAGCCCTTAGGCTCAGCGGAGATCCTGAAGGCATCAAATCTTACAAATTCCATGTGAGTTTTTAGTGGCTTAAAACTGGTGCAGTTGCTGATGTGCACAAAGCCAGACAGTCCCGGGGGTCTGTGTCCACTCTGCAGCTTGTAATGCCCATCCAAGCCCGTGGTCAGCCCATGCCGAGGCTGTGCCAGGCAGCACAGTTCATGCACAAGTGCATTCCAGGCACTGGAGAAGCCACACAGCCACGAATCACTGCTGGTTTCTGCAGCATGGATGGTTTGTAGGGCCAGTTCTTCAGCTGGGTTTCTCCCCCTTGCAGCATTCACTGGGACAGAGGATCAGACCTCGAGATTCTGCTGGACCTTTTTATTATGGGTCTTCATCCCAGTTTTAGGCTCACCACTGGCCATTTCTGCCTTTTTTTAATGCCCCAGAGAAGTTCTTATTCTAGGAAAAATCACATGATGGGTTGAAAAATACACCACTCAAAATGGCAGCTAGTGATCACTAGCTAGTGATCAGCCTTATACCTGATAATTTGACCTTTATGCTCAGAAAGAGGCTGAGGTGTAGATTTGGAAGCCTTGGATTTCACTCCCAGGGATGTTACATTATAGCTACATTAAAAATGAATGCAGCAACTTCGACTTCTTCAAAGCAGGAAGTGAATAATTAATCAAAACAGCCCTTCTATCAGCTAAGGAAAAATGATAAATGGAGCATGAACACTATAAACTAGAAGCAGAAATGCTTTTTAATAAAGGTGATTTGCTATTCAGAAAATCACAGCCCTATCCACACCTGCTCTGATTGATTATTCCCCTGCTATGCAGACTGCTCTGAACACACTTAATGAACAGAACCCAAAAGGCATTACCAGGGAGCCAGACCATCTCCTTTCAGCAAAGCCCCAAAAGATGTGCCTCTTCTAGAAACATCCTGCAACTTCCTGATGGACAAGAGTTCACACCCAACATCTAAGAGCTGATGATAAAATAGACCCTAACATAAAACTGCATTGCATAGTAGCCGTAGTGCTCAGCTGAAGTGTTCATGTCATAAAATCAGAGAATGGGCGGGGTTGGGAAGGGACCTTTCAAAGGCCACGTAGTGCAAAGAATGGGCTGAGAAAGGACAGTGACAGTGGGCATTGCAGCAACGGGGACACAGCAAACAGATGGTGCAAGAAATCTTCACAGCTCATCACAGCTCCTGTATCAGCTTGTTCGTAACAAAGAGAATTGGGATCAGCCACGCCCTCTGACAGAGGGATAAGCTTCTTGCCCCCCTTTTTTAGCAAAGGAGGGAATGCTTGCCAGCTCCAGCAGGCTGACAGGGTGCAGTGTGGCCCAGACTTAGTGCTAAGGATGAGTTAATGCTGGGGGTTTGATGCAGACATGGGAAGTATTTCAGTGTTGCTCCTGGAAGCTCCTTGCTGTCCTGTGTTTACCTGTCCCCCTGTGCAGTGGCAGCAGTGCTGGTAAGCCCCACAGGCTGCACATCACAGCTGCAGTGTGTCCTTGTCCATGGATGTGCTGCCTGCCTCTGCTGGGAACGAACACAAGAGAAGCTCAAAGTGTGAATCTTTTGAGATTCTTTAGCTGGGGGCAGGTTTAAAACCCCCAACCTGCTGCAGTCTGTAATGTCAGGCTCTTACCAACACTGTTGTATTGAAGCAGCTCTGCATGTTCATAGCAACATTTTTTTTTTCATGAGCTGTCACTTGACAAACAAGCTGGCTGGTGACTCTCTCACTATGCCAGTACATCTTTCCTTTATTATGGATAGTGCCTTTCCTGAAGTGGGAACAAGAGTTATTTTTTGTCCCTTCAAATACCATTTGTGAGCTGGCTGACTAAATGGCAGTCTGAGAAAAAAATAATCCTGTAAAACAAGCAATGATTCCTCTACACTATTAAAAATATACTAAAAAATAAAACCATGTTCATACTGCTCAAAAGTAACATCTCAAAGACAGAAACACAGCAACAGGATACAATTAATATATCAATTAAGAAGCAGAAAATTCCCAGAACAAATCTAGTGACTCTGTTTTTTTAATCCTGAGAAAAACTCAGACCACAATATACATCTGTGAAAGACACCTCACAAAGGAACAAAGAAGTGTCTGTCTTAGAGCATTGCTCCTATTCTTTCTTCTTGATGGACAAGCCTGTATGAATTCCACACAGATTAAAAAGCACTGAACCATGCAATTATAATGGTGGAGGGCATTCAAAATGCATTTACTGAGAAGAAACACTGGTTGTCATCTCTGTCCTGATGTCAGTACAGCCTGTTACATAGTTCCCCTTCTGTCACTTTATTTCAGATTTCCACAATCCAGCAGGCAGCAGGAAGTTGCAGGACAGGGAAAATGGCTCTTTCTGATGAAGTTACACTGAAGTACTGGGCTCCATTTTTTGGCAATTAGTTACTGTTGTTCAAGTGGCCCACGTTCTCATCTTGCATCAGTGCCAGACAGGCTTGACTGTCACTCTCCTAGGACGTCTGCAGACTTCCTGGGGCCAAATCCAAGCTGTAAAACAGAAGACACAGGACCATCCCTCCCAGACGCCCTGCCTGCTGCTGGCTTCTTTCACCACAGGCCAGGCTCTATGACTTGTCAGACACCTGCCCTGGTCTCAGCTCCCTTCCAAGCCCACTTTGCTCCAGCTCTGCTATAACTGACATGTATTTAAATTCACTGGATCTGTGGTTGAAGGTCTCCACTAATCCATAGGTCTCGGAGCGATCCGTGGCATAGAACAGCTGCACCTGGTTGGCCAAGCACTGGGCATCATGGACCACCTGGGAGTGAGAACAGAGCTGTTACCATCGGGGTGGGGCTGTGCCAGTGTCCCACCACAAAAGAAAGGCCACAGTCCTGCTCACCACATGGCTCAACTCCAAGCCACCTCAGTTTAGCAAATCTCTTAACAAACCACCTCCCTCTTGTTCCTGACCTACTTAAACACTTCAGCACCACGTGTTTTAGCAACTCTCCTGCTGTGCATCTGCCCCAGAGGTCAAGTGTGTCTTTTGTGATCACTGCCCACTCTAAGATGCACCAAGTCCTCATTTTTCCCTTCTTACAGCTGACCTACTTGCAAAGATTGATTGTTTGCTCTGAGATCCAACAGGGCAAAAGAAAAGCATTACCAATTACTCCAGTTATTGTTTCAGAAGGGGTGTCAGGAGGTCAATTAGTGGAAGGATATCTTAATCATTTTGTTCCACCACTACAGTGCCCAGTGCCACCAGTCCAGGCACTGGTACAGATGTGCCAATACTGGTGTGCCCACACAGAGGGAAAGAGTGTGCACTAACTGAACATGCAATCTGGAGCCTCCTGCTTCAACAAATAGGATTAAGCTTCAAAACACTGTTTTAACTTGTTTGCAGGTAGCAACAGCTTTCATTCAAATTTACTTCTGTTAGTAAGGAAAAGAGAAGTTTTGTTCTTTTACAACAATCAACTGTTACACCCAAATTAAAAAAAAAGAATGCACGAACTGAAATCACCAAAGACTGATGACTCCTTTCTAGCTTTCCCTAGCCTTAATTACATTAGGTTTTTTAACCTAATGTAAATGTAATGTAAATGTAAAACCATTCTTTGGCAAAGGGTCTTTTGCTTTCTCAATTTGCCACTGTAATTTGGTTTTAATGCAAAACTGTATAAAGAGTTGCAGCATAAAATGAAGGAAGCCAATGAGCAGACTTCTCTTACCAAGAACTTGGAGTCCATTTCTGCTGTCATTAATACTATCCCTTTCTCCTTCTGCAGATCAGGATAATGGTACAAGACCAACTGGCTTGGAGCAGTTTCACCTTGGGTCTAAAAGAGAGAAAGAAATCTGTCAGTGTCCCATAAAAACCTTCTCTCCACTGCAGATTTGGATGCTTGATTACAAAATTTGAGCATTAACTGCCACAGAGGCACTTACTTCCCAGGGCTTAAGGGTCTGTTCTAAGTAGAAGTTCATTATTCTTAGTATTTATAGAAAACAACAGATTTATAGAGTTAGGTTGTTCTTTTCCTTGACTGAAGACCATTTTGCATTTAAAAGAACCTACAATTTTTAGAAAGGTATTGCATCTCACAACATCTACTGCTATTTTAAGTAGATTGCACAAACAGCTCTAAAAAGCTTGGCTCCTGCTCGTGTTTTGAGACTACTGAATTTCTACCTCATTCTCTTCTACACTAGAGAGACATTTAACACCCATAATTTTACTATTTTACCTGTAACTAATGTACAATTAAACCATAATTAATAACAGCTTTTGTAATGCTTTTGTAATGCTAATTCTTTTCAAGTTAAGCTAGACAACCTGTTGATTAAACTATTTAGCAAATACCACATATTGCAATATGCTGATACTATCTATTTCTGGATCCTAAGTCAATTTTGAACTTTTTATCTCAACCACTCACCTGAACGTTTATCAGGGAAGTGAAGTGTAATTCTGTTCCAGACCACTGCCCCACGAAGAACTCATAGCCTTCTTTTCTTGGCAAAGCATACAGAAACTGCAGAGACATGATAAAAAAAAACAAACCAATTTTCCCTTTCATAAAACAAAATGAGGCCTATGTCACACTGGCCTTCAGCATTAATGCTTTAGTAACAGAACCACAACAGAAAAAAGGGTTTCTGTGCCCCACCAGGAGTGAGAGAACAGCAAGAACCAGACTTCAAAGCACACAATAAAGCAGAATTACCCTATCACTATTATTTCATCACCAAATATGTTGGCAAATACTTTTATCAGTATTTTGAGACATAAAAAGGAAAGGAAAGTGGAGAACATTCAGACCCTGACTTTTTTGTTCTCACCTAGAAAACTAACAGCAGAAATAGTTAAATATAAGGTAAGGAGCATTCATAGCATTTAATCCTGTCATTTTATCAGCTGCTCCAGAACAGGCACAAGCATCTTCTCTGTAGAGATTTGCAGCCTATCCAGCTCCACAGGCTACAGACTTGCTTGTTCTCCCACACCAAGGGAAGGACAAGATGGGAGCAGAAAATCATGCAGGATACCTGACTGAATGCCAGTGCACTGTGCAGAAATGCACTTCAGGCTATAAATAACTTCCCCATCTCCAAGTAGCTCGGGAAGCCAGATACATTTGATCTTGCTCTTGGCAAGTGAAGTAGGTGGGACTAATCCATCAACCCAGTAAAGTCGCCATTCCCTGGAAGATTCTGTGCTGCTGCTCTCTCAACCCTCCATCTCTTCTATATAGATCAAACTGTTCAACACATATGAATAGCCATTGCTTTATCTGAGCACTAGGACAAGTGTTTGAACACCTGGATTTTACTAATCAGGCTGATACAATGGGTATGAACACAGGAGGGTCAAAAGTTTATGGGTTAGGTTTGAGGAGGAGAGGCATTTCAGCTCTACGACCACGCACTGCTGTACGTACCGATGGACATTTCTGGGCTCTCTTCCAGATCAAATCAAACTTGTCTGCCTTTGGGGAAGGAGAAAGAGAAGTTCAATTTTCATAACACAAACGTGGATGCAGAGTTGTTCACAATCACCTCATTAACCTTTAGAGAGTACAACTTTCATCTGGAGCAGGTCCCGCTGTGGGGACAGTTGGCAGTGACTGCGTGGAAAGCTGCATTTTGTTCTTATTTACCTAAAAGTCATCAGTATCCCAATTTAACAAGGCTGTCTCTAAGATGCAACAGCAAACTCCTTGGATCCAGAGCTTTATTCCTCGGATGTGGGGGCCCCAAGCCTGAGGCTTACATTACATCCTCTTTCAGTAATTGCTCCACTGCATCATGAAGTGTCAACAGCTGAGCAAGACAACACAACCCTGGCTCCAAATTGTGGATTTACATCATTGTCATCTGTTCTTCAGTACAAAAGTGCAGCCCATGTATACACACAATAACATACTTACTGCTTAGGTTTAAATTAAAACCACAACTCCATTTGGTCAGGCCTTATGAAACATGACAATCTCATTCACATGTTCTCCGTGTTTCCCCAAATTTTTTGCCTACTATTTTTGCTTCCCAGCACTGTATTAGTATCCACTCTTAGGTGTTCAGGAAAGAAAACATATGTCCTTCATCAGTAAGAAATTCCTTCATGTGTACTTTTGAGCACTGGAGAATTATGCAAGGCCTTTCTTCCAGCCAATGGAAAGCTTCTGGCAAAAGACAAAGGGGTTTTTCCCCCTCGATGACACCATGAACTGCTTCCTAATGTGCCTGGGATCTGGTTTGCATTGAAGTCTTAAAAAGCTTCCAACACTCCTCCTGAAACAGTGCACCAAGCACAGTGCCAGCCCCACTAATGAAAGACCTACATCATTTTAACTGGGGTCCCTGGCTCTGGCCCTCTGCTACAGTAAATGTGCAGGTCCAACTATTTTCACAACATCCACATGTTGGGAAAACTGAAACAAGAAGCAGCTTGACTTCAAATCCCACACTTCCACTTTCAGAGCATACAGCACATCACATATTTAGAATACTGCCTCCCACTGAATTCAGTTGCAGCTCAAAGGGCCAAATGCAATTACAAATCAGACCTCAGATCTAAATGAGGTTTCAAAAACTCAAGAAACACACAGTTGTGAAAAGATGGATTTAAGAGATCGCAATCACAGAATGACCCTGAAGAATAAAGAGAAATCTCCAAAGTGAAAAAAGCCTCCTTCAGCCTAATGCAAACTAAGAACCATTAACATCTGGAAAAGTTATCAGGAGTAAGAAATATGATCTTATCTCAGGAAACACCCTGCAATCTCAATGAAAGACAGTGCTGCCACTAACTGTAAATGTATGAAAGTAAATCATACTTTCTCATACAGCCAAGTGCTCTAGGACTGCCACTTTAACCTTGAGGCAGCTGTCTGTGCTGCAGGGAAGAGGACAAAGAAACAAGCAACTCTGAGAAAAAGTAAATAAAAATACAAATGCTGCTTAATAAACACTAGGGCCATGTGAAGAGTATTGTATGCTTGTATCAAAATAAACCTGGCAATTCCAGCCAGGTGTGCAGAAAAAGGTTCTTGATTTATTGAAACTCCTCTGAGGGAAGAAAAAAGGGATATGCATTTATGGAAACAAAAGCCTTTGTTTGGGGCAGTAAAATCACTCAGCGCAGAAAAGAAATTTTTTCTTGAAACCTCATCTTCCTTTAATGACTGATTTTAGAAACAGCAGAATCACAGTTGGAAAGCTTTGCATGCTCACTTTTCAAGTGCAGAACTACAGGGGAACTACTTACAGGAATAACAGCATAAACCGTGTCTTTTGCAGAAAAATACTGATTCCAAATCTGTAGGAAACAAAGAAGATGAGATACAGTTAAAGTTCAGTATTTAGCAGTAATGTTAAATGCTTGGAAATATCATCTAACCTTTGTAAGTACTTTGAGAAGTCATTTTTTCAATCAAGCCTGATTTTCCTGCTGATGCAACACACTTCTCCTAAGGTTCCAGAGTACTTGTGCCAAATGACAGATTCCAACCAGGTAACAGAAATTTGCAGTGGGCTCAGAGGTGTCTCAGTATTTACTAACCATCAGAATTGCTTCTTACATTTTTCCCAACAATCACACTAATGACTTTTGGTTAGGTTTTTCTCATGGTGTTGGTGGTGATGATGTTTTTTTTAATAAAGAACACACAAAACATTTTCAACAGAAGATAAGTCTTTGCATAATGCTCCTCTGTGTTGAGAGTCTTCTTCTTCACCACAGCAGGATGGCAATACCCTAGTGGACCTGTATCTCCAAGGACCTCCTAGAAGGACTCACCTAGATGGAGAAAACTTTATCTTCTCCAATGGATACCATGTAAATATGCTTTTTATTAATATACATCCACAGTTGTGTTTTATTTTTCAGTCTAAGTAAAATTTCCATCCTTACACATAGATTACTGTTAAGCACAGATGTGAAACAAAGTTTATTCCATTTAAATCCATTACCTGTGTTATCTCCCCTGCAGATTTTTCTTTCACCATCTCAACATTAAGAATTGAATCAAGTGTCTGCAAGAGAAAGCATAAAGAATCTGGCATGATGGCAGTTCTGTGATCATGTAAGAATCCAGAATTAATAGATGCAATTACAGAGAACAAAAGCAGCCTAAAGGAACTTAATTCATTTATAGTGTTACTTAGTCCCTTTAATTGCCAAGTAAAATACAAGCAGCAACACCCTGAGACGTGAATTCCCACAGAGCAGATTCTTTCAGGACACAGCACATGCTTTGCTCCAGTTGTGCAGATCTCTACTGAAGCTGCAAGAGGAGCTGCAGTCTTTTGCCTTCAGCCACCTCAAACACATGCTCTTTGGCAGATTTACACTGAGAATTTACCAAAATAAAAGAATGTGAAAGAGAATTCCCCTGTCCCTGGGCTGGCTGATTACTGCAAATGTACTTCCATGCTGTAAAAGCAGCTTAGCCCTTTCCATTTATTGTTCAGAACAGATCCCCCAACTATAAATAACTTCCCGGGTGTCACAGAGAAAGGATGGAATAATAAAAAACCCAGAATGCCAAGAGTTTTGAGGTTGAACATGATCCCAAGAGTAAACTAAAATCTTACACTGAAATGCAGCATAAGGAACACCAGGATTATATCAAAGTGTTCTTAACTGAAGCTCTGACTGTGTCAATACAAGTCAATCTACACCCCTGCCTTGCCACAATGTCCCCTCCTAACACTTAGGTTCATTTCTCTTACCTTATCCCTTGTGAATCCTCCCTTTGATGTCTTGCTGCCCAAGCCTTCTGCCTGCAAGAAAACATCCTTCTTTAGTTCTACAGCTAATGCTTTAATACCATTTATTTGTCTTCCCTGCCACACATAACCTGCCTGCTGCCAGAAGCTCCTGAGTGGGAGCTTGAGATATTGAAGATCACTACAGTGTATTTTTAATAAAATAAGTGATTTATTAGGTGAAGTAAATAAGATTAGTGTGAATTATGAATTTCAAGGCCAGAAAGGATTGGTCAAAAGGAAACTATTATGCATTTTGGATACAATATAATTGAACAGTTTTCTTGCATTCCCTAAAAAATGATAAATGCAGGATTATGCCACTCCTCTGGCCAAACTTATCTGGAACTAATTAAACTTGAATAACATTTCAAGCAGGGAATTTACAGTCTAAAAAATAATACAGATGAATATAGAACAATGCTTTTAGCCATCAGACAGTGAAATTCCAGGACTCCTACTGATAGGGATTGTAACATTATGCTGATCCCATACAAATAACATTATAGCTTTAATGTACGTGATTTACAAAGAAAAATGGCCTTGCCTTTTCCTCCATGCATCTGATAAACTCTCCTTGTTTGGAATGTCCCACAGGCTGCTTTTTCACTTCACTTCTTTTTTCCATACGGGATTCAAACACATCTGGATTGGACCTGAATTGGAAAAGGGACTATTAACAGTACAACAGAACAATAGAACAGTTTGAGTTGGAACAGACCTGTAAGGATCATCCAAGTCCAACTCCCTGCTCCTTGTCCAACTGGACATAAAATCATTCAACTAAAACATTTCAGTTTGCTTTCAAATAATCTTAAGTTTTTAATTATGACAATAAACAGGAAAAATCAATGCAGAGTTAAGAAACTGTGAAAGCTGTTGCACAGTATCTCCTATAACCCAAGGCTTTGGATTTGTTTTTGGCACTGGATTCAAACAAGACCAGGCTGGATGGGCCTCTGAGCAACCTGTCATAATGGAAATTGTCCCTGACCATAGCAGGAGGGTTGGAACCAGTTGATCTCTAAGGTGTTTCCAACCCAAGGCATTCCATAGTTCTGTGTCTATGAAGTCTTTTGCTTCATTTATTGCTAAGTAAGGTGACCCATCTTTATCAGGATAATTGAAACCAACGATTCCTCTCTGGGCTGTTCTGATTGTGGCCTTGCCAGCAGATGGACTTACACCTAAAATAAGATGAACTTCTGCCTACTCCTTTTCTGTTCAAATCCTCCTTTATAATACAACAAAAGACTAGAAGTTGGAAAACTCTTTGCCTGCTCCAGTGGTTTCCAAAGGTGGAGAGCAGTGGTGGGTGATTAACATCATTTGGCCTTTTAAAATGTTTACTATGATACTGATTCATGTTCTTAACTTAAAATTTTAATTTCATCTTCGCAAAACTATTTCTTATCAGGGTGACCACGTTGGGAGACGACCCACACTAACCCAGCGCCGACCACATACGAATTTCAGGGCAATTGGCCTAAACTAATCGAGTTTCTCATGAGGGCGAAAAGCTAAAATAGAACAACACCTCTCCTTGAAGACAGAGCTCCCGCAGCATGCCCTTTACCCAAAACACAGCCCGCCCACCCCCTTCCTGTGCCGCCTCGCTCAGGGCCCACCTCCGCAGCTCCTGGATCTTGTGCCGGTACTTCCCGTAGAAGGGGTTCTCCTCCAGCGCCGCCTCTCCCGATCCCGCTCCCGTTCCCGCTGCCGGCCCCAGCACCCCCCGTGCCGGCGGTGCCAGCAGCCCGAGCGGCCGGAGCGCAGCGCGGCTCCGCAGGGCCACCCCCAGGCCCCAGCCCTGGCACAGCGGCCCCGCCATGGCGCCCGCTCCCCTCAGCCCGCCCCGCGCTCCCTTCCTCCTCCCCTCAGCCCGCCCAGCGCTCCCTTCCTCCTCCCCTCAGCCCGCCCAGAGCTCCGCCCGCCCAGCGCTCCACCCGCTCCCCTCAGCCCGCCCCGCGCTCCGTTCCCGCTCCCCTCAGCCCACCCAGCGCTCCGTTCCACGTCCCCTGCCAGGAACGAGCCGGAGCCGTACGCTGGAAAGGAGCTTTTTATTGAGACAAATAAAAGTCGCACTACATGATGGAGCGGCGCGGAGCGAACGAGCGCGGTAGGCAGGGCCCCGCTCCCCGCGCAGGTCGGTAACCGCAGCGGGAGGGACACAGTGGTCACCCAAACGCACAGGTACAGCCCGAAAGCTGAAGCAGGAATCACGGCACAAGAGCAAGGCTCGGTGGGTCATAGCTCTGTTCCTGCGACAGCTCGCTCCCATCGCTTCATTGCTTTGGGTTTCACATGGACATCGCTTTTTTTTTTTCTGAAGGACTCGCTACACAGAGCATCCAGCCGCCCCTCTGGTACCCCACTAGCAGCTGCACGAGTTAGGCGAGGGAACTGATTTGGATGAGCGTATTTATTACACTCACGGCTTTTCATCAAACACGAGAGAGTAACGGTGCCCACACCACCCGTCAGGGCTTGGGAAGCATGCGGGATGGAGAGCGGTGGCGTGGCAGAAACCTCGCAGGGATGGGACCAGCGCTCCCAGCCTGCAGCACAGAAGAGACCATTGTGCCACTCGGATTTTGTCTAATTGACAGCACAAGCCCAGCCTGCAAAGCGACCACAACAATTAGCCATCGACTGTGCCCTCGACATGCAAGTTAAGAAGCAGCCCTGGGCAGCCGTGTGGCAGCACTGACCAGCTGAGCTCCCTGGGCACAGGCAAAGGACACGGGCAGTGCAACAGCACACAGCAGGTCGAGCTGGCATTTTCACTACTGCTGCTGAAGAGCCTTCCAAAAGTAAAGCAGACTGCAACAAAACAAAACACTAGAAGATTCACAAGGCAGTACAATAATCTTTTAAATTTTAAGGTAAATTTCATACAAATAAACTTCCAAAAATATTTTGCAAACTCTGGCATACGGCTATGATACAGTATGTACAAATAAAATATCAGAATGGTTACATTTTATTGCTTTTTTTCTTTATTTGGTTAAGGAATCATACAGTCATGTATAAAAGGATATGGGAAGTGGCAAGAAGCAAGTGTTGGCTTCTTGTCCTCTCTAAAGCCAAGGTTCGTTGGTTCAGTTTTGTTTTTAAATACGGCATTTTCAAAGGTCACATTAAAAGCATTTTGGTACTGGGTGGCATCTGCATTACCCAAACAGGATAGAAGAGCAACAGTGAAAGAAGCCTAGGAAACGGGTAATAGAGCTCCATTTTGTACATTCCTTTGCTGATTCATACTTCCAAAATACAACTATTGATAAAACATCCAGTCTAAAGTTATATAAAAGTCAACAATTATGAACTGACTTCCTCATAAACTGATGTTTCAGCGAGGTGGGCAACTTCAACTCACTAATCATGCAAAAAACTCTCAAATATCAGTGATATTTGTGAGCAAAATCACCCAACTTGGCCCTGATCTAGCCTGCAAGAGAGAATCCCCTCTGCAAAAGTCATTTTTCTATATTCCAGACCGTAATAAATACACTGTGTTTAGATCCACTACTATAAACAGATCTTTAAGCTCCTCTGTAGTAAGGAAACCTCACTTACAAACCATGTGGCAGTACAGAATGATGATGCTGTTGCACATGCCTACACAGCTTTTTACATCCTTCTGTTGGCAAGAAGACAAAAAATAAAGGTACCAAGAAGGGATCACTGTCACAACAGCCAGGAAAGAGCTCACAAGTCTCCTCTGGGCCTTCCCACCTGCTCACACTCCTGGAGTGTATCAGAGCACTGCTGAGGCATGAACTCCTCAGGTGCTGCTCAGCAAGCTGCACTGTAGGCTTTTACCTCTTAAGCATCTATTAAAGCTATTCAATATGTTCTTTTAAAAAAAATAAATAGACAGGCTCATCTCACAAAATATAATCTGAATGCAACACAGCAAAGCCTAAAGAACGCTGAAGTGAAAACCCAAGCACTTGGCAAGTTAATTGCTCCTGTAGGCTCATGATATAAAAACATATCCAACTCTTCCCTTTAAAAATACACCCTGCTATAGATGGGCATGACTTACCCCTCCAGCTTTCCTCTGACTGAGGCCAAATTTATTCATGGATATACTTAGTCAAAATCAGAAATTTAGCTGAAGCTCTTAACCCTGCATTCCAGGCTCAGTCTCTCATTATGAACAGCTTACTACCAACATAGCTCCTGACACAACTTCTCCTTAAATATGCATAATTTACTCTATCTCATATTTACAAGCAGAAGCAGCCCATCTTCACAAGACAGATTTTCCTTCTGCTCTACATAAAGTGCAGCTCTCTAATTTAAGGCAAATTTCAGTGAAATATAAAACCATAGTTTTATTTTAGTATGTACACATTTTAAGTTATAACCAATAACTCCCTTGAAAAGGAAATAATGAGAGGAAAATGTTTCCAAGTTTGGGAATTTCCTAGATTTTAACAAAGTCCCAGTATTATGTCCTATCGACATACAAATTTGTAAATTTCTTTTGAATAAATGCAACTGAAAAAAAGAGGTGACAATGTGTACAGTAATTTAGCTCCAAAGATCAGTAAAACACTGGGAAAGTGCAGCCATAGTTTTTCATATCCCGTAGCTTCCTTTAGCTACAGTGACATCCACCAATATCACATTTCTAAACATATACCCTATACACCTAGTGCTAATCTCAGTTCTGTTAGTGTGTATTTCTCATCTCCATCTGTGTCAAACTCCTTAAAGCTCTGGGATTCTTGGGCTGTGGAGTCAAGCAGCTTTTGAAGATCTTGGTATGAGAGTTTTCCATCAGCGTCCACAGGTGCTTTTTTAAACAGTTTCTGAAGATCTGCAAAGAGTACAAGGATTGAGATACAGCTCCTTCAAGTACACAGGAATATCCTATAAGTTGCTTCCCCAGTTTTACAGCACTGTCTCTTACTACCCAGTAATTACATACAGCATCCCTGAGTGAGGAGTTTGCCTCCTATGTTGTCACAATCTGCCAAAAGCAGTTTAGGAGAAAAAAACATGAACATTTCTGGATTAAATTACACTAAATCTGAAGAAAGAAATCCCTTATTTCTGGCCACAGCTAACAGCCAATTTTACAGCCACTAACTGCATGCAGATGCAGTTGTCCTCCACAAAAGCAAGCTCTGAATGACAGTTGCTATATCAACAGGACAGATGATATAAAGGGAAAAGTGTCTATTCACTTCCTGATGCAAAGAGTTGCCCTTTCAGGAGCTGAAGAGACTGAACAGCGAGATCCAGAAACCATTCATCTGACCAGGCAGTGCTCTCTCAGAAAAAAAAAAATACAGAAAAGAAAAAAGCCCCAGAACATACACATTCATAGCTACTTCTTTTTCCTTCAGCACGTTAACTCTGCCCTTGACTTCTCTCCCACTCTCTGGGGAACTCAATGTAATACTTTGGTACTCAAAACAATTATAATTCACTAACAATGCACATGCCTGTTTAAATCTCAAGTTTCTTTTCTTTTACATGCTATTCTTTCGTTTCAGTTTTTTTTCTTAATTGCTGGGGGTTTTTTTTAACACCCATAGTCCTCAAGCTGTTAGAACTGACCTCACATCTCCCAGAACCTTTATACTTATCCTCTCCTAAACATTTACATGAAATCCTTGGAAGAAAAGGTCAGCCTGAAAAGGACATACCTTCAATGCTGGAAATTCCTGGTAAGGACAGATGGCTCAGCTGCCCGTTCCTCTCTGTGTTGTCACCAGCTGACCTTGAAGCCACCCTTGATAGCTCTGTGGGCTTTGCTGTAGTACTCTGACTACTTTCAACTGTTACAAAACAATTTCTATTAGTCTTACTTATTCCACAAAATTACAGCTAGTGAAACCAAACAAAAATCCAATAAAACTGATTAATTTTTTTTTTTTTTTAAATCACAGTAGCTGTATGGGATAAGAATGCTGCAGTATTTCAGATGGGAGTGGTGTTGTCCCCTCCCACCAATAATTGAAAGGACAGTCACACAGCTTTAATCTTCCATTCTGGACTTGGAGGTGTGTATTTGTAAACTCCCATACAAAGAATGACTTGGCAGTGTCTTCTGCTCCCCACTGTGAGGGTGCTGAAGAAGCTTCATTGAGCAAATTACACCAGCCCACCTGGCTTGCTTTCACCTCATCAATATCAACATTCCCTACCAGCAAGGTCTAAACCTCCAAACTCCTGCTTGGAATGAACAAACAGCACAGTTCTGTTGTAATGAAGTATTTAAAAATCTGATGTTGAGCAGAAGTGTAGAACTGAAGTCAGCAGAGGCAGAGACCTGTCCTCTATGATACATTTACATTTTGAAAAAGCAAAGCCAGATGTTCCTGGGTATGAAGTTTTACAGTTAATCACTGCAAGCCTTCAAACACCAGCTATTGATCCACAGGAATCCTGCCATACACATTTTAAGTCACCTTCAAACTTCTGGAGTCATATACAGCTTTCTGTTTTAGAAACAGTTGTTCTCTACTGCTTTAACTAAAAAACCTTCATCAAAATCTCAAGGAAGAGTCTAAATTATCCACCTTAATTAGTTATTCTTTGAATTACACAGGCAACATCCAGGTTTGAGGATTACTGTTAAAAGACAGTCTTACCATTCTTTGAGGCCTCAATGGGTCTGTCATTTTCTGGCTTGCTTGTGAGGGCATTGATCAGTTGAAGAGTCTCTTTTAGTTTTGATACCTGAGAATCTCTAATTTCTGTTTCCTGCATATGTACAGAAAAAAATATCTTAAAATGCACTCCTTCAGTAAATGTAGAAGATCAGAAAAAGTAGTAATTTAAAATGTGTAAGCAGTTTTGACTGACTTAGAGGTATCCAGGCTGATCAAGTTTAAAATTATAAACAAGATTTAAAAACAACAAATAAATACAAAAATCTATGGGACGATGTAATGAATAAATTCACATGGTCTGTAGGAAAACAACAGAATCAGTGCCTCAACCTGAAAAACAGGCAGTTATTTTGCATGCACCCATTTCAAAAGAATCTGATATTTACTTTCTGTATTTCCTACAAAAATGAGCAAGACACTGAAAAACTAACATAAAATAGGCAAGCCCACTTGGAATGAGTACTTATACATTAATTAAACTGCTTAATTGTTTCAAAGGTTTGTCTCCAAATAGTGGCTACCTTCATGCAAGAGCCACTGTGTATCTGTTAAACCCCCACAATTTTTAATCTGCAGCTTTTCATTGGTACATTCCAGATGACAGGTTGAGTTCACATCAATGCAAGCCCAGAACTGACAGTGCAGACTGTTCACTCATGCACTTCCTTTCCAACAGATGGAAACTAAACTCAGCAGCACCCCCTCCTATCCCCAGCCCACAATTTGGCCATTTAGCTAAACTCACTCCCAGCCAGTGACAGACCATTACCAAGAGGGGCTTCCAGCAAGTCCTTGACTCCAATAGTGCCTCATTGCAGAACTTTGCACAATTAAGGTCAATTTAAAACATCTTTAGAAAGACAATTACATGCTCTACTAATCCACTGTAATTTTTATTTCCTTACTTTACCTTCAGTTCTTTATTTGATTCAGTTTCACTATCTAGTTTATCTTCATTTTTCACTTTTAGAGAGGTAGTTGCATCATTCCCCTACAGAAAAAACAGAGTAGAGTTTATTCATGTGCTTTTTTATTTTCTACAACACAGTTTCTTTCCTTCAAATTTGGCAGACATGAAGCAGAGATGGACCAAGGCAGATATACTGTAGAATAAACATGAAGTCATAAAAATGGGTTACATAATTTACCACAGCAATGTCAGCATGTTCCTTTATTGCTAAACATACAGAACACATTCTCACAGACTGGCACCAGTGTGGCAAACAGAAAACACTGGAAGAATTTATGAACTTATTTAGTAGATTTTTTTTATTATTGTTTTCCTTTTAGTATTTACACTGTTGAACAAATGCAGAGCCCCACTTAGCTCCTCAGGGCAGCTTAACAGGTCTGTGCCAGAGTAATTCCTAAAACATAGCTCAGTTTGTGATCCTGCCTCATAAAGCAACCACCCAACTCTTAAATGTCACAGTGTTTTGGACATTTTCCTGTAGACACTGCAGAAAAGAAATAAAATACTGCTTCTGAGACACTCTTAATGCTGCTTATCTCTTCAGGAACAAATTCCAGCCTTTTATAATGAACTCCTAAGTATCTCAAGTTTCACTCTGATATTTTCTTTAGTTAGGTCTGAAAAGCTGTATCTGCAGTGCAAGGGAAGTAGTAGCCTGAGTAGACACACTGAGCCATCTCTTACCACGATGGTAGAGGAGTTCTCTCTTTTGTCCAGATTTTTCACAACAAGGGGAGAGTTTTCCAACAGTGTAACTTTCCGGCTGAGGTTGCCAAGGGCTGAATCCACATTTAGAAGCCTGATGTCATTCAACTTTTGGTACACCACTACAGTATTATTTAGCTGCTCCAAAGCTGCATGCAGTGCCTGGCTTTCCTGAAATATGGACAGAGCACGTGTCAGTTTACCCAACCTCTGCAGCAACTCCCGCTATTAACAACACAACTGACCCAGTTCAACTGGGCAGACGTCAGACTGGCTCTCCACTGACACCACTGAAAATAGCCAACTGGAAGGTTCCAGAAAGTTATTCCAACTTTCTAAAAGTTTGAAACTGAGATTCTTCCCCAGGGCTAACCTCTTTGTTGCTAATGTAAGCACTTCAGCTGTGCCAGTGAACACAGAAAGCCCATTCATCTCCTTTTCCAGGTCAAGCTTTGTAAGCACAACAATGGTTTTTCCCAAGAAAGCACATACTGGGCATATTTATGTACAGGATTCATTTTTGAGGATGATATTGACTGTATTAGATGCAAGTAAGCACAGTCATTCTGTTCCAACCCATTCAGCTAAACACCTACACAATAACCTCTTTTTTTGTTGCTGAATTACTTCTTTCCACACCTCATTACACTGAGGGTGACTCAGTACATGCCACTCCCAAGTTTGCTCACATTAGCAAGTACCTGCTATAAAATCCACTCCATTAAAAGCTTTTAACTTATTTTCATTTACTTTAGCAAAGCACACCTATAATTTGTCAGATATTGGTTTCACTCTTTTTACTCCTCACCCAGTCAGAACACCAAAAAAACCTACACTCAGACCAGGGCACTTTCCTGTTTGCACATACACAGGAACAAACTACAGCAAAATAATTTTATGATTTGATTTAAAGCATGCTTTCTGCATTGTATTGATAAAAACCATACTTTTTGCTCACTACACTACTGCAAAACACATGGGTAAGTTACATATCCATGACAGTTGTACCAAAATTCCTTATGCAATGAAGAAAAATACCTTTTTGCAGTATTCTGTCTGATTTCCCTCAGCCCTTGGCATAACAGTGGAAGGAAGTGAAGGCAGCTGTTTTAATTCCTTCTAAGGACAGAAGCAGAAAATTGTGTTACAAAATTCCTGTGAATAAGTGCTCAGTAATTGGCAGAGTGGAGCTAAGGGTGTTCTGCTACAATTACAGTGTCACTCAGGGCTGCTGTGCATGCAGTATTTCAACTAGGCTAATAGTTTTCTCTTTCAAACACATAAGGTCCAAATTTATTTTCATTAAACCCTCCTAATTAACTATTCTCCATTTAATGAAGTGTTATGATACACATTTCACTGCTACCATACACACTGCTATATCAGCAATGTTTTCAGAACACCCACTGACTGAATCAAGCTTTATTATGTATCTAATTTAGATTTGCAAGAATTCTTGAATTGCAGTTTAGCTGAAAAACTGTAATTACCAGCTCAGTGCGTTAACCCCAAGTGAGAGGTCAGGATAAATACAGTGCATAGTGTCTGCTAAAGACAGTCAATCATTGCATCCCAATATGGTTTCTTAATTCAACCAACAAACTATCTCAATTTTCTCACATCCCCAAACCTAAAACAGTGCAGACAGTTACCATAAGCAATACTCTGCATCAGACAGAAGCATTTCTCAAGCCCCCATATCTGTGGAGTAGGAGGCAAAAATATGCAGGATAAGAAGAGTAGAAAGGAACAATTCTGGCTCCGGAGAAATACAAACTTGGTACCATACAGGAGATGTCACACAGGGATTAGAAGATTAACTAATTAATGCACCAACCTACTGAAACCTCAAAAGTATTTCAAAGGCAGAACTCCAAGCATCTCTTTAACTTGCTTCATATTAGGCAGTGTTAAGGCATTTTTCTTACCACATCATTCTGGAGTATTTCTATGGATTTCTTGTATTCCTCAATAGCTGTCTGTATATTTTCAACATCATGAGCCACACTGGTAAGGGTGCTACCTATGTTGGCTACAGTCTGCAAAAAAAAGATGACAGAAATCTCAGCCTTCCTCCAACTGCCCTGTCCCAAAGTACCAATCGATATTTAATAATAACACGATATTTTGTTAGTGAAACTGCAGGCAGACTGCCACAAAAATATGCACAGGAGTTTGAAGAATTTGGAGCTTTGTTTGCACTCAAAACTGCAAATTATACCCAAAGCAACCTCTGCCCTGGAGGACCTCAGGACACCTTCAGCATCCTTCACCAGTACGAACAAAAGCCACTGCTTGAGAGGAACTCCCTCAGTAATCCTTCAGGACTCTAATACCAGCAGGCATCCTTATTTTCAGGAATGGTACCTACGAGGAAAAAGGCTCAAGAAAACCAAATCCCACATAAGAAACACAGCCTTGGCATAGAATCACTTAGGTTGGCAAGGACCTCTAAGACTGAGTCCAGCTGTTAGCACTGCCAAGTCCTCCCTTAATCCATGTCCCCAAGCTCATATCCACATCCTTTAAATACCTCTGGCGACAGCAAACTCCAGCACCTCCCTGTACAGCCTGCTCCATTGCCTGACAACCCCTTCAGTGAAGAAATTTTTCCTATTATCCCACCTAAACCTCCACTGGCACAGCTTTAGGTCATTTCCTGTTGTCCTACCACTTGCCACTTGAGAGAACAGCCTGACCCTCCACCTGGATCCAACCTCCTTTCAGGGAGTTGTAGAGAGTGATAAGGTCCCCCTGAACCTCCTCTTCTCCAATCTAAACATCCCCAGCTGATCCTCATCAGACTTTTGCTCCAGACCCTTCCCCAGCTCTGCTGCTCGCCTCTGGACACGCTCCAGCACCTCAATGTCCTTCCTGAATTGAGGGGCCCAGAACTGGACACAGGATTTGAGGTGCGGCCTCACCAGTGCTCAGTACAGGGGGACAATCACTGCCCTGGTCCTGCTGGCCATACTACTCCTGATAACAACATGCCTTAAGACTGCTTCTGACAGGACACTGAAAATCCAGCCTGCTTGTAGCAGCAAATAAGGAGCTTAGGAAACAGCTTTGTACTCCTCCCAGAAAAAGAAATCCTGGCAGCTCCATCAGCCAAAGCACACTCATTGCTTTGCATAACTCTAGCTTGTTGATTATACATTAATTTTGTAGGGATAGGAAATGAGACGTGGAAACCCATAATACCACAAAGACTGGACTAACATTAGGTGTTAGCCCAATATAAATGTTTATTGCTAAATAAACAGAACTGCTGTGGAAGAGCTCTGCAAGTTTCAACAAGCCTTTCTTTTCACCAAAATAAACAAACAGGACAGTTCTTGGGTAAAGGATGCTCAGCTAAGGCACACAGTAAGACACTGTATTAACAGAAAGCAATGCATTTCCTTTCCAATTTAAAAAGCTAAACAAACCACCTATTTGCATGCAGTTATAAAACTGCAGACAGACTTTTTCCAAGTGTCTTACATGATATTAAGATCAGCAATTTGAAGGAAAGTAACCAGAAAGATCAGCTAAAAGGTACACATGGGACAGTATAATACAAACAAGTGCATCTCCTAAAGGGATAAACAAAGGCCTTTAAATTTTTTACCTGCCACACATTATCACAGGACCATACAATATATGAAGTCAAATTTTAAAGACAAGAGAAGCAAATATTCCTTGCAACTCAGGCAGCTCCCGTTGTCACTGCTGTCTGCAAGAGCCCAGCTGCAGCTCAACACAAAGAACACAGCACTTACCTTCTGAAGTTTCTCTACTGTGACGGGAAGAGAAATCAGGTCAGCAGCAGATTTTATATTGTTTTTGAGATGATTTACTGTTGAGGTCAATAGTGATATCTAAAATAAAAAAAAAAAAACACTTAGAATTAGGTGACATAATCCTGATTCTGACCTTCCCAAATACTGATAGTTTAACGTGTAACATTAAAACATAAGGCAATACAAAATTATACATGTACATACACAGTCTTTCTCTACGTAAGAAGTCCTGCTTAGGCTGCATTAAAAATATTCTGCCTTTTGCAAAAGAGCAGGTTTTTATTTATTTTTTTTTAAAACTGAATGAAAGCCATAGAAGACCCTTTTTTCAATAAGGTACCCTCTGCCAGTTTTACATTCTTCCTCTTAGAGAGAGGGTGTTGCCCAAGAAAGACATAAAAAATTGTGCAAGAAGTCATCACGTGAAGGAAACCATCATTCACTTTTGTATTTAGCAATGAAACCCACCTGGCAAAACCCAGCAAAGCCATGCAACCTCTCCAGCTGAGTGATGAGCAAAGAAGTTACACCTACCACCCAAACCCTCTACTACACAACTGGAATAGAGACTAAATTTCACTTTCTTCTGGTTAAAAAACAAAATTGTTTCGCAAGTTGAGGAAAAGATCCTCATTTTACATTAGGTCAATGCTAATCAGCTGGCATGCAGACTCTCTAGCTCCACAGCTGTGAACACTGGCTGAGATTATTCCCAGCAGCCCATCCCAAGAATTCATGGATAAAAACTAGAAAACTTTGATCCCCAGAAGATCTGGCTCAGACTATAACCAGACCCTGAAGTAACTTGAGGGCCTGCAAGAACCATGTGCAAGAATCTTTAACACCCAGGTGCAGATAAAAGCATTTTAAAAGTCTCATGAAGAGCCTAAATAACTGTGGCTAAAACAGTGAGATGCTAAAGAAAGCAAATCAAATTCTCAGACATGCCCCAGTAAGCACTTAATCACCACATGAGACTGAAGAAAAATCAATCTGAGCAGGCACCTCAGTACTCTAACAAATTAAACCAGAGCACCTGTGTCAAGCAGAGTTCCCCCACAGACACCTCTCCATATCATTCACCGTGAGCAGCTCTCAACTTTTACCCTCCAGGGCAGAAATTTCAGTAAAAGCCTTGCTGGATGCTTCACTGGAAGTGTGAGTTAACAGAGCAGCTGAGCAAAGAGCTCTCTGGTAAGTGCTTTAGCTCTAGCCCCATTAACAGTGCCAAGATTTACACCAGCTCAGAGGCTGAGTGTGTGTTAGCAGGTTTTATATCCACAGGACATCAGGCCTTTGTTTGCAGCAAAAGGAGCTTGCTCTGAGTCAGGTAACTCTTTTCCACACATACAAAGCGCTCTAAGAAATTTGAAATGTCAAGTGTCTCATCATAAACATCACAACTATTTGGCAGGAATATTAAGAACTGCACAGTTCTCGGGTTCTTTTAAATTCTGCCTGAACTCTTTCCACCAGTTATGCAATTTCTCCTCTTGTCATCAATCTCCAGGCCAGCTGGATGCTCAAGCTGGTTTTTGCTTGTTTATAGTGATGGTTATATTCTATTTTAACTTTAAAAATAAAAGCTACATATATGGTCACAGAAGTCCTTAGATAAAATTAATTTCCATTAAAAAAATCGAATGGAATATTTTATTATTTTTCAAAACCAAGGACTGATCAATCCCCTCTCACCTGTTTATTGATCTCTGTGATATTTATCCAAATTTTACTCAGCCCCAGTTCTCCAGTCTCAATTTGTTCTAGCTGCTTTTGGTTCTGCACCAAATCTTCATTCAGTTTAGGAATTTCTTGGAATGATGTCTTTTGATTAGATTCCACTGAAAGAATGAAAAAATAATTAAATACGTTTAAAAAACAACCTAAAACAAAAATTCAGGTAAACAACAGTGAAAGGCAGAAAACAAATCACAAACAGCAACATCTACAGCAGTGAAAGAAGGCAATAACAGTTTCTTCATACAGGTTTATTCCAATTCTGGATTCAGTGTTTGCTCAGAATGACAGCTCTTTTTTGTTTTAAGAGTACCAATATCTGCAGAGAGAACCCAGAGAGACTGTACTAAATTTAACACTTTGCATAGTCCTGTCATTCTGGCAGCCTCAGTAGGTCTTTATTTAGTGTAGTTATTTTGCATTACCTCCACAGGGGAACATGAAATATTAATGGGCCTGTGAATAAGAACTGCCCACAGTCCCAGGGCAAAGGAGGCAGGAGAAATGAACCTCAGTGCCCTTTTCAAGCCTGCAGAGGGGCTGCTGACAAGGAAGTGAATTCCAAGGAGATTAATATAATTAGTTGCTCTGTGTGACAGAAAGACAACTGAAAAAATATTGTATAAGCTTATACATTAATGCCTGTTGGTAAACAAATCAGTAAACAAGGTCCTTGGTAATAAAGTCAGTTATTACTACCATTAATACTAGAGGAAGGGGGAGACATGCAGCTCAGAGCAATTCCAGTGAGCCTCAGAAATGCAGCTCTTCCAGATCTGCAGTGACTAAGCTGTTTAGCTGTGCTGTGAGGCAATCCTAAATCCCTAGGTCTGAGAAACAAACAAGCAAAGGTTTTGAGATGGAGATGATGGGGTTCTCCAAAATCTGCACCTCCAACCTGTAAGGCATCACTGGAAAGCTCCACAACAAACAGCCATTGTTCAGACCAGGCTGCCAAGAGCAGTGGGACCTCTGTGAATTGTAGCTAGCTGAACAAATTTCCATGTGAGACCCTTCCAGTCAAAAGCAGAAGCATATGGGAGCTGTGCATCTTCAAAAACCCACCTTACTTCTCTTGAAGCAAGTGCTAAAAGTACTTTTTAGGTGCAAAATAATCTGCACTGGTTCACTCAAGGTACAAACAACACATTGGGTTGAGACCTTGAAAGGTGTATTTTAGCCAAAACAGACTGAAAGCTAATTGTGCATTTGACACAAGCAGTTCACACTAAATCTCATATTTTTACCAGCTCTCATAGACAAATTATGTTCTGTTTTGTCACTCTCACTGTGTACAGTGAGACTCTGCTTGAAGAGCTTTTTGCAGTACTAGGAAGGTTAAATGCCACATGTGTCCTTGGCATCATTACTGACAGCTGAAGGGAAAACACTACATGACTTCCTCCTATTCCAAACATACTTGATGCAAAGATGTCTTGTTTATAAAAAGCACTCATACTACACTCATTTTGTGCAAAGGATCGCAGAACATAATGCCACAAACATCTGTTCATATGGGGAAAAAAGTCTGGATGAAGATTCAGAGAAAGGTTCCTTTTCCAAACTTGTATGACAGATGGGTCACCTGCCAAACATTTGTTCCTCTGTTCACTCACACATTTCACCAAGGCAAAATGTTACCTTTTGGAACCAGGTTGTTCTTGCTGCCTGCTTTTTTTGTTGTCGTATTTAAATGCTGTGCCTCATTATGAGGCTGCCATCCAACTCTTAGGCATGCTATTATGGTGGCAAGGAAATCTGACACGTTTATCACCAGACAAAGCATTAAATGCACAGCTTTTCTGTCAGAGCTATTAAGAAGATTCTTAAACAAGCCCATCTGTAATTGCCAGACAGGGAGAATGCGCTCAGGGAGAACAGCTGCTTTAACAAAGAGGTCTGTGTTGAACAGGAATGATTAAACTTAACTACACCAAAGCCAACAAATGTCCTTATGCAAAACTTTTACCACCCACCCACCCTTAAAGGGGAGCAGTCCATGAAGAGCAGCAGTTGCTGACCCAGAACACAGAAACAGCCACTGCAGAGCTGCTGGGAACACTCACAGCCACAAAGCAGCACCTGGAACTGAAGGTATCCTCCAGAGCTGGTGGACAGCAACTACAGCCAACTTTTAGAGTTCAGTGTCAGTTAATACAAAAACACATCTATCAGCAATTCTCTCACACCCAGCCAACCTGCTCCCCCTTGGCAGACAACTCCTCACCTCCCACTCCTGAACAGGAACATCTAAACACCAACAGCAACGAATTTCTACACGCACTTCCTTAATGCCTCTTTTACCACAAGCAAAACAACACCTTTTAAACACTACTAACATAAGGCACCAAAACACAGCTTGTGCCCAGAGGTGAGGTACAGAGAACCAAGAGCATACCTTACATGCACTAACCACCATTTGTGATACTCCAGCTCTACAGAAGTTATTATACTGAAATCTTGGCATGGGAATCTTGACATGGAGAGAGAAAACCTGAGCCCTATAAGCAAAACACTTCACCCTAAGTCTACACTTCAAAGTACTAAACATATTAACTCTACACTACATGTAACCTGACGTGAAAGCTGAAAAAGAACAGGTCAATTCAAGACAAACATTCAGAGGATACTGAGAGAAAATATAGTACTGAGGCAACATTTGAATTGCAGTAACTCCATAGCAAGTATCAGAGGTTTTTAAAAGAGTTCAAGACAAGAATATAATTTTTCTTTTTTTTTTTTTTTTTTAGAATCCCCTAGACTGCTTTGACAGGGCTGATCAGAAATTTTTCAGTAGGACTTTTCTTTGGAAGAGAGCACTTTAAAGACCAAAGTCAGGAATTTTAGAAATGTATATGCAAGCAACTACAGGCCCACCCAGGCCAGTGTGCCTGCTTGTCAGAAGATAGAGAGCAGGTGAGAACATATCACATTCTCCTTAGATTCACCAACTCTCAGTGTTCTTGGCTCAGAACACTCCTCAATTCAGAAGTGATTTGTCTCCTCAGTACTTTCAGACTTTGACTGAGCAGACAAGCAACGAAAGCTCTTCATACTGCCCAAAGAAAATGTGAAATAGTAGCTACATTCATACTTACTAGTTCGAAACTTCTCCTTTATTGCATCCAAATCCTCCTTGAGAGCCACCTGCATCCAGACTAAGCCAACACACGCGATCACACAAGCAGCAAGAATGACAAACACACATAAAGGGTAACAGAACCTGCAGCATCGCAGGTAGTCTCCCCTGCAGAAAACAAAGTAACAGCTTGTGAATATATGGCAGTGCCCAGAAAAGTTTTATTTCAAATGCTGTTCTAGCAAAGTAAGGGACAGCGTTGTGACAGCACACGTTTTGGCTGACAGGACTAACAAAGAGTGTTTTCAGGAATAAATAAGGCTATAAGGTCAGGTCAGGGCTGTTACCGTCTATTTGGTTTACCCTCAGGAGGCACAGCTAGCATATTTAAAAGCAGCTGTCAGGTTTCTGTTACTAAAATATCCTGCTCTGCTGACATAAACTTATGCCAGGCATATCTACTGGATAGCCTGGAAAACATGCTTCAAGACAAGGTATTACTATAATATTACAAGTACTTCTAGAGCGTCCTAAATTGTGAAATCCCAAGTTTCCCTGAGACATGCCTACTTTCAGGTATGCACAGAGGCCCATTATTAATGCTGTTACTTAACTGAAAAGCTTATTTACTGGCAGAAGCACAGCACGTCCCCGCGCAAGCCAGCACTGCGCCAGCTCGCAGGACTGTGCCACGCTGAGCACACACACGGGTAAGTGCGCTCAGCATCTCCAGGAGCCTGCCCCCGAGTTTAGTCCACAAGGATTTGTGCTGTGGGGAGCACAAAACAGGAGAAAAAGAAGACAAAAGCCAGGGGATGGTCCAGCAGGAGCTGTCCCTGGCCATGGCTGGAACTAATGATCTTTAAGGTCCCTTCCAACCCAAGCTATTCTGTGACTCGATGATACTTCTATCCCCAGACAGGCGACCTACGGGGTCGGACACGCTCAGTGCAGCTCCGGGTGTCCCCTGGCAGTCCCCAGCCTCACACACCCGCTTTGACCCCCCCAGGCGAGAACCCGGCCCGCTGAAGGCAGCGCAGCCGCGCCGCGGAGCCGGGGCAGGACCTGTCCGAGCAGGGGCCCCGCGCGGTGCCCGGGACTCACTTTCCGCAGCGGCCCCGCTCCCCTGCGAACTCGTCCTCGTCGGAGCTGGACTCGGAGTCGGAGGCGGGCGGCTCGGTGCGCAGCAGCCGGTGGCCCGAGCCCTTCTTGGCGGGCTTCTTCCTGCGGCCGTCGGCAGCCAGGCCGATGAGGGCGTTCAGCTCCTTCCGCTTCTTCATCCTCTTGTGGGGCGGCGGCGCGGCCGGCGGCTGGCTCCCGCCAGCCTCCTCCTCCTTCTCCTCGGCCGCCGCCGCCGCCAGCGCGCCCCGGCTCGCCAGCCTGCGGCCCCGCGGCTGCTACAGGCGCTCCCCGGGGCCGCGGCTGTTGCTGCCCCAT
>JACBWW010000016.1:17881013-18020481 GCA_020086605.1 Lanius collurio
CCCACTGGCCGCCGCGGGACCGCCCCGCGCGGGCCGCCGAGCGCGGGCAGCGCCGCGGGTTCGAGTCCCGCCCCCGGCGGGTGGGACGGGCGGGGAAGGGGGCGGCGAGGCGCGGCGGAGCACGGCCCAGGGGGTGCCGCTCGCCGCGGGTCCGCTCTGTCCGCTTGCCCGCCAGGCTCGGTGGGGGCTGCTGCTCGCAGACATAGCGGTGGCAGGGAAGCGGTGTGACCCGGCAGCAGCCTGCCCTCTACCTGCCACCAAGCCGTACCAAAGCCGTGCCAAAGCCGCCACAGTACCCGGCCCTCGGCTGACACCTGGCATCGCCAGCCAGGCGCGGTGCGGGATTCCCCGCGCTCCTGCTGGGGAGATGCTGCCCCGGTCGGCGCTGGGATGCGGCTCACAGTGCCGGCAGCGGGGAGGGAGATGGGAGAGGAGGGCGGGAGCCGTCAGCCGGGATGTGGGATGGGAAAGGGTGGAGATGAAGGTGAAACCTCGTGAGGCAGGACCATGTGATGAAGACCTTGGAAGGAGGAATCTTGGGGTACGGTCTCTCGCTCTCTCTTCAGCCTGCGGTCCCGGCGCGGAGCCAGCCGGTACCGGCGGCGGGGGACTTGGGGCGGGCAGCAGCTCCCAGCCGGTGCGGCAGCGAGCGGAGCGTTCCCGCGGAATGCTCTCCTTCCCTTCCTTTCCTTTCCCTTCCCTCCCAACAAGCGCTGCCGTGATTTGGCAGCCGCTCGGACTCTGGACCTGCCTCTCCGCCCCGCATTGGCTACCGCAGCCGGTGCCGCCGGGGCGCTGGGGGACTCCGGAGGCAGCCGCGGGCGGCTCTCAGCGGGACGATGAAGCTCCTGTGGCTGGGCTTGGATGTCTCCAGGGTGCTGCACCTGGCCGCCGTGTTCTGCCTGACCTGCGTGCTGCTGAAAGCCATCCAGCTGTTCCACCGGCGGCGTGAGCTGCTCCGGGCGCTGGCCGACTTCCCCGGGCAGCCGACCCACTGGCTCTTTGGCCACGTCCACGAGGTGAGGGAGAGCCGGGTCTGCGCTGCCGGGAGCGAGAGGGAGTGCGGGGAGCAGCTTTCCCGAGGGGCGTGTGGGAATGATGCTAGTGGGACTTGTTCCCGTGGTCCGGGAGAACTGCTGCTCCCGGTCCGCGGGGTAGGTGAGGGGTGGGCATCCCTTTTCTCAGCCAGAGCAATGTGCTTTCGCTGGCCGTGACGCTTGGAGAGAGCATGGCTCATGCAGAGCTCCTGCAGGCTGCTGCAGACTGCAGAGTGGAAAAGGGTGGTGGCTGGCTCGTACGTAGAGGGCGGTAATACAGTGTGGCATAGGCAAGGTCATCTCGGGTGTGAGCCGGCATCGGTGCTGGAGGCAGCAGAGCCGCGCTGCTCTCTCCGGGGCAGGCTCCGCTGTCACCTCTCTGCTCTGTGACAGCCAGGGCAGGGCCGCTGCAGCTCTCCTGCGGCGCTGAGCCGATGAGATGCTGACCGGGTGCTCGCTGCTCCCAGCATCCAGAGGCGCTTTCTCTCCCCTGCCAGCTTGCATCGGCCTCACGGCCAGGTGAACCAGACAATTGATCATTCTGAGCCAGGTTTAAGCCACAAAACACATCACAGGCATTGCGTCCGGCACAGGGGCCGTGGATCTTCTTACAGTTGCATTAAGGACATGAGCAACTAAACCCACGTACATAGGTGAGCCTTGTTCTGATCACTGGTGGCAGGGATAACTCTTCCCCGAAGTATGCACTTGCCCACACTGATCACCATGGCTGCCTTGGCAAACAGGTTTTCCCAACTCACCAGCAGCCTCACGAGGTGTAACTGAGCTTGCCTGATGCAAAAGGCTTTTCTGTACGTGCTAAAGGCTGCTTCAAATCACTTTGCCCTCTGTTGGGCTCTGCTGTTATCTTGTCGTGGCCAAATCTGTGGCATGTTAAATAACTGGCACCCTGAAAAGTGTCTGGGAAATCAGGAGGAGACCTTCCAGGGCTTGTCTCTGTGCTGTGGCAGCACCAGTTTTGCTGTGCTGAACAGGGCAAGCAGTCTTTTGGCAATGTAAGCATGAAGATGGGCCAGTTCAGGGCTTTGTTACACTGCCAGTTAGACTTTAAAACTGCAATTAAATAAAGTATGTTCTCCTGTTTGTTACTTGCGACTATTTGTCCTGGATGGGAATTTGTGCCAATCACTTGCTGTCATCATGGCTAGGTTGTTTGTGGCTCGACTTTTACCTCAGACAATGTTTGTTTGAGAATTGCTTTTTGAAGATTTAATCATTTGCTGATTAATGCTGCTGAATTCCCCAAAGCCTAACAGTTCATCGAGCCAGCAAAGAAACCAGCAATGCTCTGGGCACAAACTGAATACAAAGTTTGCACACACCTCGAGGAGGACCTTCAAGCTGTATTTAGGGAGAGCACTGACATTTCCTGTTCTGTTGATTTAACTGATTATTTGCCAGTTTTGATCCAGGCCAGTTTAGAATCTCAAATGTATTTGTCATGCTCTGGGTGGATCTCCTGGGAATACATCACTTTGTTTTAAAGCATTCTCTGGGTATTAGTCTCTGCTTATCCAAATCACTCAGTAGAAATGACATTAAAATATCAGGAAGAGGTTGTGTGGAGCTGCTCAGTCTCACTGCAGCAGCACGACTTAGTTAAAACCCAGAGTGCCAGCCCTGAGCTGACCAAAGTGGCTCCCCATGGCTGGGGTCGGTGGGAAGCAGAGGACAGCAGGGTCACTGCCCCACTGGCACAATGTGTCAGTTCCCTCAGCAGCCCTTTGCCCGCTTCTGCCCTGTGTGGGGAGGAGCTAGCCCAGCTCTGGCTGCACGAAGGACAGCCTCATGCTCAGATTTCAGCTTCTGTGTTTTGTCTTTTATTTGCTATCAGTGTGTAGTCATTAAATGTGCCCTTAAGCCTCTTCCTAGATGCTTTTAGTGTTGGATCCATTTCAAAACTTGCATTTCAGCATGAGATCAGGCAATTACCTTTCTTTCTTAGACCCAAGTGGGGTTTATGCTTTTATTTTCAAGCCCCCAAGGGAGAAAGAAGTAGAAGTAATGGTCTTTCATGCAGAGCTGGGTAGCTGCAGCCCTGATTAAGGAGTGGGAGCTTTCTATTCCTCTGCAGCTCACAGAACTTTACACTCTCTGCTCCAGGAGTGCTTGGTGCAGCAGGTTATTCACCTTGAGGGTACCCTCTCCTCACAAATAACCACATTCAACCCTCTGGCCAGCACAGGAATGGTTCTTGACAGCACAAACCAAGGCTGGTGTTCCAAAACAAGGCTGGATGCAAAAATTTCTAGGATTAGGACTTCTGCCACTGAGACTTGCTCAGCATCTCCCAGTTAACTTTCATTGTGCCTTCTGTGATTCATGACAGGAGAACCACAAGCAGCTGTATCAAAGGCACTTTCACCTGTTCAAGTGTTACTTAGCTAAAGGCACCATGCCAAGCCCTGCTTCTGCTGGCATTGCTGAAGAGGTGGGCACTGAGGAGGGCTGCCTCCTTTTGCCCCAAAACTTGATCCCTGAAATCAGAGAAACTGATGGTTCTTTTTATTAAGTTCAAGATCTTGAATCTGAGTAAGTGAAGTTGAAGCTGAGCTTTCTGTAATAAGTAATAAAGGGATGTAGTTCATAATTCTGCTGAGTGTGGGAGACACATGGGATGTGCTGCAGGGACTCCCCCAGCTCGTGAGGAAATGGGGTGCTCAGCCTTGGAGCTGAACCTGGACGTGTCCCCACACAGCCTGTGCAGCCCCCTGGCAGACACTCCACAACTCCTTGAGTATCCTCTCCGAGACAAGCCACACGAGGCTGGTTATTCTATGTCCGTGATTTTTTGAGTACGAGCCATGTCCTGGGTTGAGAAACACCAGCCAGAGTAAAGACTGAGCTGACCTAACTCAGCATGAAAGCAACTGAGCAAATATTCACTTCATACAGTCAATAGGGTGACTTTGAGGCTGATTTCTGCACCAGTACGCTGATTTAATTAATCTTCAAACTTCAAATCAAAGCAGCAGCAGCTATGTGAGACCTAGCTTACCAAAATCCTTCCCTTTGCATATTGGCCCAGAACAGTTTCCATTCAAAGAAAAAAGAATCTTGCAAGGTTTTGTCTCAGTGATTTTTTCCTTTGTCTGTGACTATGGAGCTTTCTATGGGTCTTTCCACTTGTTCTTGTCTATTGCCTGTAGATAACAACACAGGCCATAAAAGCAATAAAGCAGTGATCACTTTGGAGTGATCCTGCCACTGCTGCTGATATGAACACTGGTGCTCATGCTGCTCATCAGATTGCAGCTTCCATGGACAGGAGGTAAATCATTCTAGGAGCACCAGCTCTTCATTACCTATAAAATTCAATTCACAGAAATCAATGAATTCTTTTTGTAATATTATTAACCAGTATTATCTTCACTCCACTGGTGACTTTGGACTAATTCTGTTGAATTTTGCCTGGACACTGGCCTTCTCCACCTAAATGTTGGGAGGAAGATGTGATTTCCCAGTCAGGATGCATTGCTGCACTGGGGCAGACCCAGCAGTGATGCTGTTGGCTGCTGTAAAAGTGCTGCTGTATTTTCTCCCAGCTACAGGGTGCTAATTGCTCAGCCATGTGCAAGTGAGAATGTATTTGCATGCCACAAAGTGCAGATGCTGTCTGGGACAAATCTGAGTCTTCTATGGAGTGGCCATGGAAAAAGAGCAGATAACATAACCTCGGTGCCTAAGGAAGTTCTCTATCTTAAGATCCAGTGATAAGGAAGAATTATTTTATATGAGCTTTAAAAGTAGCAAACATCTCTACCACCCATGCTCTGCAAACACACAGGAACAAAACCTTGTTTGCCCTTATCTGATTTTGTGATCAGAAGGACCTTGAACTTTTAAGACAGAGTATTGGGAGATTATTTAATTTTTTTTCTCTGAATCTGTGTATTCTTTCTCTTTTTTCTTCTCCACAACTAGTTTCTCAAGGAGGAAGAGGTGCTGGACAAGTCAGAGATCTGGGCACAGAAGTACCCATATGCTCACCCCGTCTGGTTTGGGAGTTTCTCAGCATTCCTGGTTATTGCTGATCCCGACTATGCCAAGGTTCTGTTGGCCAGAGGAGGTGAGAGATTATGGCTTCAGCTGTGGAGCAGCAACCCCAGCCTACAGATTTCCCATGCCAGCCTCAACATTTACAGCAGGGCAGGGTTTCACAGAGAGGTTTTCTTGCAGAAATCATCTCAAGGCATGGAGAGATACCCCTCCTTCATGCTGTGCCCTGGGTGCTTCAGGCACAGGGCTGCAGGGCTGACCCAACTCCAAGCCCATTGCTGGAAAATCAGACTTCCTCAAATGCTCCTTGAAAGTCAACTTCTCAGTGCCTGATCCCAGCAAGGAGAAGGCACCTGGGAGCTTTTTTCTAGGCTCAGAGCTCTGGCTCCTACTGCAGAGAAGCATCTTCAGTGCATTGAGAAGAAAATATGCTGAACAGTGGTGTCTGAGGGGGTTAACCATTTATCACACTGCACAGACTTTGGACTACCAATACTCTTGTTTTTTCCAGTGTAGGCATCTGCTTTTATATGTGCTTATTGCAGCTGGAAGAGACAAAGTTGTTTTGTTGTGAAATACTGGGAGTTCTGCAGGGATGCCACTGATTTTGCTTCATACTCAACCAAAAGTGAGAGGCCAGAGGGAGCTTTCAGCTGCAAACCAGTGGGTTCATGCTATTGAAAATATTAAAAATACCATTTTATTTTCTCTTTTTTATGTTTTTTTGTTTGTTTGTTTGTTTTTTTCACAGATCCCAAGGATAATATCAGTTATAAACACCTTGTCCCATGGATTGGTATGTATTCCCAGGGCCTTACCTGCCAGGAATGATTCTGAAGTTAGTCAAAAGCATGGTATAAATAAGCAGCATTGTACTTGTTCCTTGATGGAGTTATAGCTAAAAGCTTTCTGCAGTTATTACATTTATTGAAAAAGGTGCTAAGTAGTTCTATTTATTTCAAGGAAGGAAAGTTCAGACATATCATATGTACAAATACTTACATGTCCACAGATAGCAAAGGCTGGTGATGGGAGAAGCTTAGATTCAGTGGAGACCTGGTGAAAAATATATCTGCTGTTCTGAACTTCTCTGTTCCAGCAGTGTTGGTGTTTCTTTTCAGAGGCACTGTTGTGCTATTTCGATGAGCAGGTCTTTGCTCAGCTCTGGGAACCCTGGAGCTCATGGCAACATTTGGAAAGACCCTCTCACAGCAGCTCAGACAGCAGATTTAATCATGCTCCTTGCAGGCTGACACTGTGTCTGCAGGCAGGTGAGAGCAGCCAGAGCAAAATGTGCCTTGCCTGTGTTTCCCCAGGGAACGGGTTGCTGATCTTACATGGGCCCAAGTGGCACCAACACCGAAAACTCCTGACTCCAGGGTTTCATTACGATGTCTTGAAACCGTACGTGGGCCTGATGGCAGAGTCTACAAACGTGATGCTGGTAGGACTCATGATGCTCCTCTCTGCCCTGTTGTCTTTTCCCCATCCTGTCTGGTTAGGAGGTAAATGCTGGAGCAGGGTTTTCTTTACCTGGGAATTGTAAGGACACACTGTGTGTTGGTGGTCAGTCTTTCTGAGTCACCCCAAATCCCTGCCCTTGAGCTGGAATGGATGAGCAGGTTGAGCCTCTCTGCAGTGGCAATGTCTCTGGTACTGCCTTGGGATCTGTGGCTGAGATTTCAGGATGAATGTTACTGCCATCCCCAAACCCTGCATGATCTCAGTTCCAACAGCAACTTCTTATAAGGTCTAAATGAGGAATTGAATTAAATAAAGGTTCATGATAAATCCCCCCAAAATAAAGTTTGGAGCAGAGCTACGCTGTGACCTAAGGTTAAAGGGTATCATTTGCTGTCTACATACTTGTGACTGGACTGCCATCCCTGCCATGCCTCATAAACAGTGAAAATGCATTGTTTTTCAATCCACTGGTGCTGGGCAGGATGGAAAGCAGGAGGAATTACAGGTGAAGGGCACCAGGCTTTGTGCACATGAACTGGAGGAGTCTGGGTGCTGGATCTATTTCATCTCCTTCACCACCCTCACTCCAACCTCCCCAGCAGCTTCAAATGGATCCTGGCTGGATTCCTCCTGCAAGCCCAGGGAGCAGCCAGGAGCCGAGGGCTGGAGAGCCAGGAAAACTTTTGCGAGGCTCGCAGGTGCCTGGGAGTTTGTAATTCCTTGTGCACACCGCAAACGCCAATTGCGTGAGCTCATGCCACAAGGTGGCAATCGTTGTATGTGCTACGGACGTGCGTCTGTCCCCGTAAGCCGGGGTTGGTGCTGTGGGAGCTCACATGTGACCGTGCTCCTCCCTCTCCTCCCTTTCCCAGCTTTTAAGTCAACTCGTTCCTTACCGCTACCAGGGGACAAGGGATTCATCTTCACGTCTGCTGGGGAAAAGGGACAGGATCTATAGTTTCTCTAGGGATCAGAGTGGAGCAAGAACTGTATTACATGCTGGGAAAACACACTGGCACAGAGGTGGTGTGACAGAAAAAACCTTGCTCCAAAGTTTGCATCCTGAGCACGAAGCTCATGCATGCTCAAGAACAGACCCAGTGAAGCCCAATGCCAGCATATGCTGCTCCTTTACAAAGAACACACTGCATCCTAAGAAAGACTTAGGTAACTCCCCATCACCCAGAAATGCACCTGTCCTGGGCTTCTCTGGGGTGCCCTTGCCTCAGGATAGGGTGTAGCAGGGCTCACCACCACCAGGATCCAAGAATAGCAGCTGCCTGAGGCAAATCTCATATTAACCATCCCACTCTTGGCTTCTCTTCTCTGGGATTTTGATGGTGTCTACGAGATCCCCTTCTTTTTTTTTTTCCATTTCTCAGGGATGTATCCCTATCTGAGCACTCATTTAACCATGGTATGACTGCAAATCCATGCAGAACTGACCTTTGCCTTCTCCTTTCTGTCTCCTTTGTGCCCTAGGATAAGTGGGAAAAGCTGACAGCAGACGGGAAGCCAGTGGAGCTCTTTGAGCACGTCAGCTTGATGACTCTCGATAGCATCATGAAATGTGCCTTCAGTTGTCACAGCAACTGCCAGACCAACAGGTCAGTGCAGGCTGCCCCAAACCCTGGCAGGAAGTTTGCAGCTCAGAAGGGAAATGGGCAGATTGCTTGTCACTGTGCTCCCAAATTTACAAGCTTCCTATTTCCCACTCTCCAGGAAAAACACTTACATCCAGGCTGTCTACGACCTCTGCCAGATGGTGCACCAGCGCCTCCGCATCTTCCCCTACCACAATGACATCATTTACTGGCTCAGCCCCCATGGATTTCAGTTCAGGAAGGCCTGCAGGATTGCTCATGACCACACAGGTATTCCCTGCTGTCATCCTCTCCCAAAACTTTGGACAGAGGCAGTCAGGTTATCTCCTTGCCTGTGCAGTGATCCTGCCCAGAGGCTCAGAGCTGAGATCCAAGCAGAGCATCAGCTTGCAGTAGTGGTCTGATCTAGGCATGAAGCAAAGGGGTCTCACAGCTACCTGGTTATTAAACTGGACTAATGGAGGAATTGCCCTCTGGAAATGCTCCTGTAAAATGACCAGAGACTGTTGAGACAAGGGATGGACACTGCAGGCAACACCAATGCAAGGAATGCTTTTATTTTCCGAGCCAGGTGTGATTTTAATTCATGAGAGATGTGTAAAACAGGCTGAAAAGTCTGTGGTGGATAAAGAAATTTGCAGAAAAGGATGGCAATATCCGTAGCATTTGTTGCCATGCTGCTGAAAAAGCTTAAGTGCCTAGAATGCAGAAGTACAGGTCAAATGCATCATGGACTGAACAGTGCTCACCCCCTTGGGTGAGCTTTGCTTTTAAAGGCAGGACAGTTTTGCAGCTTGGCATCTCCTGGCCCTGCTGAACCTTTAACCCTTTCTCCCCCAGACAAAGTGATCCATGAGCGAAAGGAATCCCTTAAAGATGAACGGGAATTTGAAAAGATCCAGAAGAAGAGACATTTGGACTTCTTGGACATTCTGCTGTGTGCCAAAGTGAGTGGCAAGGAGTGTGTGTGTGGCAGGACACATGCCAGTCAGTTTTTGCAGGGGTGCCACAAACTCCCAGAGACCCTCAGGGTCTATTAAAAAAATTCAATCCATTAAAAAAAAAAATAGCCCAGTCCCACCCAGTTGAAGAGAAGCCAAGGTGATCCAGTTTTCAATTATTGAAAAGTTGGCTGTGTCTTTTGGAGTATACAACTTGCAGAGGGATTTTGTAGTCCTGGTGATTTAATATGGGGGGATAAAGAGATTTAAAAGTGAAGGGAAAGGGGCCCTGAATTCAGTGTAAACAGACATTGATTTTGTTTATATGTGTCTCACAGGCAACATCACGCCCCTTTTGCAATAGCTGAAAGAATATAATGGCCCTTACTGACATATTTATATATTTATATATGTGTGTGTGTGTTACTACAATATATATACATAAATTTTATATATATGGGCCACTGAGAGTGTCTCTGGACTGTTAGGATGAGAATGGAGCTGCACTGTCTGATGAGGACCTGCGTGCCGAGGTGGACACGTTCATGTTTGAGGGCCATGACACAACAGCCAGCGGCATCTCCTGGCTCTTGTACTGCCTGGCACTACACCCTGAGCACCAGCAACGGTGCAGGGAGGAGATCCAGGGCATCCTGGGGGACCGGGACACAATCCAGTGGTAAGGTTGCACCATTTCCTCTGCTGGTAACTCTTTTCCTATCACTGCCATTTCTAAGTGAGCAATGTCTTCAAGGCTCAAAAGCTGGGGTTTAAAGGTTGCTGCATGCCCAGGGACTTCACAGGACGGAGCAGATCCTTCAGCTAAGTCTGCCACCCTGGAAGGGACATTCTGCATGCCATACAAGTCCTGGGCCACCAGCATTGCTCTTTGCTCTCTCCTGTTTTCTCACCACAGGACATCATAGACGTGCTTTTCACCTTTAGCTGTCACTCTGCACTTAAGATTGTTCAGTGGTTGTCCAGGTTGTTCAGAGGTGTCCTGGCATCCCCGGCCTCCAGCAGCCTGTGGCTGGACATTGTGGATCCCTCTGTTGCAGGGGGATCTGCTCAGGGGGTGGATGTCTGTGGGTGAAGGGACCTCCCAGCACAGGCAGTGGGGGTGTGTGGGGCTCAGCCTGCCTGTCCCAACAGGGAGGACCTGGGCAAGATGACTTACAGCAGCATGTGCATCAAGGAGAGCCTGCGCCTTTACCCCCCCGTGCCTGGTGTGTCCCGGCAGCTCAGCAAACCCATCACCTTCCCCGACGGACGCACTTTGCCAGAAGGTCTGTAAATCCCATTCCTGCTGCACAAAACTCCGCTCTCAGGCACCGGCTGCATCCTCGCTGGCACAGATGTTCAGGCTGGGCTGTGCAGATGTTGGCTTGTTTCTTTGTCAGTGAGCCCTCTTCTCCTCCTCAATTGTTTTCCAGGCAGCATCACTGCAATAAGCATTTACCTCATTCACAGAAACCCTGAAGTATGGAAAGATCCTTTGGTGAGTTTTCTTTTGATCTCCTAATAATTTTTTTCCCTTTATGATGTGCCTCTTCCCATGTGCCCTTCACCTGTTAGCATGAGAGAAGAATTCTCTCTCTCCTGTGGGGTTCTTCATAAATTAAGGGGTGTCACATTTCTCAAGATACCAGTCAGCACTGTGCTTTTTAAATAATTGCTTTTTCTTACTGCATATTCTTCACTTCCAGGTGTTTGACCCTTTACGTTTTTCCCCAGAGAATGTCTCTGGCAGGCACTCTCATGCCTTTCTGCCTTTTTCTGCTGGAATGAGGTAAGGGGAATGGAACACTGAAGATGTAGTGGGCAGAAACAACCACCTGCAGTCCTGGCCCTGCAGCACTGAATCGTTAAATGAGGATATGTGTTTGTGCAACAGAGGGGTTCTGCTTCCAGCAGGCAAAATGGGAAGGCAGCATTGCCAAGCCCCTTCTGGGGACAGGGAACTGGGTCCCAAAGCTGTGGAACATCCTGTTGGCATCCTGCAGGGAGCCTGCAGCATTCTAAGCTCACGTACTCTCCTCTCCTTGATGCAAAGACCCCATCCCAGCCTCCTGCCCTTTGCTTCTCCCTTCTCCCCTCCCCTCAATCCTTCCCTTTGCCCTGTGCTCACTTCTGCAAGGCAAACACCTTGCAGACCTTCCCTGCTGGAGACCCACCACCTCATCCCTGCTGGCCTCTCCTTTGGCTTCCCCATCTCCCTCCTTCTCCGTGCTCATTGAACAGACATTTATGAGCTCCCACTATTCCTCTAAATTCCTCCTGCTCAGCTCATGCCCCTGGTTTTACTGCCCAAAGCACTGCCTGGGGCCCCTGAGCTGCAGAGGAGAGGATGTATGCTGGTGTGGGAGGGCTGGGGTGGGCTGTGGGTGTTTGCTGTGCCCAGCACTGCGATGGAGATGGCTGAGCTGCTCTGTTTCTCCGTAGGAATTGCATTGGGCAGCAGTTTGCCATGAATGAGATGAAGGTGGCACTGGCTCTGACCCTGCTGCGCTTCAAGCTCTTGCCTGACCCTGCCAAGCCTCCCCTCAAAATACCTCGTCTCATCCTTCGCTCCAAGAATGGGATTCACCTGTATTTAAAGAAAATCCACTGATGCTGGAAAACTTCCTGCCTTTACCAGAGGGAGGGACCAAGCAGATGATGGGACAATGTTTCTTTCTCTGGGGCAGAAGTGCAGGGCAGGATTTGGGGATGAGGATTCCCGATTTCTGTGCTTCCTCTACTAGATGAAAGCCCCTTTCAGGCTAGGCCCAGGTAGCTGGGGTGACATTGCACTGACCCACTGCCATCTGCTCCAGGGCACTGATCTTGGAGCAGCCAGGCATGGCCATGCTGTGTGCCCCCTTGCACTGCCATAAGAGCTGGCCTGAGAACATCTGCAGGTCCCTCCAGCTTCCTTCTTACCAAATCCTGCCTTCACACTTGTGTCCTGGCCAAATCCGTGACCATTCCCAGTTCTGCTCCATCGTCAGCACCTTCCTCAGTGCCTAGAGGTCAGCCCTCCTCTCCTGCAGTGGGGACAGCCTGTGGCAGGCCTCTGTCTCACTTCTCACACTCAGTGGGTCTGTTTTGTTGAAAGCACTGATTCCAGTTTGGGATCTGAAATTTTGCCCAAACTGCAAAATATTCTGTAATTTTTGTCTTAATAAACCAATAATTTTTCCTGCAACAGCAACTGTGCTGTTTATGTTGCTAGTGCTTGTCTGCTTCATCACAAATGCAATGTAAAACCCCTTTAGAAACAGAAGATGGAGAGGAAGCCCATGCCTGGACAGGCCAGGAAAATCCCTGTGGGTCTCCAGGCACAGCCAGCACAGCAGCTCCTTCCACAGGGAACTCAATTTTAACAGCAATCTTCAATCATTGTTCTGCTAGTTAGAAAGTGGTGGGCGGGGAAGATTCCCTGTTTTTTTAGTATTATTTTATTTTCTTAAGCAGATAAAGTTATGAGAGTTGGTACACTGGAGGACACTAGTGAGCTGTCCTCTTCCCCTGCAAGGATCATTATTGGGATAGAATATCACACATCAAATGTGAAATCCTGAAGGCTGCTGTTGCAATTATCATCTCAGTGATGTCAGCTGTGGTTCCAGAATTGTGAGAAGGCTGCTGTGCAGTAAGACAGCAGCTGATTTCATACAGCTCCCACCTGCAGAGGCTGGTTTGCAAGGATATGCTGGAGCAGCTCAGGAGAAAATCCATTTTCTCCAGCTGCCTGTCCCTTCTTGAGACCCAAGGTGCAGTTGTCAAGCTGGAATCACAACTATGCAATGGAGAGAGACAGAGTATTCTTATCAAAATGTAAAAAGTTACAAAACTATGGGACACCACAAGCTCTTTGGAGGGCTATATCAGGATGCAAAATTATCTTGATGAATTAAAAAACCGCTGCAGTGAATGGGATGCAAGTCTGAAGTGCAAGAGCAGGCACAGACATTGTACTAAGCCAAGAGAAGAAATGACTGACAGGCAGCAATCTCTCCAGTGGGTATTCTGTACACAGAGAGACAGAAAAAGTAATAATAATCAGTAATATCCTGCTGTTGCAATCACAGCAAATATCATACTTGGATGCATAAACACAAATATTTCTCAAAAATTTTTCACTTGCTTCTCTTTCAGCAAATGAAATGAGACTGTGTCCTTCAACCCTGTTTGGAGATTTAAGTATAAAAGCAACAGCATCTACTCCAAGCTTACATACTCTAAAGTGCAAAATAAGAAAATTTTTAATCAAAATAACTGAAGTTACCAGAATAAATTGCATATATCTCTGTATTGGATGCTATTTTCTTTTAAAGACAAGATTTGAAAAAAATGCCATCTAAAAAGGAGTGGATGAACCTTGGCATTCCAATGTGAAAGATTAAAGCACGGGAACCTAATGAGCAAGAGCAAAGGCTGAAATCATGGTGTACCCACTGAAAGAGAGTAGGTTAAAGGGAATCAAACTAGGGGAACTTGACATAACAGTCCTCCTGTAAATAAATGGCAGCTGCTAAATTGCATTTGGGTAGATACAGATTACATAACATCAAGCACTAAGATTTCCAAAGCCCTGACATAGGTTATTTGGGGAATCTGCAGAGGTTTTAAAAGTTGGTGATCGGTTTTACTGAACACTCTAGAAGCCCAAAGGAGGTAATGGATGTGGTGTAAGGCTGGGGCAGGTTACCTCTGGTTTGGTTTTTGTGAGTGGACTGAATTGGGGGTACAGGAAAAGCTGCACTGCTGCTTTCCCAACTGGATCATCCAACATATGAAAGTTCTGGGCCCTGGGATGGAAAAGCCTGACTGCTCCTGTCTTCATCCTGTTCAGTCATTGTCCCCCTTGTGTCTTTTAGGATTCACTAAAAATCTGCCTCTTCAAATCAGAAGAGGAAAAGGGAAGATGCTCTGCAGCACTTTCACCATCCTCTCTATGTTATGCTTGTGGCTTCTTTCCATGAGAAAGGAACAGAGCCTGGCTCCCCTCGTAGCCACTCAAACCCAGCATAAGACCTGTTCACAAATCTCTCCTTGGTGCTGTCACCCCCTGAGGCCAGGAACTGAGACACTCCTCCAAATAACACCACACATGGCAGCCCAGCTCCCAACTTCCCTGAGCCACGTGGGCCAGCACTGCATGCCAGGCTAGCTCTCCGTGCCAGGCCAGCCAGCCTGCATCCCACATCCCATATCCTGGGTCCTGCCTCATCCCACATCCTGCATCATCTCACCTCCCGCATCACAGATCTTCCATGTCTGCTCTGCTCCTGAGCTGGAGAGTAGCCCTGAGGCTGCAGCAGGAGCTGCTGTGCCCCAGTGCCAGAGTGAGCCAGATCTTTCCAGAATGGGATTCCTGGGAGCAATTCCCCCCAGTTGTCTTTCCCCTCCTGGGTATTAGAGACATGGCAATAATAAAAAGACCTGGTCACATGGGATGTACTGCTCACAGCAATAAAGGGAGCCAAGGACCAGCTGCAGAGAGCTCACTTCATTCTTTAATCCTCCCCTACTTTCTGCAGAAAGGGTAATTGCAAAGATGATGGGCTGACCTTGGACTATCTGAAGGATTGAGACCTTCAGATAACTATTTTAACAAGAGCTCACGGGAGGGGCTATGTGAGGTGCAACAAGGGTTAAGTCTTTGTTTCAGTTAAAAACATCCTGGATTTCTCTCATTGCAGCTTGGTTTTTCAGCAGCAGCAAGGCACAGATGCCACCAGGCTCCCACAAAGTTATTCCTTTCCCCACAGTTGTCACAGCGCTGTGCAGCCGTATCCCAGTCACATGAAGGGTGTCTGTCCATCTCAGTTCGGTGGTGGCACTTTTTCAGACACTTGCAGGCGTGTTGGAAGCAGCAGGACCAGCAGGGAGAGCAGCTGGCTCACAGCACAGGGAATGCCATCCCTGCACAGGACCCACGCCACTCTGCAGGAAAATTCACTGTCAGATGGAACCAGCAATTTCCGTCTAAACCCCGCTGGGATTTTACACTGGAAGCAGCCTGTAAATTAAATAAGTATTGCAACATATTTGTAAGACAGCTGTATTAAATGCTTCCAGATATACATTCATCCTTGAGACATGTGTGGTGAGATGGGATCCAGGCAGCTTGCATTACTCTGCAACACTTGCTGGGCTCTTGCCATGATTTTCTCATCTATCATGTGTTTGGAAGCTTGAAATGTTATTATTTTTTTTGGCATTTCTGCTACATTTCATCTGTCATCACTGAGTACTGCAGGAACACACAGGGACAGATGGGCCTGGACTCTTCTTCTTATCTGAATAAACACAGGCACAGCCAGGGAAAGCAGCTGCTGCAAGGTCACGCTCTGGGGCAAAGTACCCAATTGCCACCTAAATTTCACCTGCTCAGTAAACCAGTTCATCTGCAATGAATTCCAACAGTGTGAGTTAAATCAGTGAGGAAGAGCCTCTCCTTCTTCTGCTTAGGTGCCTAAAGTAAGTGGAGAAATTCCCAAGACCCAGAAAGAAAAAAAATTCCCAAATTCCACCCCCTGCTGTGTCCATGGCTGTGGTATGGGATGGAAATTTTTCAGTGCAGGTGGGTTGTTTTATGTTGGTGGCCTGACCTGTCATGGCCCCACTGCCATCACATGAACATCCTCAGCATCGAGCCAACTCTCCAGAGGCTCTCTGCAAATGTTTGACAACCTTACAAGTGTCCTTTAACACCCAACTGCAGTTTCACCAGTCTCAAATGTCCAGAAGGCCCAGCCAAGCTTCTGCTCCCCCTGCCAGCCCCACCCCCCAGACTGCTGTGGCTATCAGAAGACCCTTGTACCTGCTTTTTCATGCTGAGATCTTCTTCTGGATTCCTCCAGCACCAGAGCTGTAAATTCTTCTGGTGCTAACAGATGGTTCTGGCCTTGTTCCAGGCCCTTACAATGACCAAATCAGTACTGTCCCTTCTCACTTTTCTCCACTTGCAGCTCTGCAGCAACTTCACTTTCCCTTTTGAACTTTTATGATTTCTTTCCCTGCAAAACCCCCTGGGTTATATTCCCCAGGCTGTGAGTGTTCATGGCCTCTCTTGCTGTTAAACCTCTGAAACACAGGAGAAAGGCTTTTCTCTCCCCTCCACCAGTGAAATACAGAATGCAGAGGCTGGAGGCTGGGTTAAGCACCCAGTTTTGCTATCACCCAAGCTCAGACTCTTGCTCCAAATCCCCATAAATGTGGGCATAGACACTCTGTCCCTTATGTTCCCTCTGTGCAGGCTCAGCATTTGACATCTCACTTGTCCTTCACAACTGCCCATTTGCTTTGGCTTCCTGTCCAACAGTTGTTGTTGGTTATTTTATAAGGGAGCCACTTTGGTAAAAATTGACCTTGTTCATGGTCAAACCAACTGTCCAGGGACTTTGTCACCACTGAGAATTTCTGGGTTGTTATAACAGTTTCTTCTGTGGCTGCACCAGAAACTCCATCCACTGGCCTGTCCCCTCCACCTGTGGGTTTGGGGGTATTTATGACTTATTTTTTATGTGATTGCTGAAAGGTGCCAGCCAAATCCAGATTGGTCAATCTGGAAATGGGATAGGTGCCACAGGAAATTCCAGACAGCTCCACTGGCAATGAACAAAGGCTCAACCATCAGACCTCCCTGTTTTCCTTGTGAAGACCTTGTGAGAGACCCAACGACACAACATCATTAGATTTAGGAATTTGCTGCAGGTCTTCACATGAGTGTTTGTCATGGCAAACTGGGTCACCCATGTTCCAGCTACCACCAAAGCCCTCCCTAAGAGATGCCTAACCTGACAGATTGCAGCTTTCTGCCTCCTAAGGATCAACCTTTAACTCTCCCCTCAACTTTCACACAGATCCAGCTGGCTCAGTATAACAAGAAACACTAATTTTCATGAAGATGGCCAAGTGTGTGAAAAGGTAATGCTGCTCAGTGTAGTGCCTACCAGGGGTATTCTCCAAGGCGATGACATTGAACATCAGATAAACAGTACATTTTTTCAACAAAATGACTCTACAAGCAGAAAATGTGGGATGTGGCATATTTTAGACTAAAAAACTAAAGGGAAGTGCCCAAATATCAGGAGTCCTGTGTCTCAGAGATGTGTTACATTGAAGAGAAGCACTCACAAAGCTCGGCAGCCCCTATGTTGTATCCTATCAGACTATCAGTCTCCACAACTGATAACCCATTTATCCTCATAATATCCCAAACACAAATGGGACATTACTTCAGCCCATCTGGGGATCCATTTCATGATATGCCTGGAAGTCACTCACACACATATGCTTCCAGTCTCAGTTCTCCAACAGCTCCATATTGCTGCTCCAGGTTTCTGGGATCATGGGATATGAGTCCAGGTAACCAGCAGGATCTGCACAGGGATTCCTAGGAGGGTCCTACCTGGGCCCTAACCAATCACTGCATTAGAGAGGTAAATGCAGTGATACAGAGCCTTTTTTGGAGAAGGTGAGATGCCATGTGGACAGAGGAAGGACTCACCAGAACTGTAGAGGGAACATGACCTCCACCACAACTCCCCATCACGTGCTCTCCACCTTGATGCTGCTCACTTCACTGCTCTGCAGCATTTCCTCTCCTTGTCTCATCTACTGGCCCTGGTAATTCCCCTGGGCAGCAGTTTTGTCTCCTGCCTTGTCTGTGGCGGGAGCCCTCGGGGAACAGGACCACACCCCTTGTGTGCTGCGGGAGTTATGTCCCTTCTCTCGATGACAGCCCAGCAGAGCTGGGTGATGCTGCAGCCACCCAGAGCGCTGCTTTTACACATGAAGGTGGCTGAATCCATGCAGCTCACTCGTTGGGAAGAGGTGGCCTGTGTTCTCCTCACCTCATGAGGGCAGATGGATGGCTTCTATACCTGAACTGTCTGGAGACAGCACAGAGCTCAGCTGGAGCCCCAGCCTGCCTACATCTCACCTCCTCCATCCTCTGTCTTTGTCTGCCTGGGCATGGACGACTGTGAGCGTGTGTGACAGCACTGCTGGGACTTCAGAGAAAGCAGGTAATTTTTGAAGGCTGTTTGTTATCCAGGTTGCAGGGGCAGGCTGCAGAAAGCAGGTCAAAGGGTGCGTGGGAGCACGGGCTGCTGGCTGAGCTGACGCAGTGTTTGCCCTGATGTTCCAGCAGCTATAAATTGGTGTCAGCTCCATTTCGCCAGACTCAGCTCCCACAGAGGAGAAGGGAGAGGATTTTTACCTGCACTGAGCTCCCCACCTGGCTCAGGTGTGAGAGGAGCAGGTGAGAAACAGGCAGGAGAAGGCAGTGTCCCGGACCAGCATGGCATCTCTGCTGAACAACATAGCCAGACCTTCTGCTGTCATCCTGCAGCTGTCTGTGCTGCTTGGTGTAATCTTCGTGCTGCTGAAGGTGCTCCAGTTCTACCGGGAGAGGAAGAAACTCACCAAAGCTCTGGAGGCATTCCCTGGCCCCCCAAAACACTGGCTCTATGGCCACAATCACCTGGTAAGGAGTGAGCTGGGCTCAGCCAAGGTGGGTTTGTCCCGGCTGTGCAAGGTGTCAGTCAGGATGAGAAGCCCTGCATGGGGTGTGTGTGTCCCCTGCTCCTGTGTCTTCATTCAGGAGAGGACCTCTGCAGAGGGAGTGCCAAGACTTCTGCAGAGCAGGAGGAAAGGGTGCTGGATATGATGTGTGCATCATTTGGCAAAAAAGAGTCATGCTCTTGTCAGTCATGTCCTTAAACCTATGGGACTTCCATGAAGTTCTTTGAGTATGAGTAACCATAAGACATCTCTTTGTTACATGAAACCTTCTACCAGGAGTGTCTTGCCCTATAGCCACTGAAGAAGACATGGCCACAAAAGCAGGGCATTTTAATGCAGCCATTTCCATCATTCTGTGGTGAAGATGTTTTGCTTTCACCCTGCATGTCCACCTTGCACTGCTGAAATTAGGGAACAGGGCTGTGAAAGCCTTGGTCTGCCTGGCCTGGCCACCAGGCATCCTGGCATTGCCCATGCCGCCTGTAGACTCCCAAGTGCAACACGGAGCTGCTCCAAGCCCAGGCCATCCTAAGGTGGCTCAGCTGCAGCCAGCCCAGCAAGGGATGCTCCGTGGAGCTGTATTTTGCTGCAGGGATTTGGTGGCTCAGGCAGCTTTTCCTCCTGTGCATGGTCCCTTTGCAATGCTCATCCTGTCCTCCACCTGCAGCACAAAAGCCCCTGTGTGGCAGGACTGCCCACTCTTCCTTCATTTCCCAAGAGAGAATGTCTTGCACAAGCTGTCCATGAGAGTGCAAGTTTAACCTCTGCTCTCCCTGCCACATCCCTCTTTTTTGCCTTTATTAATCCCTCATTAATTCTCATTGCAGATGCATTCTGAAAAATTATTATATCAGATAGTGTCATGGGCAGAAGAATATCCCTATGCTTTTCCCAGATGGTTTGGACCAGCCTTGCCTTTTCTAATTGTCCACCATCCTGAATATGCCAAAAGCATACTTGGCCGAACAGGTGAGTCTCTACATTTGGTTTTGAGAAGTCATTGATGCTTTCCTACCAAGAAAATACTGGGAAACTTGCCTGGAATCATCCCCTCTGCCAGCTTCCTTCACAGCTATTGCAATTCTTTTACTCCTTTTCATGAACTCCCAGCCTGCCCCAGGTTTTATGGAGCAGCTTGTATTCTTGTGCAAAGCAGTGGCCAGTTTCCTGTCAGTTCCCAGTTTTAGGGTTATCTGTCTTATTGTCTTCTACGGATTCTACCACCGCAGTATTTGTGCTTCCCAGTAAACCCAGTAAAAAGGGTGAGCTGGCATGATAATGACTCTCAGAAGGCATCTTAAGTCTTCTCCTCTGCTCCCTTCTGTGGAGCATGTGAGTGTTTAATACAGGCCCATCCCCAGTAACTCCCATCCATTGTTCTCAGATTTAAAATTTGCCATGGCTGTTTCTTTTCCACAAACATTTTTTTGTTCTAACTTTCTCTGTTTCTTCAAGTCCACTGCTGTCATAATTGTAGACAACTTTTAAATTCTACCTCTGGTGGTACAATATTTTATGTCTTGAAATGAGATTAATTCCATCTTGTGATTTAGAGGGTGAAATCCATTGCAAATTTATCCTGAATTTCCTCCTTGTTGTGTTGAATTCATTATTCATGCTTTTCTCATCCCTGCTCTGTTTTACAGATCCCAAGGCTAGTGTACCCTACAAATTCCTACTTCCCTGGATTGGTAAGTCAGAAGAAGAAGAGTAAGGATGTCAGAGCTGTGATCAGAGCCTGCAGGAGCTGATTGTGCCTTTGCTGTTGGTGCCTTCAGGGAAGGGGCTGCTGATCTTGGAAGGAAGCAAATGGTTCCAGCACCGGAAGATGCTCACCCCAGCCTTTCATTATGATGTTCTGAAATCTTATGTGACACTGATGTCAGACTCAGTCAAAGTGATGCTGGTAATAATCCCCACTCCTGTTACTTTTACCTTTCAGCTGTGAAACAGTGAAAATAATCAGATCTGTGAATGAGTGAGAGAAAGACACCGAACTTGGATAATTTCTAGAGTTTCGTTGAACTTTTGGAGTAGTTTTGAAGTTCTGAAATTTCTCCCTTCACCTTCAGTGTCCCTTTGGACACTCCACTTATTCTTTCTTTCTTTGCCAACAAAATCAACCACTACAAGAATATCCTTTCATACATACCTTGATGTGAAATACCTGGAAAAAGAAATGTACAGAAGAGTTAGACTAGATTCATGGAATGTATCATGAACTAGGGCCTCTGCTTCCAGAAAAGAAAGCAATTAGCACTGTGGATCTGGGAAGAGGGACAGGAAAACATGACCTGACCACAGATGGTAGTCTGTCTCTCCTTACCCCCGTCTCTCCCTCTAGGATAAATGGGACAAGAGGATCATGGAGAGGAAGTCAGTGGAGCTCTTTCAAGATGTCAGCTTGATGACACTAGACAGCATCATGAAATGTGCCTTCAGCTTTAATTCCAACTGTCAGACTCAGAGGTCAGTGCCTGAAATTCCAAACCCTGGCAAAGCAAGTGCTCCTGTTTCACCACTCATTTTGCTAATACCAGCTTTAACCTCGACCTCCTTACAGCAACTCCCACTATTATATTAGAGCTGTTTCTGACCTGAGCTGCCTCCTGAATGATAGAATCCTGACTTTTTCCTTCAAGGATGTCTTCTACAACCTGACTCGCAAAGGCCATGAGTTTCAGGATGCCTGCAAGCTGGCCCATACCCACACAGGTATTCCTGCCCCTTTCTCCCCAGTCCTGTCCCCCAGCTGAACCTCTCCCCCACTTGTCTCTGGAGCAGCTCAGAGAGGTGTTGCAGCATGGGTTGGCCAGAGGGTTACACATTAAACAGAGTCCAAGCTGATGACTGAGTGGTCAAGTACGTGAGGGTACTCTGGAGGGGCAGGATGCACTGAACTGACCTCTCTTCTGTGCAGACCAGGTAATACAAGAAAGAAAGATGCTGCTCTCCAATGAGAAGGAACTTGACAAGATCCAGAAGAAGAGACACCTGGATTTTCTGGACATTCTTCTTTGTAGCAAGGTGAATGTTTGAAATTATTGTACCAAATGCTAAAGAACAGGACTGTGTGGCACTGAGGGTGCATCAGCATAAAAAAGGAAGCAAAAGAGACACCAAATCATGCAAGCCCTTTGGGTGTAAAAATAAAAGACCTGTGTGCTTAGGCATTATATGCTCTCCTCTTTATTAGGATGCAAATGGAGTTGGACTTTCTGATGAGGACCTGCGTGCTGAGGTGGACACCTTCATGTTTGAGGGTCATGATACCACGGCCAGTGGGATCTCCTGGCTCTTCTACTGCATGTCATTGCACCCTGAGCACCAGCAACTGTGCAGGGAGGAGATCCAGGGAATCCTGGGAGATCGAGATACGGTTGAGTGGTGAGCTGGGAGTGCTTATTCCTTTATCTTGAACTCTTTCTATTACCCTTTAAGGCTTTTGACATGGTCTCCTTCAACATCCTTCTCTCTAAATTGGAGAGATATGGGTGGACTGTTCAGAGGTTGAGGAATTGTTTGGAAGGTGGCATCCAGCAGGTAGTGGTCACTGTCTCAATGCCCAGATCAGTGACAAGTGGTGTCCCTCAGGGGTCAATACTGGGGCCAGTACCATTATCTTCATCAGTGACATAGACAAAGGGATTGAGTGCACCCTCAGCAAGTCTGCTTCCAGGGAGGACCTTGGGAAGATGACCTACACCACGATGTGCATCAAGGAGAGCATGCGCCTGTTCCCACCCGTTCCTGGTGTGTCCCGACAACTCTCCAAACCCGTCACATTTCCTGATGGACGCAGCTTGCCAGCAGGTCTGTTGAGTTCGTTCATCCTTCATGCTGCTCTACACGGGGCTTCCTTGCTGTATGTGGAGAGGCTAAAGGGTCTTGCAGACTCCCTTCTTTCTCCCAAGGGCTGTATGGAGCTACCACAGCTTTGCCACCATAGTGAGCCTGTAAAGGGTGGCCAGACAGAGTCCAATTACATGCTCCAGGGTGGTGGGGTGTTCACAGAGCTCAGAGGGGGCTTGTGGAGTGTTGTTCCTGGCCAAGTCAAAGTGATTCACTGATGAGAGAATGGGGCCCGGCTCTAAGGCCATTTTTTTTCCCTTGTGAGGTTTCTAGGTGATCCCTGCCAGATCTCCTGCAACAGTCGCTACAGAGCTCAGGGAGGGAGAGGATCACAAAAACACTTCTGCATCTGTTGTCTGAGATGTCATCAGCTTTTTCTCCCTTTTTTACAGGCTGCCTTATTGGACTGAACATATTTGCTATTCACAGGAACCGGGATGTCTGGGAGAACCCCGAGGTATTTTACCTTTATAACGAAAGGGAAGATGATCTCTGAGTCCAGACATCCATTCCCCTTGAACCAGGCAGCCTGTGCCTCCCTGCCACGTTTGGTTTTTTTCCTTTGTCATTCCAACAGTCCACATCTGAATGCAAAGTTCAATTGAGTTACCAAGCACCCCAAAGGCTTTGAATATGACAAAGTACTGGGAAAGGGTGTTCAATAGTCTCTCTTTGTGCATGGTGATAGAGATACTCAGACTGCTTTCAGCTGCCCACCTAGAATGATTTGAGATGTCCCCAAGCCCTTCAGGCAGGGTGTGATTTGAAGATGATATTTCAGAGGCTTTAAGAAATAACTGGGAAGTTTGAAGCAGGGTGCACAGCTGTGTCTCTCCAGTGGCTGTCTGGAGAACAAGGATCAGGCATTTCTGGAACAGAGGGATCCTGACTTGGTCATTGCTGCCATGGATGAGGAAACACCTGCAGGCATCTTGGACATTGTGGTGGGTGACCCTGATATCTCCAAGGGGAAGATCCACTCAGTGGTTTGTAGAGAGATGACTGTCATCTGCAGCTCTCCCAGGAAGAGCAGAGGCCATGTCCAGCCTGAATTTGGGGACCAGGGAAGAACCTGGTGCTGCTCAGATCAGACCAAACACTGACCAAATGGTCTTTGTTTCTCCCACAGGTTTATGATCCCCTGAGGTTTTCTCCAGAGAACTCAACACAGAGGCACTCCCATGCTTTCCTGCCATTCTCTGCTGGATCCAGGTGGGAGATCCTTCAGCCCTCTCCTTCCCATCAGGCTGCCTTGCATGTGAGACCTAGCTCAAAGTCAAGGCCCTGAAGCCAATCCTCCCTCAGTCTCCACCAGCCAAGCTGGCTTGGCCAACTCAAGCAGGCTTTCTGTAACAGGATCTCCTATTACAGCACCTCCTGTAATAGGATTCTCCTGCTCCGTCAGCTCCAGAGCACCTCCCGCACCCCAAGCTCTGTGGTCACTGAAAGATTTCACACATTTTTTGTGTGGCTTTGTTGAGATGTTTACATTTTCTCTTGCCTGCAGTGAGAACACAGCTTCCTTGTTTAGAGGTGAATCCCAGTGCACCTCCAAGCCAAGCTGGGCCCACCTCTCTGTGGTTCCAATGCTGTATTTATAGACAGATGCAGGACACTGAGGTCTTAGTAACTTGCAAGAGGATCACCACAGAGAGCCAGAAATAGCCTTTTGGAGGTGCATGGATCCTGGCTGCACTTCTTAGGGAAGTAAGCCCCTGTTCTCTCAATCTCATATCTTTTTCCATTGCTTATTAATAAGAAAAACAGCAATACCCTACCACAGAATTGAGTTCATCAGGGGCTGACTAGATAAACTGTGGTGTCATCCTCCCAGCAGCTGGAAGTCCTCCAGCTCACACATGGGGTGAGTCCAGCTTGGGGGTGGTCAGGGACGAAGGCAGCAATCGGAGCGTTTGTCACCCCCTCCCCAGGAACTGCATTGGGCAGCAGTTTGCCATGAATGAGATGAAGGTGGCGCTGGCCTTGACCCTGCTCCGCTTTGAGCTCCGCCCAGACCCATCCAAGATTCCCATCATGGTACCACAGCTCGTCCTCAGGTCCAGCAACGGGATACACGTGCATTTGAAGAAGATTTTCTGATCCCATGGCAGGGGTGCAAGAGCTCTCCCAGAGGAGACTCTCTACCCAGAGGTTTAAGAGGGGAACAACAAACAGACCCACAGTGGCCACATTGGACCTCTCCCACATTAACCCTTGTCCTGCTGCTGTCCAGAGTGGCTCTCTGAGCCCACAGACACCAAACCCAGCAGGTGCAGGTCCTCTCCTTGCAGGGGAAGCAGCACTGCTCAGAGTGCTCCACAGCATGACTGTGGCTCATCCTTCACCTCCACGGCCAACCTCCACTTCCTGCTCATCTCCTCACCTCCAACCTGCCTTCACAAGCTCCCTGACAGCACTTCTGTCACCCACCTGTGGATTTGCCCCATTGTCACTTCCCTGCTTGGGCTTGGCAGTGAACAAGGCCTGGCATGGTTTGCATGGGTGCTTAAAGCCTGGGCGCTGCCCCAGCACAGAGTCCCTGCCCTGCCTCCAGCCTGGGTGTGTGGGGTGGGAGGGCTCCTCTCGGCAGCCTCACTGCATCCCCACACACCACCCTCCGAAAGATTCCTGCTCTGGGGCTGGCACCGTGCCCACCATTATGGAGATGAATGCCTGTGGTTGTTTTCTGCCCCAGCTCTGAACTTCCTTGAGCTGAGGGTGCTCAGGAGCCAGCACAGAAACCTGTCACCAGCTAACCTGGAGGAAGCACTTGGCACACTGGAAACAGCACGTGATCAACCTTGTTCTCCTCTCTGAAATGAGAATAAAGCCTTGTGGGGATGATCTCCAAGCATGGCTTTGGCTTCCTTTGCATTTGGGGGCACAGAAGGCCAGAGGCAAGTCTGTGCCCGGGGATGCAGCCCTGTCAGTGCTTTGTCAAGCCACAAGCACTGTTTCCATGCACTCTGTTGAGCCTGAGGAGCCTGTTTCCACACATCTCAAACCATCCATCACCTCACATTTGACTCCAGGAGTTCCCATGGTAAGGAAACAACTGAAATGATGTGTGGTCAAACAAAGCAAAACAGAAATACACACTGCACACCCAAAGTGTTGGTGCTAAGAATAAAATCAGTTTGCAGAACAAAACGAGGAAAAATGAGTCTGCCTCCAACCTGTCCTGCAGAAGCTGAGAACTGACAGCTCAGTTCATGAATGGTCTACCCAAGGGGTGCAAGTGAGCACTGGCCCTGGGATTTGGCTTGTTGTGAGGGCTTAAGGGAGCCTTTCCCCAGCATAAGTCAAGGTGGACCATCTGGATGAGCTGGAAGTCCGGGGCGTGAAATGGATCACTAGGTGGCAGTGGGAGACCCAGGAAAATGTCCTCCCTGGTCCCTGGTAAAACCCCCTGGGTTTGGCAGGCAGCACGGCCAGGCCCAGCAAGGCAGCTGATGTGCCCTATCCCTGGGGATGTCCCTGTCCCCACCCTCAGCAGAGCAGCCACTGTTCTGTCACAGTCCTTGTCGTGTCGATGGCATTACCCACAGCCTGGGGGAAGTTTGTCACAGCAAGGGCCTGGGCACACAGCGGGCATCAGGAGAAACCAAGGCATGGTGGCCTCCATATGTGCCATGCCACAGTGACAGCTTTTGCCCACAGTGATGGCATCACCAGAATCACTGTAGGCACCAACATATCCAAACCATGTCTGTCTGTCTGTCTGGGCAGCTCTCATCTGATGGCCAGATCAGGACAGCCAAACCTGAGCATCTCCCCATCTGACTGAGCCCTTGCAGCCCTCCTGCTCCCCAGCTCTGCTGCCTGCTGCATCCTCTGTCAGAGAAACAAAACTCGCCTCAGGCTGGATCCAGACTTTTGGTTTGGCTCTCGGTGTACCAAAAGGGACAGGGATGCTGAGATTAACCAGCTCGGTGCAGCTTGTGTGTATTTTGCAAGGCAGCTGGAGACCAAATTCCTCTTCTTCCAAGCCTCCCCTTCTCACCCACAGAGGGAGACTGGATGCAGGCTGTGTAGATGCCAGTACCACCACCCTGGCACTGCTGCTGGACTCAGGTCTGAAAAGTCAGGCTCCTGCTGTCCTCCTCCCCAGCCCCAGCACAGTGAGGCCTTCAGAGGGTGATGGTTTGATAACACCTTTTCATTACCAAAAAATCCTATTTGTCAGACACTTCAGCCACCCATCTGGGAACAGACAAACCACCTTGAGGCTCTGCTCATCTACTCTCCAGCACGTGGTCCAAGAAATGAACTTGAGGTGCTCTTGGCCACAAAGGCCCATCCCAGTTTCTTTGGAGGTGGGCTGTGAAGGAAACCAGGTGCCACTTAAAGGTGTGACCACAGCATCTTCTGGTTTGGGAATGGGGGGGGTAGGACCCCCAGCTGCTGCCCACCCCATGGCCTGTATGGTGCCCTGTGTTTAGGGGCCATCACCCTCTTCACTGCCATGACCAACACTGCCCATTTGGTTTCCAAGGGTCCTTCTGATTGCTAGATTGTTATGAATGGCCAGACCCCAAACACTTCCAGTGGAGACTTTCTCGAGGGAAACTGCTATTGAAAATAAATCAGTTTGAGAAAGAGAGGAGAAACTGCTGCCATTTCTGATGTAAAAATGGATTGTTATTCCAGGCAGCTCTGACAGTAATTGAGGTACCCAGAGCCAAACACTAAGATCCCTTCCTGTTAAGAATCTCACTTAAACCATCTTTGGCTTGAAGGGCCAAAGATTTTGAGGAAAGATCTCACAGCACTGATGCACCGTGGAGCCCTAATGCAGCAGCAACCAGGAGAAATTTTTTCCAGTTTTCAGCTCAGCCAGGTCAAACTGAGCAGCACAAACATCCCCCCACCTTCAAACGGTGGCAGTTTCTGGACAGCAGCGTGTACAAGATAACCTCCTCTGCCAAGCCAGCACCAAACGGTTGGGAGAGCAGCAAAGGAGCTGTGTGAGGAGCCGGGCAGCAGCCAGTGACACAGATCTAATCGCCCACACATTTGCCCCAAATGTCTCCCTGCCAGGCAGTGACATTTCTGTGCTGTCTCAGCTCGCTCCTCCATCACCATGGCTACAGCAGCCGCCAATCCACGGGCGAGTCCTTCCCGAGTACCAGCAAACCCTCTGGGAGATGCTACGGGAGCCAGCCCCTTTGGCAGGGAGACACTTCAGGGACCCTGGGACAATCCACAGCACCAAAATTTCCCCTTTTTCTCCGCTCCTTTTTATTTTCTCTATTCCCCCCCCCCCCCTTTTTTTTTCCCCTTTTTGAAGCACAAACAATGGAGCTAAAAGGTTGGGTATCAGGCCGATAATCATGAATGACGTGTCGTTATTACACACCACACATTCATTATCTCCCACTCCAGCCATGTCACAGGCGGCTGGAGGAGGGCAGATAACGGGGTGCCTTCATGCAGATGGCTTATTATCAGGATGTTCCAGGAGGGGCTTTAAGACAGTTAGTGATGCTGTTTGCCAGTTAAAGATTAGAGACCCCAGAGAATAATTAACAATCCCAAAACCCAGTTTTTCTGCTGGATTCTTCAGCTTTCTCCCCCCTCCCCCATCCTCTTTAATCTATTCACTCTAGCAGGTGTAATAAAGTGATAAGGACAAGCTCCGGGGATGTTTGTTTGGCTACTACGGGTGTATAAACCAACAATGGATGGTATTTTACTCCTGGCTTTCAGTGGCTTGAATCGAGACCAAAAACTTTGCAGCCCCCTTGCCCACACACAGCCACCCCTCCATGCCATGCTCCTGGCTTCTACCTGGGTGGCTGGGCTTCTTCCCCACCCAAAGGGCCACAATGGTGGGACAGACTCCCTTTTTTCCTCTGGTGGTCCAAATCACACCTCTTGGGTGTCAAGGTGCCCAGTGCCAGGATACAAACCCCAGGCTACCTTCTCAGGTGCAGGGATAGAGCTGGTGCTGCTTCCAAGCAGCAGCTAACCTGAATACAGCAAGTCTTTAATTAAAATACCTTGGGATAATTTATATGGTAAGTGTCCACCTGCCCAAACTGCTCCAGGGCTGTAGATACAGCTGGAGCAGAAACACCTCAAATCCTCATAGCTAAAGAGCCTCAGGAGAGATCGGGGGAACATCAGAGTAATGGTGGCTTTCAACAAGATACCCCATTGTCTGGCGGTCCAAAAGATGGGTTGCACCCTCCTAGGTCACAAAGAAAAGCTGTGACACATCTTGTAATGAGGTGGGAATGTAAAAAACCCCACCCTGAATATCTTCTGCTCAAAAGAAAACTATCCTTTCTGCAGCAGCACTCCACCCTGCACATCTTCCTGAAGCCCAAAGCTCCCAGAGGTAATGGCATTATGAAGTGGGGAGGTAGGATGGAGCACCCGTGGTATCCTTCCCCTTCACTGGCGGACAGGGGAGGCTGGTGAAGGACAGCTTCACCCCCCTGTGCTGCGTGGTGAGAGTGTTGGGGAGGATTTGACCCCCCGGCAAGGTGGCTTAGGGCCCTTCAGAGAGGTCAGCAAGGCTGTGGGAGGTGCCCCTCACCTGGAGGCTCTCAGGTAGAGCCCTGACTCTGGAGGACATTCCCCAGCTCACAGGGGCGGTGTGGAAGGAGCGAGCACCGGCACGCCAGAAGTTGTCTTCCCAATCACGCTCATCCTGCCAGGGAGGGATGAGACATTAAAGCATTGTGCTTTAAAGAGCATCCCGACCCTATCAGCAAGAGATGAGATATCCTAATTATGGCAGTACAGGCGAGGATCTGGGCCGTATCAGCCAGTACAGAAAGGTAAACAAGAAATATAACAATGGACCCTTAACACTCATTAGCTGTGTCAGATAATACCTCACTTTTCTCCCTTTGGGGCTTAAAATCTAATTAAGATTTTCCAACAATAAATTTCATTTATGCTCGCTCCCTTTTGTTCTTTTTAGGATCACACCGAGAAGCATCTGCGAGCGGCTGCACAGCTCCGGGAAGGCAGCTTCAGCCAGCCTCGGCTTGTGCTTCACAGGCAAGGGAAACTGAGGCAGGACAGCACCCTGGACAGTGCAGAGGTGAGCTCCTGCTGGGACAGGGCTCCTGCATAAGGCGTTTTCCCCAAAGTGAACACCAAAGGGGCACTGGTAGTGATAAGACCAAGCACGGGAGCTCCTCGGCAAGCCCAGCAGTAGAGCCTCATCCTCGCCCTTGCTCAGACTCACAGCCACGACAGGGCTCCGTGGGGAAAGGGACACTGAGCCCCACTGAGCCCTCAGCACAGCTCCACTCCCAACTCATATCCAGGCATCGCAGGGTGAACAGCTCGGGCATGTCACACATTCACCCTGTGCACAGGGCAGGGAATAAACTCCTGTTGTTACTCATTATAAGGGTGTCTTTGCTAACTTCTTTTGCAACTGAGAGGTAAAAAATTAATGGGTTCCCTTCCTCTTGCCACACCCCAGCCCAGGTGCTGACACGGCAGGAACAGGCAATGACTAATCCTTAAACCCTGCTGAGTGCAGCAGCACCACTGAACCTTGGGGAGCTTGTTTTTTTCCAAATTCACGTGGCGTTTGGCACCTGCCAGAGGGAAGTCAGGGGAGCAGCCTCCATCAGGGGCATGAGTGGCATGGTCCAGGACTCAGCCTGGGGCTGGCTCAGCCTCCAGCTGCCCNGGGGGGAAGAGAAGCTGCAAGTCACTGGAGCAGCCTCACTGTAGGGGCAAAGTCTGAGATTTCAACAAATTATTTGCCAGCAGGGTTTTGCTTTTGTCATCCTGGCCATGGCTTGGGACCTGCAATGACAAATAACTCCGTGTTTCTGCTGCAGTGTGCTGGAAATCTTGCTGCTTCTCTCATTTAAGCCTTCAGCATCACCCAGCCACGGTTAGTCAAAGCCCTACAGGCCCATTTTAGAGCTGAGGGAAACTGAGGCACAGCAGGACAGATCACCCTGGCAGCATTTAGTCAAAATCAAGTGGAGCCAGAGCCAGCTCAACGCTCTTTCAAGGACCCATGTGAGCAGTTGCCTGTACAGCAGACCTTGCACAAAGCAGGGATTGGAATTTCAGGCTTTGCACTAGTATCTTCCAATTCTTGGTGATTATTTCCTCTAAAAAATACTTAGCTTTTAGGAAAAACTAATCTTTGCTCATAGCAACATTCCTGGATGTTACATCTCAAAGCACAGATGCCAGTTCCTCTTTGAAAAACATTGTGGGACTCTCTGTTTTAATGGAAATTGTTTTTCTTTCTCCTTCACTTCCTTCCTTCCTTCCTCCCTCCTTCCTTCCCTCTTTCATCCTCTCCATTTCCTTCCTGTCTCCCAGAGAGAGCCATAAAAATAAAGAATACTATATGAGAGCAAACCTGAACATCCCCTAAAGAAGAGAGTATATTTTCCCTAGAAAAGTAATTATAAACTTAATACATTTCATTAACTGAGACAAAAAATAAAAAACCCACACCAAAAAAAGAAAAAAAAAACCACAACAAACCAAACAGACAAAAAAAACCCCACCAAAGATACCCCCCAAAAAAACCACCACAAAACCCCACAAACCGAATTTATAATTTCTTTTTTCTTTTGACATTTACCATCCAAACTAAATATTTCTTGCTTGTGCACGAGTTCTCTCATTTCCCATTGATACTTGTCTTTCAAATCCTGCCTACTGTGGATGCTGCCAGCAGAGAACCAGGAGCTACAACCACTGTGAAAAGGACATTTTCTTGGCTCAGTGTGCCACTGTGGGTAAAAGGCAGCAGAACAAGGCAGCTCCTGCTCAGGGTTTCCTTCTATCACAGTGCTGTACCCCACTTCTCCTCTTTAAAAATGTCTTTAAACTGCAATTTATTTTCTTATTTATGTGCTATTGAAAACCCCAGTATCAATGACGTGGCAAAAGGTCATCATCCCACACCGGCCTCAGCCTGGTGTGGCCTTCATTTACCCTCAAGATCTGCTCAGCAGCACCACTGTGGCCTTTTCATGGGACGTTCTGGATGATATTTTTTACACCAATTGATTTTGGGATGGATCTCTGGGCAGCATTCACGCCCTCCACAGTCTGTGCTGGGGCCTGATGCTGCAGCTCCCTACATCTCAGGGCAGCACTGGGCTCTCTCCTCTATCCATTGTCCTCTCTGAGCTCCCTGCTCCTCTGTCCCTAACACCAAGAGCTGCCAGGGCTCTGACAGCACGTTCACATCAGCCTCAGGGCTCACAGCCTTGGAAAACTAAGGCTGAGAAAACACCGACCTGCTCTGCCCCGCCTTGCCCTGGGCTGGGGGGAATCAAACTAAAAATCCCCACCTGCCTCTGCTCTGCCTTATTGTTGGGGGATGAGCCTGCATCTGGGATTCCCCCTGGCTTTTCCATCTGTTCAGAGGGAATATTGCACCCCTAATCACCTCTGAGTGTGGGAGAAAGCCCTGCTGCATTGCTGGAGTGGCAGATAGGAAGGATCCCAATGTGTGATGCTCAGAAAGGGAGAAAGGAGCTGACTTTGCTCTGGATATTCCCTCCTGCCCAGGGATATCGAATGGAATGAATAATTTGCTATCCGATCATCTCTAATCTTCATCCCATAAAATCAGCAGTAAGCTGGGAGGGTTTTTGAAGCCTCCAGCTGCATTTGCTGATAAGACATGAGGCAGGAAAGATTGGAAGCCCATAAAAATGATAATCTCAGGCTTCAGTGTAACTTGGTGGAAGGGTTTTCTCCTGCCCTTTCATTAAGGATGGATTTCATGATCTTCCTTAAATAACAACAAGCCTTCTCACGAGGAATCTCCCACCCGAAAACTGATTGCATCGTCATTAGGAAATAAGAGACCAAAAAGCCAGGAAAAAATAGATGGAGCACAGCTGAGTTGGAGGCCAAGGCCAAGGGGTGGGAGGAAAAGAGGGAATTGGAAGTAGTTTCTGAGCACAGAGAGAATCTTTAGGCATTGGGGCTCTGCCTGGGAGAGTCAGGCACTGGCACCGTGAAAGCTGCTGGGCATGACCATGAGCCTGGATGTGGAGCAAAGCCTCCTCCTCCTCATCTTTCACCTCCCTGGTGGGAAGAGAACTAGCATGTCTCATTTCAGTGTGATTTGATACAGAATACTCTACACCAGACCCAAATTCAGTGAATCTGGAGAGAAGAAGGGAAGGGAAAAAATGCAATTCACCAACCATTTTCATGTGAATCTCAACCACAATGGAAAAGAGGACAAGGCAAAGGTGGCTGGCTTGGTGAGGGTGGAAAGTTTCAGGAAATAATTATCTCACATGCCAGAATAGGAGAAAATTAAAATTGTAAACTATAATCAGATGTTAAGTTGCTTTTCTTCAGCTAATTGAAATAATGTTTTCTCTGCTACCCACCACTCTACCCCTTTCAGGTGCTAATCCCTATCAAACATGGACTTACAATTTCAAATTCATAGGCATTTTTCCCAGGAGCAGAAATTGCTTTGCCCTGTAACCTCTAAGATGAGGTCTTAATAGGAATTCACAAGCAGTCTCTGGTAAAGCTTCATTAGCCGGAGAGAATAGACAAGGCCAAGTTGCAGTGCTCCCTAACCACTCTAGGGAAAAATTAATTTAAATTACTTTGTAAAGTAACAAGGCCAGATAATGTGTTTCCTTCTTGGATTATTGTTTTCCAACACCTTCATGTGTGGGCAGATTAGGTTACTTTGCCTGCCTTGATGGTGGTGCAGGCTAAGTTGTGATTTAGGGAGTGCAGAAGCCTTTGGAAACACTGACCCCTTGGGCCAGAGCTGGATGGAGCTGGGGAGAGGAACCAGGCTGGATCTCACCAGGCTGGGTTGCTTGGAGGCTGTTGGGGAGGCAGGGGAATCCACCTCCAGCACAACTTCAACACAGCCTGGAAGAGAATCCCAGCTTTGGAAAGTGGCACTTCAGTGTTTCCCTGATCCAAGAGTCCCACTGCTTTGGGGCAGATTTGTTTCATGGAGGTGAGATCCTTAGAGATGCTGAGTTCTGTGTTTCCAAGGGACCAGTGTGGAAAACCTCTCCCAGAACTCTCTCAGCAAAGCCACTGCATGGGACTGAGTCCCAACCAGCTAAAACTCAAAATGCACTAAAATATGCAGAAAATCAAGCCTTCAGCCCCAGCAGGGGGAGGCTGTGATTTCATACATCCCCTCCAGCCCTTGCCAAGCCTTCCCCAAACCAGCTATAATTCTCTTCCCCTGGCACCAGGCTGGGTGCTCTTCATGCCAGGGTGGGTTTACGGAGCTTTGCAGAGAGCCAAGCGAGGGGCCATGGGCAGATGTGGTGATAAAGCCTTGGCAGAGGGGCTGTGACTCCTCTCAGCAGCCTGGGCTCGCAGCCGGACTTTGCTGGGCACTGCCAGCTCCCGGCATTATTCACCTGAGACTTGTCACACTGAATGGGCCAGTCTGGCTAAACCCTCACGGGATTCAAGCATCATTCAGCAAGGAGACAAAGAGTTCAAAGGGCCTTTGGGCAGCAAACAGCACTGATCATCTCAGCTGATTAAATATGTTCCCAACTGATGTGGGAGTCCCAGGAGACCAGCCTGAAGCTGGGAACACTTATGGACAGCTACCTGAATTGGAGAGGGAATGTACTGATTTTATTCCTGGCTGCTGAAGGAGATCACTGCTGTTTCTCAGCGAAAAGTCTGCTGGTGAGGGATGCATTGAGACAGAAGGATAGATAGGTAGGTATAGGGAACCAGAGACAGAATTCCAAGCCATCTAATTGTTTTCTTGTCCCCACTTACCTGGGGGAAGATAAAACCCCCATGGCTCTATTTTCTGTCATTCTCCCATCCAAAACTGCAACACCTCAAAAGGAGACTATAACCCAAAAGGATGCAGGTTTATGTCATCCCAGCTTCTGTAGTCACTTGAATTTCTTTCCTCCCCATCAGCAACCCATTGCTGTCCAAGCTCTGACTGCTTCTGTCTTCTGGACTTCCTTTGCTGGTGACAAGCCTTGTGTTTTGATAGATCCAAGCAGAATTAAGTGTGACCTTGAGTCTTCTTAACTTTGCTGTCTCACAACAGACAGGAAGGACCAAGCGCCCTGGAAAGTAGAGGAGGATCAGGAAAGGCCATATCCCGTGAGGAGGACACCCCTGCATGACTGTCCAGGTCCCCAATGGGTAGAGAAGAGCCTGCATTCAGTAGGGGGCCCCTGCTCAGCACCATCTGAGGAAGGTGATTTCCTTCCTCCAGCCCTGCAGCCTTACTGGGGCAAAGGAAGGGCCCTGGGGAGAGTGAGGTGCATCCCCAGTGCAGGAGACCAGCCTGAGCATCCTTGAACTCTGGCTCAAATCAACCAGAACCCTGCCAGCAGGCACCAGCCCTATCTATGTCCATGGTCAGCAGCAGAGGCAGCAGGTTTTCAAGTGGCATCTCTCTGCTCTTGCTTCTCAGTACCAGGGTTTTTGCCTGGAATATGAAGGAAAAAAATAGCAGGGCAACCGGCAGCAAGTGAAATGAATCTAATAACCTCCACTTCTTTTCAACGAGCTCCAGTTGTTGCTTTACAAGTGTACTCCAGCCCTGGCGAGTGCCAAACAAAAGCTCCCCTCTCCTTCTCCGTGCCTGTTAAACAGCTTTTTTATTTCAGCGAGCTGCATCTGCTGGGTGGCAGCCGCGATTACCATAACACAGGGGCAGGATTTGGCCGGGATGCTTCCCCCTCGACTCTACAACAGGCGGGAGCCTCGGGCTGGTAGAAAAATAAAATGAAAAATAAAGGGCTGGGAAAAAAAAGATTGAACGCATGAAGTCACTTTGCTGGCTGCCACCCAAGCAAACAGATGCAGGTAACGGGGGAGATGGGGAAAATCACATCGTCATCTCCTCAGAGCAGTGGCTTCTGTTGCTGGGGAAGGGAGGGACATGGAAAAGCCAGAGGGATTTCATGTGAGTGCAAGGCCTGAAAAAGGCATTTCTCGGGGTATATTGAAGTTAGGAGAGCTTTTGGGTAAGCTTAACCCATTTCTGAAGCTTTGGAGGCTGCCGGCCCCCCCAGCATGCTGCTGCAGACAAGCTAAATACCGTGAGATGGGGACGGGGATCCAGGGCTCCTGCAGGAGGGGACAGGAATGATAGGAAAGGGCTGAACAATGCCAAAGTGTGCCGTTGTGCCACAGCAGCTCAGAACAGGCTGCTCTTGGATCCAGCCCTGAACAGCTTTTGAGGACAAAAGGTGAAGACCCCTGAGAGATGCCTTTGCCTGGGACTGAGGAGGAGAGGCTGTTTCCAGGACTGGGCGGGACATTAATTAGAACTCAATAAATAGCAGGGCATTGGCACTGCCAAGGGCGCTCCCACTGAGAAGTGAGAGTCTTCACAGGGTCACCCCACCTCTGCTGAAATCCCAGGAGACTCGGCTGCCTTTGCTCCTCTGCCAGAGCCAACAGGGAGCTGGTGACCACAGGCAGAGAACCCACTGCGCTCGCGTTCCAGGGAGTGGGGACGTGCAGACAGCGCTGAGACCTCCAGAGCCTGGCTGAGCTGGGGGCAGCACCAGCTGCCCTAAACTGTCTGTCTACCTTTCTACCCCAGAATACAAAATTCTGCAGGAAAAAAAGCTGCAGTGTTCAAATAGACTGGATTTAACACAGCGATTGTCTGGCTGCGGTAACCCCAGGGAAACCTGCAGAGGGTGGAAGAGGGGAAAAAGGGAGGAATGGAGAAGGGGAGAAAGGGGCAATAGGAATGGGAGAGAGGAGTGAAGAAAGGAGGAGGAAAAGGAAAAAGGAAGAGGGGAAAGGACAGGCTTTACCACACTTTATTTGGAAAACACCAAGAAAACACGAAACCCCGTCTTGATCAAAGCCCGCTGCGCTCCCGCGGGGCCGCTCGGGGCGGGGGTGGCGCCCTCTGGCGGCCGCGGCCGGGCTGGGTCCGCTCCGGCTCCGCTTCCGAACCGCTCCGGCTCCGCTTCCGAACCGCTCCGGCTCCGCTCCCGAACCGCTCCGGCTCCGCTCGGCTCTGGCTCTGCTCCGGTTCCGCCCCGGCTCGGCCTCGCCCCGCGGGCAGGAAGCGCTGGTGCTGCGGTGGGTTTGATGTGCCGTTTATCTGCGAGCGGGGCATCCCCCAGACCTGTTCAAAGGAGGCTCCCGCCCAGAGGCGGCGGCCCGGGGAGAGCAGCGTCGGGCTCGGTGAGGGGATCGGGTGGGACTCCGCTTGGGACAGCCCCGCTGCGACCCCCCGCGACACAGCACTGGGAAGGCGTCGACTACGAGCCTGGAGAGCGGAGCAGCGGGCAGGGCGGTGACGTTGGCACTGCCAGCGAGGGGACAGTGTCCCTTCGCTGGAGGGGACAGACACGCTCCCGCTCACACCACCCGTCCCTTGGGGCGTGTGGATGGATGTAGCGCCTTATCCCCATCCCGCGGCACCTGCACGCAGCGATAGTGGGGAGCGGCTCGGAGCAGGATGGAGCCAGCTGGAGGGTGGTCCCAGGGACGGGCAGAGAGCCGAGATAGCAGCAACGGCTGTCTCTGCTCAGCTCAGCCTTCCTACCGCCCCGGGAACACCCCGGGAAAAACATCCAGTGCCTGATGGGGATGGTTTGGTGCCACCCGACCTAGAAGGGAAAAAGCAGCTCAGGATTTGCTAGGATGAGGCAGAGAGCAGCTTGTGAGTGATTTCTGCTGATGGCAGCCAAAAGCAAAACCAGACTGGTGTTTTGTCTGGTGGGGACAGCCAGCAGGGCAGCGTACAAGGAGCAGGGGACACGTGTGAGCGTGTCATGGGCTTGTGTGGCTTGAAGACACATGCAGGACTGCATGTCCACATCCATCCAAATGGGTGTTTAGGGCTATCTGAAAATGGGCTTCCATGGATGTGCCCACAGAAGTGGGATGTGCAAAAAGGAGTGTTTGTGCAGTGCAAGAGCACACAGATTGTGCATGTGGGAGCAAGTCAGTGCACACTCACCTGCTGTGTGCATGGACAGCTATTTGTGGAGTGTGTGTTTGTGACTCGTTGTCACACACATGGCTGTGCCGATGTGTCACTGCTAACACACCTCAGCTATGTCCCACCCAGGCTTGTGCCTCGCCTGCTCCCTGGCCCACCAAGCACAAAGCACCAGTTCACAAGCTGCACACCTGGCAAGCACAGAGCCTTCCCCACGCTGAGCAGGCACTTCCCACCCACAGCATCCACAATGGCACACTGCTGACTGACCCCCCAGAACAGCCCCGCCAGCCTCCAGCTCCTGTTTCAATGCTGTTCCTCGGGATGGAGCAGGCTGGGTGCTCAGAGCTGTGGTGCTGTGATGCTGGATGGTTGCAAGACACACAGCTGGGACCTGTTGACGTGTTTTGTTTCAGCAACAGTGACGTGTGAAGGGATATATCACAGCAAGTAAAGTGCTCTGGAGATGGGACAGCTGCTATAAAGCATCCCTTGCTCCCAATCCCCCCCAGGCAGCCCTGGATGGGCAGTGGGTGAGACCATGGATGGACCCTTCAGACATGCAGGATGACCTTACCTCTGGTTTCTGTGGGCTCTGGGCAAGCTCTGGGCAGCACGGACCTATTCCTACCTCAGGGGCTGTGCTGCAGGTGGTGACAGTGGTGGAAGCAGAACAGCTGCAGGACTGGACACATTCCCTTCCTTTCCCTGGGCTTTGGCCATCTTCCCAGATATACATCTGGAGTGGGACTCTTGTTCCCTGCCACAAACACAGGGTGAACAGGGCGTGCAGGCAGCCACACTTCCCTAGTCACTCTAGGCTGTGATGCTTGGCATTTTTGTAGCTGTTCACTCCTGGCAAGCCTGGCTGCAGGTCAAGAAGGACCAGAGCTTGACAGCACCTCTCATGAAAAACCTGCCACTTCCAGCCTGCTCATTTCACACCATGCAAGCCAGAATGCTCTGTCATACCTTTCCTGGACATCCCTTGGGCATGTCCCCAAGCTTCTCGCGGCCCAGTCAGCAAGTCATTCCCTTCCCTTCTTTCCAGCATTCCTTGCACAATGCCAGCAAAAAGCCGCCTTTCATTTTGTGATGCCTGCACTGAGGAGCACGGTACCACGGCGGCTTGGCCAGCCCCTCTGCCAGAAGCCCTTTGCTGCAGGACCCATTCCCACCTTGGCACGGCCAGATTAAGCTGGTGCCATGCGGGATTTACCAGAGGCATGGTCAGGGAGAGAAGCCCCCGGCCCCACCACGTGCTGCCAGGCGGGTTCGGCCACGGCACATCAAAGCGCCGGGGCAGCTCTAACCATGCTCCAGACGCTCCCTCCCATTTCCTGCTGGATTCCCGTCTCGCTCCCTGCGCCCGCATCAGCAAAACAGAGTGTAAAAATAGAGGCTGGGCTTCACCAAAACACAATAGTAAATTGTTCCCCGGAAAGGTCACTGGGGCGGCTGAGAATAGCTTCAAGAGCGGGGGAAAATGAATGTCTACCGAGGGGACAAGTTTGAAAGTGCCTGTTGGACCCACCCGCAAGAGATTTTCTGCATCCCCATTAGTGGTGCAGGTCCCCCATCATGAGCCCCTGCGGTCTCAAAGCATCCCCATCCTGTCCCATCCAGCCGTAGTCCTGATTGATCTCCCATCCCAATTTTGGGATGGAAACTAAAGAAAACAAAGAGGAGGGAGTGAGAAATAAGGTGAAAGGAGAGGCAGGAAGACCGGAGAGAAAGAATAAGGCTGAGAGGAGAGAGAGGATCCTGCTTGCTGCTCATCTCCTTGCTGCGTGTAACAGTGCAGTGTCCCCTGGGCACCACTGGCCGGCTGCAGCCTTTGTGTGACGGTGGGAATGTCAGGGATAAGCCTCGGGATGCAGAGCAGATCGAGCAGTCCCAGAGAGCCATAAATTACTCCTGCTGCTGTCACTGGCCTGTCACAGCGAAGAGGAGAAGCTTTCTCATCGGCTGCCAGGGTGGGAATGTTTGGATCCTGTCGTTTCCGTGATCATGTTTCATTCAATTACGTGGGAATGCCCTTAATGAAGCAGGTCCTTGCTCCTGGCTTCGGCGGTGTTCCCAGGCAGGGCTGCCAGTGCAGGCAGCCCTCAACGTCGCTTGGCCAAAAGGGCTGTAATTAAAAATAGATAATGAGGCTTGAAAATAGAAGCTGCCCAAATTTGGGGTGGTTTTGTGTTTCTTGTTTCAGTCTCTGACTTATGCATTCCTCCCACCTTCTATCTGTTTTTTAACTCAATTTTACCTCAATGTCAAGTCGCCTCTGTTCTCACTCCCCAGTGTCATCTATGTACTGGTAAGGGAAATTTTCTGCCACTGGAAGCCTGAATGTCACCGAGTTCCTGGGACACATTAGAAACCTGGATGAACAAAACAACTTTACGTGTACCTGTTTCAAGTTTGTGAAGAACCCACTATTTCCCAGAAAATTTCCTGCCCTACAGACCAGAACCCCCATCACATTGTGGTGCCACCAGTGAGAAATGGAGCCCAGCACCGTCCCTGCAGAGAGCAATGCCACCCATGACACCCAGGCCATTGCCCTTCTGCTGCACCAAACCCTTCTGTGCTGTGGAAAGCAGGATCTTAGGGTGCTTTTCCCACCTTGCTTTTCTGTTTTGCATAGAGAGGAAACAGCTTGAGTTGGCATTTTTTGCCCATCTATTCGAATCCACAGAGCAGTGCACATCACCATTGGCAACATAACTGTAAAAAGAAATTACCATTTGGTGAGAAATTAATTAAACTTTCCATTGAAAGACAGGAATGGGAAGGGCTTTCAAAAATTACTTTTTAAAAAGAAACACAAAGTCAGGTGAATGTCTGATACCTTCTGTGACATTTGCATCTTGATGGCCAAGGAGCATCAAGGTCTAGATGCCCTGAAGAAGAATATGCTGGAAGAAGGATGCTCCTTACAGCGTGGCCAACATGAAGCCACTACCTGGAGCCTGTCCTGTCACAGCAGCACCCAGGATCTCCCCACCAGCAATATCAGTCAGGAGTGAAGCACATTGACCCTCCATCCATAGAGCAGGTGGCATTGGAAGCCTCTCAGCCCTTTCCATAGGTTATAGAACCTCTAAATGTGCATGCAGTGGTTTGAAGCCTTCACCTTGCAGGTACTTTTACCTTGAGGATGTTTTTTTCCTTTGCTGGTTGCAAAAGACTTGTGGCCATTAAGAACATTTTGTTTGTAGAAAGCAAAAAAGCAGAGGGGTGGGGGTGAAAGGAGAATTGTCCTGGCAATGGAAGGAGGGAGGGAGAGAGGCAGGGGGTGGGAGGCAGAGATAACCGGTGGGTGAGCTATCAGCTCTTGCTGGGCTGGCAGCAGGATGGGAGACAGGGCTTGAAACAGATGTACAGCCATCATCTCCCAACTGCAGATAAACTCCAGCAGCCACACACTGCCCCACACCTGCCCCACTCCTTGTCCCAATGCCTGGGGTGGAACCAGCCCAGTCCTGGCTGTGGGGGCTTTGCTCAGCCTGGCTGTGGAGGGGACCCCCATGTCCCTCGTCTGAGGCTATGCTTGGACAGGGCTCCCTACACCCCCAGGCTGGAGCCTGAGAAAGGGTCCTCTCTTCCATCTGGGGGGAAATTTCAATCAGAAACCTTAAAAGCAAGTGTTGGATACCAGGCTGCTGGGGAGGAAGGGTTGGCAGCTAAGTTTTGGGGGAGGCAGGCTTTAAAAAAACAAGGGATTTTCTAAAGGCTTTGTTTAAATAAGCAACTCTGTAACTCATGGAAATTAAAGACAAGGAAATATTTGTGGTACCATTCCTGATCATTCACTCAGTGCTCAGTACGGTGTCAGCCACCATCAGCAGCATGATGCTTTAGGTATGGATATAAAATATATATATGTGATATATATATATGTATAAACACATACATGTTCAATGGACCACTTAGCTTGTAAACACTCCCTAATTAATGCTGTATATTTTTAAAAGAACTCGTGCACGTGGCTGTGATAATTTCTCTCCAAAAAAAAGGGGAATTACTCTCACTGCCCGTTAAATCATGGCTGAATGCCTGCCATGGCGCTAAGGGAAGTAGCATGGCCCCTAGCAGCCCCTTCCTCGCACAGGCAGCCTGGCCAAAAGAAGGGAAAAGGCCACTGGAACCTTTGGGGGACCTGCAAATAACACGCTGGGGGTAAGGTGGGGGTGGCTGGTAACGCTCGCCTGCGGCGGGGCATTGCTTCATCGCCCGCCTTCCTTCCTGCAGGCCCGTGCGCTCTTCCTCCCGCCTGCTCTCTCTGCAGAAGCCCAGCCCAGGCTGGACGGTGTGAGTCAAGCAAGGAAAAAAAAAAAAAAAATAGCAGATCCTTTTACAACGTTTTTTGCTGCCTGTTTGTCTTTGGCTGTCTGGGAATGGGGCACCCTGGCATTGTCACCCTGCAGCACTCAGGGATGAAACACCAAAGAAATGATGGATTCAAGTGGTGAGGTGGGACACAGGCAGACAGCAAGTGGAGGCTGCTTTGTAAAACTTTATTTAGAAATATTCTTGATATATTCATTATATATATATATTTATATATACACACACATTACAACAAATGTGTTTTCTAAATAGCACATCCACAGTGGGTTGAGACTCAGGGTACCAGGTCTGGTTACTTCATTTCTGCAGAAAAAATGCAGAAATCCAAGGGGAGGGAGGCAGAGAAAGGGGCGGGGCTGAAAAAACCAAAATTCGTAAGGCGGGAATTCACTCACACGGAACGACACTGCCCCAGAGCGCTGTTTCCAACAGGAATGGGGGGTGATGGTCCACACAGCGAGAGGTGAAGCGGGCAGGAGGAGAGGTGGGCAGAGGAAATGTACCATTCAAATCACAATTAAAGCACAACTGTACATACCCCGGGAGACCTAGGGCACTCCCTGCAGGAGCGCGTGTGCCTGGGGGCGTTTGGGGGTGCTGCCAAGGTTGTACCATTTTCCCGACTGCTCAGCTACCGAGAAGATATAAACAAGAAGTAATGGGTTTGTGTGGAATGAGGGATTTCTGAGTATTGGTGATTTATTTTTTTTTTCCTTGGGACAGTTTAATAACAAGGGTGTAAAACCCCCACTTACCCCACCCAGGGTCCTTTGGGAACCAGGAACAGCTTTGCCTGTGTGACAGCACACCCCTCCCTTCCCCGAGGGCCCCCTGGCAGCCCGCTCCTGCTTGCCTGTCCTACCCCTGGCACCAGTACCAGTCCAAACCTCTTCCTCAGCATCACTTCCTCACGCACCAGCACCTTCCCTGGCCCAGCCCTGCAGGTAACCCCCTCTAGCAAAAACCCCCTTGCACAATCCAGATCCAAGAGTTTTCCCCCTTTTCCCCAATTGAAGATGGGGGAGATTGATGCTTTCCAAGAATTTGGGGGCTATGCTGGAAATCCTTGCATGGGCCAGGATCCCTTCCCAGGCAACTAATTCTGCCTAACAGACCAAGCCACATGCCAGAATTTTACCTATTATTTACAAAGAGGCATCAAAACCAAGCAGGGATGGAAATGACACGGCTCTGAATTAAGCCTGGACGGGCTTGCAGACACCCACTCAAATTCTCTGTGTTCTCTTGTACCTCAGCATCCTTGGGAAGGCCCGAGTGTGGTGGAAGATGTCCCCACTCAAAGAGATTTATTCCCTTCCAAAGGATGTTTGTGTGTGGGTTTAGAGGTTTTTTCTACTGTATCATGGTGGAGATTTCTGTGCCTTGACTTCTTTACAGAGGGAGAGGATGGGTTTGGGGCAAATGCTCCATCAGGAGATGGGTTGGTGAGAGATGGGCCTGATGCAGCAGTGATGGGACAGGGTGGTTCTCAGCTCCCAGACACCACAGCAGCAGCCTCCTGCTCCCCTGTTTCCCAAATATCCTCCTGGGGGGCAGCAGAATCAGAGGATCAGCTCACTGACTGAGCTCAGATTTGTGCTAATTTGAGCACTCAGGAATGGTGGCTAATCCCACCACTGCTTTTACTGCTTCCCCACAAGATTCAGAGGGGCTGTGGACTCCTACCAGCCTTGACAGGTGAGGACCCTCATAACGCCAAAATAAATCCAGCATTGTTGTCCACACTGTGGGCATTGGCACAGCTGAACCACCATTTTCACACAATAAAACCAAAAAATTCAAAGCATACCATTAAAAAACCTTTTTATAACCCTATGTACACCCAGACTGTTGATACATCATTGACTCCTTTTGCCTTTTTTTTTTTTTTTTTTTTTGCTTTTTTGAATTTAGAAATCCCCCAGTCCAAGGAGATACTTCACTAGCAAATATTTTCTTTCCTTCTCAACTCTGAAATTCATCTTTCTTGAGAGAAGTTCTGGCCCTACAGAAACCACTGGAAAAACTCTAGGAGACCACAGCAGGCTTGAAACTCACCTGCTGAGAGTTACCAGCAGAAGGATCAGGGACTGGGTGGGTGGCAGAAAACACCTATGTACCTTTTCATTCAGTGGATACTGCATGACAGTGTTAAACAGAAGTAATCCCACGTCATAAATACAATAAGCCCAAACAATCCAAAATCAGATAGAGGGGAAAGGAAGAAAGGGAAGGGGGGGAAAAAAAAAAAGAAAGAAAAGAAAAGAAAAAAGGAGAGAAAAAGAAATACTCTAAATCCTTTTAATAGTTCTTTTGCTGAGGGTATTTTTTTGCCTCTTTAAAAAGATACAGTCAAAAACACTCGGACAACAGGAACACGTGGCCAAGCTCCTGCTCAGACCAGCTGGATGTGCCACAGGCTGGAGAAGTGCTGCAGCACTGGAGTGATGCAGCAGTTTCCAGCACCACATGGAGCTGGAAAGCGCCTCCGTCGGCAGTGAAAGAGACGCTCCATGTCTCCCCCAGATGATTGTTTGAAAAGAGACGGTCACCAAGTGGCCTGAAAACCCTCTAAACGCTGGAGAGCCACCAGCCACATCTCCTTCCCCTCTGTGGAGTCCCATCCCGAGCAGTTCTGTACAACGAAGATGAATTCAACGCTTTTCTTCTTTGTACGGTCACGTACCTAAACCCCGAACGTCCATCTGGGTTGGTCTTGTCCCCAGCCAACGTGCCGGCCGCTCCACCTCAGGCTGGGAAGAGTGGGCAGGGAGCTCCCAGGGAAAGGCAGAGTCACAAATCCCACGAGCACAAGTTCCAGCCACTGCACAGCCAGGCCTGGCCTGTTCCCCGCGGCGCTTCGGGAGCAGTGTGAGGGTAATCACCGCTGCGCGTTGCCTTCTACGGGGAGGATGGCGTGGTGCAGGCTCCGCGTGTGCTTCGAATCCAGCGCCTCGTGCTCTTCCGTGAAGCTGTCCGGGCTCGCCGCTCCGTCCAAAGAGCTGCCACAGCTAGAGTTGGGAGACAACATGTCCTGCAGGAGGTCTTCCTGGACTATGCCCGAGTCTTTGTTCACTTTGCCCCTTTGGTTTCCTTCTTCCTCCTGGTCGTTGAGCAGCTTGGCCAGGAAGTTGATGTATTTCATAGCCAGGCGCAAAATCTCGTTCTTGCTCAGTTTTTTGTCAGGCGGGTGGGTGGGGATGAGCTTGCGCAGCTCTGCAAAGGCCCCGTTGACGTTCTGCTGTCTCCATCTCTCCCGGCTGTTGGTGAAAATGCGACGAACCACTTTCGTGTGAGGACCTGCAATTCCAAGCGCACAGAATTAGGAGCAGGGCTCAGCAGGACAGGTATTTTGCTGAGAAGGTCACTGTTTTGCAAATTAACCACCTGACTAATTTTAGAGAGGTTTAATCAGCAGGGCAGTGAAACAAGAGTTTCCATCTAACTGGAAGCTGACCCCATGAGCTGAGAAAGCTGTAACTTCTGTTCAATCTGTTGGAAGGAAAAAATTGAGGTGCATCTCTTTGGATCCTGAGATATCTAAATTCACCTCTCATGTATCATGGTAAGTGTGCAGAAGGCTGCTATAATTTTAGGGTATCTCAACTGATCAACAAAGGTAACTCAGCAACAATGGTCCTATTACAATTTATATCACTAGATGACTTTCTTTTCTATTCCAAAAATTGTCTAAAGGACACACCATTGGGACGAGAGGGAATTAGCTTGAGCAGAAGCTTTGACAGCTCTGAGATCCAGAGGTCTTCCCTGCTGAGAGAGACCACAAGGTTGCCACCAGCCCTCTGAGTGAAATGGGCAATGGGATTTACCCCATAGCAATGAGGACAGGTAGCATTGTGACCCAGAGAGTAAAGGCAGTGTCCTGCCAGAAGGGTGATCACAGGTGAGGATGGAACAGTCTCACAGCTGACCTGCAGACTGCCTGCTCTCTCTCCACATCTCTGCCACAGGGCAAAAACTCCCTCTGACACTAATTGGAGATGGGACTCCAAATTGCTAGAGGTGTCCATTTGGCCTAATTACATGTAGCCTGGAATTAAACCCTTGAAATTTTACAGCCATGTTTCTGACAGGGGATGCTGCACAGCATGAAGGAACAAAACACACCAATTCTCCTTTCAGCAAATCAGGGTAACTCTGGTGGCATGAGAAAAGCTTTGTCTCGGTGCTAGAAGGGACCCAAAAGCACATCTACTGAAAAGTACAGTGCTGCAGGAGCACAGTATATAAACACAATATAAATTGGGATTACAGGTCCTTGGGTCCATGGAAACCACCTCATGTAAGGGAACACTACCCTAAGATGTTTTTATTATTACATCCTTTCCATCACCTCCTCCAGGAGACATCAACAATGGAAAGTCACATCAATCTCATGAAAATCTACAAGAATGACCACAGCAGAAACTCCCATGGGATGGGAAGCATCACATACAATGAAAATCATCACAGAGTGGGAAGCCAAGACTTGCAGGTAACACTTCAGTAAGTCTTACCCCAAAGGACTGTGGAATTCCCATTCCCACTATCTCTCCCCTGTTTTCCCACTCTGAGACACCTGCCTAACTTCTCCCTCCTGGTGGGAAAAATCCCCTGGCCTTGGTGAGCAGATAAGCCACAGCTCTGACATCACCCAGTGAAACCAGCACCCCGAGGCACATTTAAACACCTTTATTCTTTTCTGGCAAAACTCTTGGCTGCCTCGACTGTGGCACAGGAGCCAAACACGTGTGACCTGTTATGAGTATCCTAGTCAGGCTGTACCTCCAGGTCCCACCTGGCACAACAGGAGAAGTGGTATCCCTTGTTCCAGATGATCAGATACCATCACACTTTCCTCCACTCAGGGGAAACCGAGTTCCTTCATCACATCCAGCACATCACACAGAATGCCCTGCACTGCAGGGTTTGCATGGGGACACGCTCCCAAGCAGCCAGATTAAAGCTGCCAGCTTATGCAATGTGTGAGCAGCCTTACAACTCACTCCTCCTCGTGGTGTGCTCAGAGCTGGGAGTTCCCCAAAATCACAAAGAGTCCCTGGGATAAACTGGGGATGTAGAAAGGACAGACACATCTATGACCTCTAAGATTCCTGTGTGATGCTTTAATAAAGGCAGTCTTCACCCCCAAACAGCATCTAATGCCTTTGTATGAATTAATGTGCAAGAGCTCATGCAAAAGGAAGATTTCTTGTCCCTGAGGTGCACAGGCTGCTATGCCACAGGATTGTGGGGAAGGTGGCAGGGACCAAAGCAGCACTACTAATTAAGCACTGAAGAATGTGCTACATCCTACTACAATATTATGACATTTTTAACACTTTACTGCTCTTTCCAGACAAGACAAAGTGAGTGGTCTTGAATCCAGAAAGAGATGAAGCTTAAAAGTTATTTTCTCCCATAAGGGTATGAGAAATAACCCCATCTTGGATACTGCTCATTAAAAAAAAACAAACTAAAGAGACTTTCAGTCTCCACAGCCTTCAAATATGTGTCTCTGTTCACTGCAAGTTGATAACTAAAAGACATCTGTTCATAAATAGGTAAGAAATCTGAAAAAAAAAAAAAAAAAAAGACCTGTTTATTTTCATCCAGGGGCACCCAAAAATCAAGCTTCGGTATATAAAACAAATGCTGACACTACCCAAATTCTTGATTCCTGCATCAATTGGATTAAACATATCTTTTAAAAAGAGATCAGGTTTTGGCCAAAATGTGTGAAGCAATGGAGAAAACTAAAATGCCCCATAGCTGTGTTATAATAGAAAATCTATTTCTCATAAAGAAACTTGACTCATAATTAATTCAAGCAATCAGATGAGAATTTTTGCCTGGATTTTGTTCTAATGGATTGACTGACGTATTTTAAATTGTAATTAGAAATCTGAGGAAAATTAATAAAAAGATGGTCTTCCAAAGTTCCAGGATATACTTTTTTAGAGATACTTTTTTACATTTTTATCTTCACTTCTGGCTATTTTTAAAGAACATATTAAACTGAACAAAATTTCCATAAAACAGATAAAGAAACACTTGCAAAAACCCTACCACTCATTTTCTTACAGAAATAAAACACAAGCACAAAATCTGTCAAGACTGTCCTGCCCTCTTGCAGATCTCAAGGGCTGAGGACCCTCAAGAGTGATGCTCCTGTGTGCTGTGGATGTCACTCAGCAGGTGACAATCAGAGCAATAAGCAAAGCCTCTCACACCACACAGATGCCTCAGCATGGGGTGTACGTCCCTATGAATTGCTCCTGTTTAGACAACATAACCTGATACCTATTTTTTCCCCCAAAAAATGTTGAGTCCAGCCTTGGAAATTCTCATGAACCAGGGCCTGAAGGATTGGGCCCAATCTGTACACCTGCATCAAACCACATGTTCAAAAACTTGGTTACAACCAAGTACTTCTGTAGTCCTTAATACCTAATTTAATAGCAAGTCCAAAGCTTTAGTCAGACACCGAGATTTGATGGATTTTTCCCCGTAACCACTAAGCCTCAGAATCAAAACCCAGACAAAAAGCCCTTCTTGTGCTGGGGCTGTGACATCCCCTGTCCCACGGGGCTGCAGTCTGAAAGGACCAGGAGAGCAGAGAGTGCGGACAGAAGGACTGATGAATGCAGATAATACCCTGAGCTTGTCATTTCGGGATGTATTATTTTAGACTGATGCAGGTTATGATTTGATCTTAGATTAGCTGGGTAGAAGAAAAGGGACAGCTAGCTGGAAAGGAAGAAAATTAGTTGTCCAGCAATTTAAATACAGTGTTTACAACTGCTAAAGAGAAAACACATTTCAATGAATCTCATATGTATGGGCTAATAACTCCAGAGATACACAGGGTGGCCTTCCACATGTAAATTATTCTTGCAAATGTCCCTTTGCATGGGCAGCATCCCGTGGGCAAACATCCCCTTGCACATAGCATCCCACACCTGCTGCCAGGAGCAGGCAGCAGATCCTGCCCTGCCCTCTCCCTGCCTTCCATTCTCCGAAATTATCCTAATTATCCTGCCGCTCCAGCAGGGATGCCCGCACCTGGGATCTCTGCTGGAACACCAGAATGTCACCTTCCACATCTCCTCCCTCTGCCACGGGACATTTCTCCACGGCAGACGGGAGCAGTGTGTGGATGTACACCGAATTAAGGGACCGGCCACGATCCCACCGCGCCGCTGCAGACCTCAGCATGGGGTTAGCTCTCTGCTCCCAGGTGCTTTAGAGGCAGGTTTTTGTGCCCAAGGCTGTGGTCTCAGTGCGAACATCTCCTGCCTGGAAAGGTTTAGGGACGCAAAATCTCACTGCAATGGCCCTGATCTGCACTTCAACAGACTTATATTTATTGTCTTCTTTCGGGTTTAATCTCTAAGCAATTTGCAGAGTAGGGGTGTAATTAGCCACAGGCTGAACTGCTCCGCTGGGGGCTGGGTGACACTCACCGGGCACGCTGCTGGGGACCGCTGCGGGCTCCTCTTACCGGGGAGCCACCCTGACTCCCTGGGCATCCTACTCGCGTCTTGGGGGCTTTGGGGGATTAGTCCTTTTATTATTTGGGGGTTTAGTGCCAGAGTGTGGCATAGTGCAGGAACTTGCCCCCCTCAGCCGATGGAGACACCTCCACCCTCCCAGCCCCCCCAAAAAGGCGGCGCAGGGGCGAAATTCTCTCACCGTCGGTGATCTCCATCTCGTACGGAGAGGGTCTCCGCTTCACCCGGTTGCTGCCGTACATGGAGAAAGAATCCGGTTCGCCGAAAAACCCGCTGCAAAGAGAGGCAGAGAGGCCGTGAGGACACACCGACATTCCCCCGGCCCGGCCCCGCGGTAGGGGGAACGTCCGGGGCCGGCGGGAAGCAAAGCTGCTCCGTGACCTCGGAGCGAGCTCACGGCTCACGAAGCGGAGCCTGGCGTCGTGCGGTGACACCACACGAGGCCAACCAGGGACATGCAGCGAGGGGCGGCAGCCTTGCGTGGGCAGGGGGATGTGAGCGGCGTGGGGCGTCCAGACTTGCGGCTTAGGGCAAAATCCACCCCATTCCCGCGGCTTTGTGCTCCCCTGCAGGCGGGAACGCACGTCCACCCGGGACGGTCCGCACCGCAGCGGGGTCCGTCCCCGCACACCCTCGGGCTGGCTCAGTCCCTGTCAGAGCGGCTGCTGTGCCTTTCTCTAATTTGCGGGACTTGTTGGAGAATAGAGAGAGCCCTGGGAGCTCCGAAGAGCTAAACCGGTTGTCGTCCGGTTACTGACGGATCCCTTCGCTCTGCCCGGGACTTCGCCACCGTAAATATTTTACCTTCGAGGAACGAGCCTTTCGTTTCTTTTTTTTTTACCATCCCCCCCCCCCCCCCCTTTCCCTTTCTCTCTTTGGAAAGTTGCGCGCAAACCCACGCTGCCTAAGCGACGAGCCCCGCGTGGAGGAAGGGATGCTGCTGCTTCTGCCGCCGCATCTCCGCCCCGCTCCTCCCGCCGCCCCACCACCGAGCCGCTCGCCCCCCAGGGAAGCCGCTCCGGGATGGGATAGGGGAGGCACGGACCTGTTGATGGTGGCCAGCGGCTGGCCCAGGTTGTAGAGCATGGCCCTGCCGTGGGGCTGCAGCGGGAGCGCGGGGGGGGCTCAGCTGCACCATGCGGGCCTCGCAGGCGGCCTCGGCGGCGCGGCACGGCTCGGCTCCCGGCGCTCTCTGCATCGCCTCCCCCGCCGCCTCACGGCTTTTTATGTCCAGGGAGCCCCCCCGGCGCACCAGCTCGATGACGGGCACAGGGGCGGCGGGGGGCCCGGGGGAGGGCCGGCCCGCCTCCTTGGCCGCCCCGTTGAGCAGCAGCTGGGGGTCCGCCGGCGCCTCCATGCCCCCGCGGCTGCTCTCCTGCTCGCTCGTGGTCTCCGCTTCCGAGTCGTGCCGCCGGGCGGGGCGGGCATCGCGGGGGTCACTGGGGGGCGGCGGGGCGGGCGGCCTGTCCATCGTCCTGCGGAGAGAGGCAGCGGTCAGCGGTGGCCCCGGACAGAGACCAAGGGGGGGCTTTACCCCTGCACGGGCACCGCCCCGACGGGGGGGGGAACGCTTCGGGGCTTAGACCTCGTCGGTGAGAAACGGGGGAGTTCCTGGTCACCCCAAATCATTCAGAGTTTGCTGGCGAGCAGAGGGGGGGTTCTGTGGGTCCACCCCGCCCGCCCCGGCCCTGCTGTGACGTCACGGGGCCTCGCGGAGCGGCGCTTTGACGTCTCGCAGCTCCCCGGACCCGCACGACGGGGCCGGGCCGGGCTCCCCCCCACGCTCCCGGTGCCCCTCGGGGATTCACATCGGCACCATCAGGGCGGCTGGAGCAGCGAGGGGGGCTCAGGCAGCGCCCGGAGCGCCGCCAAGGGTGCAGGTTAAATTATGCGGCCGAATTACGGAGAAGGCTCAGCACACACCCCGACTTTTTTTTGGGAGAAATTCTCCCCATTTTGGGGTCCCCGGCGGTATTTGCTGCCCTGCGGAGACAGCCCAGTGGCGGCCCGGCCTGCCTGCAGCGGCTTTAGCCTCACGGGAGGGCCCTTCTCCTCCCATGATTATTTATTATTGTTATTTATAAATTATCGAAATATACCCGAAACCGCTTTTTGGGGGAGAGGGGGTTAAACCAGCCCCTAACGGAGCCAGTGCCCCCGCGCATTCTCTATCGCAGGAAGGAGGAAGGGGCCTGGCCGCGGCCGCACACAGCATTGTCCCCCTTCTCCCACAGAACAAATGCTGTCGCGACAGGGAACCTCGCGCCGAGGGCAGACAGCGATATCACGATTATTTCTATGCTTTATCTCCCACATATCCCCTCATTCGTTTTTAGATTATTTTTGTTTGATTGATTAGTTAATCTTTTCCATATAAATAAGGAGCTTCACGGAGCAGAGAACTGCCACCCATCCTTCTCGCTCCTTTGCTTCGGGTAATTTTTTAATTTTTTTCTGATAGGCTGAGTCGCGAGAAAAAAAAAACCAAACACCTTTTTTTTTTTTTTTGGCCATATCTCACTATCTCGCTGGAAAACAAAATAAAAAAAATACGACCACCCAACCTAAAGCACAAGTTTTCCGCTTTCCCTCCAGCCCCCTTCCCGCCAGCCCTCTAGAAAGAAAAATCTAATTGCCTATTCCGATATTGTATAGGAAGAGATTACTCACATGTGTCATATTTAAGTAGGGACACCGCAAGTCTCTCCTGTTTCAACAAAAGCGCTCTCAGTGTCAGGCTGAATTTACTCCTCCCACCTCAAGGTACTTACGACTTTACAGAGAGGAAGGACACCCGCATCGGGATAAAACTGCTAAATCCTGGGAGGAAGAGAAGGGGGGGAGAAAAAAAAAAAAAAGGAGAGGGTGGATCTCGTGGGTCCGGATTGCCAGAGATCAGTGGAGGGAAAAAGGTGCAAGGGAGAGGGAAGGAGGGGACAGCACCCCGGGGAGGCCCCTGTGATAGGGGACAACGGCCACCCCCGGGTCCCCCCCCGCCGCCGCCGGGAGCCACCGCCTCGCACACGGGGCCACAACGAGCGACGGCCATGGTCTGGCGTGGAAAAAAAAATAAACAGAGAAAAAAAGGCGTGAAAAAAAGCGCCCTATATTTGGGGCGAATTGGGCGGTTTTTTGGACACATTGCAAGCCCGGTCTTCCCGGGAGGAAATCACAGACGGGGCCGGACACGGGGTTGTTTTTCTCCCGATGGGCTCGCACGAAGCGGCGACGGTGGCGGCGTTTCTCCCACGTCCGGCTGGAAAATTTAATTCCTAAAGGGGCAAATTAAATTCCTCAAGGGACCGGTTACCGGCCGCGCTCCCGGCCGAGGAACTGCGACAGCCGGCACCGGGCCGGCGGCAGAGTGAGCCTGCTCCCCGCCGCCCAGCGACAGGAAGGCGAGGCCGGTTCACCCCGCCAAAGAAATTACGAAAAAATATTTTTTTCTCCAGCGTAAAAAAAGAAATAATCCCGATGGCGTCTATCCCGCATTCGTTAGAAAACGAAATATACAAAACCGCGAAGATAGCAGCAGTATTTTGCCTTAAATTAGGGTGGTTTCGTTTAGAAAAAAATGGAGGGGGGTCATTATATCCCCGCCCGCTGGTTTCTGCTCCGCAAAATCCTTTTGTTTTCCAGCAGCCGATCGGCAGGAAATTTCCAACCCAAAAGCGCACCTCTCCGGCCGGCTCTTTGCAGGGATATCGCCCCAAAGAGAAGGGGCGGGAGGGAGCGGGATATCGGGGACCCCCTCTCGGGGACAAGCGCTCAGGTTCTGGCCGTCGTCCGGGCCGTGTCCTGGTGTTTGTCCCTGGGGAGAGGTTGTGGGATCCGGGCCCTGTGGGCGCTTCGCCCCCCAGCGCCCCCCAGCCCGTCCCAGCCGCCGCCTCGCAGCCGCAGCCCGAGGGTCCCGGAGCGGTGGGGGTGCCGCACCCCACAATTTCAAAAGGGAAAGCGTTTTCTCCTCCTCACCCACCCCGCATCAAAGAATAAAAAAAGATTAAACCCAACCGCGGAAAAGATTTTGTGTTTTTTTCCCCTGCTCGCCTGTCTCTCACGTGGGGCCGAAGCCCCCCAAAGCCCACTCGCTGCCCTCCGGAGCCCCCCAAAACCACATCCCACCGCCCCCAGTGCCCAGCCCTCTGCAGAGCCGATTCCTCTTTACTCACCATTTGCTTTTCATTGGGAAAAGTGAGTGGAGCCATTTTGTGGCCTACGCATCGCGGCTATATTTGTAGTAAGTGTTGGGTGGCTTCAGCTGGGTAGGCTCTAATTCCACATCACGTCCAGTTTCCTATTTAGTATGGAGAGCGGAACACTACTGCAATGTGGCCGAGAGAGATAAAACCCCAGCAGTGGCCCGCCTGCCCTGATAAGCTTCTAAACCCATTATTTATGAAATGATTCATTATTATTTGGCAATTTTATCGAAGGAAAGCGGAAAATTATTGCAGGGATATGCATAGGAATAACTCCGGAATGCATGCCTTCTAGCTTTTTATGTGTGTGTGCTTAGATGCTCTTAAAAAGACACTGCAAAAAAAAAAAAAAAGAAAAAAAAAAAAGAAAAAAAAAAGGAGTAATAAAAAATTGCACTGTGGCTGCCCGCATCTGAATAGCGATTCTTTATTTTAGTCCTCTTGGAGGTTATTATGCCCCTGCTTTTTTTTTTTTTTTTCTCTTCTTCTTCTTTTTTTTTTTTTTTTAATTATTAAATGTGGAACACCTACTCCGTTCTTAATTAAATTTAATGAGCCAAAATAAATTGTTGGAGATACTGAGAGACGGGGAAGGGGTATGGGCAGCTTTGGGACAAGAGGAGGTAAATAAAGCACAACGAGAGGAGATGTTTTGGTGAAAAGCGGCCCCATCCCCAGCCTTCCTCCCCCCACACTGTGTATTTTTGCTGAAGGGCTGAATTGTGGCGAGCACCCTGTCTCTTCTCCCGTTCTGGGGTGGGAGGAGGCCGAGCATCCTTGCCGAGCTGAGGGATGCTGGAGACTGTGAGAGGAGCAGGTACCGAGCTGGCACCTCTCGCCCTCAAGAAATCTGGGATGTGAGCGGCGGACCCTGCAGGACAGGGGCTTGGGGAAGGGAGAAAAGGGACCTGGGTCGTGCCGCAGCAGTGCGGGACAGCCAGCGGGGCTGAGAACCCCGTGGGGGCTGCGCGTCCCGTCGGGGAAGGGGCTCAGCCAGGCCGAGGCGAGCTGCGGCCCGGGCGGACGGGACCCCTGGGCCTGGCCAGAGCCGCCGGGCTCCCGGAGCGGCTCTTGGGGACGGGAGACGGGCGGTGCGGCGGTCGCGGTGCCCTGCGCGGCGCTCGCAAAGCAACGGGACGGGTGGAAGCATCCCCGAAAAGCCAGAGGCTCCCGGCATGGAAAGGGGGAAGGCGGGAACGGCTGGAGGGTCCCAGATCCGCTCCTCCGGACCCCCACGGGTAGCGCGGCCCTAAAGGCAGCGGCGGGGCGCGGTTTTGGATGGCTCGGGGGCCGGCCTGCGCGGGAACCAGAAAATCAACGAAATCAACCTCGGCGTGGGGCGGGGAGGAAGGGACCCGGGCTGAGCCCCTCCCGGGACACCCCCGGTCCCCTCTGAGGGGCTCGGGCCAGGCAGCGACCCCGGCCCTGCGCGGGGCTCGGGGGACAAGGGGCGGCGAGGCCCGGCCGCACCTGCCGTACGTGAGGGGGGCGGCGGCGGGGCCGGGGGTCGCTATTGTCTCGCCGCCACCTGCGCGCCCTCCCGCAGGGGGAAATGCCGGAGCTGTTATTCTTCCTTTCACTCCTTCCCCTCAGCCTCCCGCTCTGGACGCGGCCGTGGGAGAGGTTTCCACAAGCCCCGGCCGCTCCCCCCGCGGCACGGCCGGGGCCGGGGCCGTGTCCCGGCCGGCAGGAGCCCGCACGATGCCGGCAGCGTGCGTGGGGCGGCGGGGCAGGGACGGTCACGACGCCCGGAGAGCCCGCCGTGCCTCCCGCCAGGAAACACGACCATTTTCGAGCCGGCTCCTCTCACCAACAGGAAGCGTTAAAGATAGAACAGCCGGGGCTGGGCGGGGGAGATTAGGAAGCCGAGCATCTTCTGAGCACCGAGGGCCGCTGCGGGGCCATTCCCAGCCGTGCCTGCGCCCGCTGCGGTGGGAGCCGGGGCCGTGCTCAACCCACCCCCGGCCCGCATTTTTAGCTCTTCAAGGGAAGAGGGATCAAACCCTTCAGTCGCGGGAAGAGCACCAAAATGATCCAGAGTAAAGCGGTCAGTGATGTACCTTTTCAACTAACACTGTAACTACCTTCCCTTAACTACAATAATATATAGCTAAAAACACTAGAAGGAAAAAAAAAAAAACACCACCAAAAAAAACCCCCCAAAAACCCCAGCAACTAAACAAATACCAAATCAATAAAGCCTTAATGTTGCCCCATTAGTCATGTCCTTGCCTGATGATCCAGCTCTAGAGCTTGGGCACCAGTGCTCAGTTAACAAAGCCAGACCTGGCTTTCCACGTGTTTTTTTTTTTTTTTTGCCTGAAATTGCAGTAGATGTTTCAGGGAAAAAAATATCCAGACATCTTACAATTACTCAGCACCCCACTATGAAAGGAAAATTCTGCTTAAAGGGAAGGGTGTTTTTTGTTGTTTCAGTCCAGTGAAATAACGTTTTGCTTGCTTAGAGGTTGCTGTCCAGGATTATATGATTTGTGTAACTTATTATAACACCACACCCTTGTCCTGAACTGTGTGCAAGTAGTTTGGCTTTTGTTTTCAAATTGTTTCTAGCCCTTGAGCATTTGAAGAAAGTCTTTAAAATATTAACCAATACAACTGTCATCTTCCTGTGTTTCCAGACATTTTACAATAGGAAACAAAGAACAAAACCCTGCAACAATAGCTCAGAGGTATGAATTGCCTCATTCATCTCACTGGAATGTTCAAAAACATTAACTATTTTTTGACTGATTCAGCAGAAAATGTGCTGGCAGATAATAAGCTTATGCCTGATCCAGGGGAGATTTAGGGACTGAGAAAGGTTTTATTTTTCAGCACAGCAAAGTAGCACCTTTCCTGAAAGGAAGCAAATATCCTTGTTGATGGAAGAGGCTGCGTGAGAGGAGAAATTCTAACATGGCTTAAAGGCAGCTGCTGCTTTCCTCTCTCTGTACTGGCTTCAAAATGGCACATGGCTTATCACAGCCTAATTCTGTAAAAAATTAATTAGCAATTAGTGCCCACTCAAACATACCCCAAACTAACACTGTAGTCCTTAGGATTTGACTGGGAAAGGCCCAGGGTTTCAGTGAGGAGTGTTTTAATCTCTAGTTTAACACTCAGAACAGGAAAGGCAAGGTCAGCACCACTGGCTGAACTGCTGTTGAGACAATGCCATCACTAAAACAAAGTTTGTTCCAGTGGCTGATAGAGAATGCTGATGCACTAAAAGGCCAGTGAGAAAACACATGGCTCCACCACCAGTCCACTGTCCTCCCACCGGGAATGGGAATGAATCACCACTTCCAGCCTAATTCTTCACCTTGTGCAATATTACCAGCACAAGGTTATGGAAAAGAGCTGCTTCATTAATTGACTGTAGTGCTTGGTGTTAGTATAGTGCTGTGCTTATTCAGAACAAAGTAAATCTATTATTTCTGCATACCCCATCACGCAGTATCAGATCCTTGAGGAGTTCACTAGCAGGCGAACCAGTGAACTTCAGGTTAACCATTCCAACAATGACTGGGAAGCCACACGTGTCTTAAATAAAGGCAGCATTAGACAACTAAAGATTTTTTTTTTAATGGAACCTTTGACCTTTATGAGCAGTATGTAATTTTAAATAAATAAAAAACACAGAGGTGAAAAAAAATCACAAAAGGTTTAAAAGTGCCAGCTTTCCCCCCTTTCCTTCTAAGATTTCATGATACACAGAGTTGCATGTGCCATTTTGGCTGAATTCAAAATAATTTTATGCAAAGTAAAGCCAAAGTTATACTTCCCTTCCCCACAGACAGAACCCCCACACAGTAATCCAACCATTTCAACAAACTTCTAAAAATTAGTGCTTTAGCTCTGTTACCCCTGCTCTGCCACACACATTATCAGTTGGTACAAACATGGAAAAGTCTGTTTATAAAAAGTCAACAGAAGAACACTTAGGTAATCACCACTGTTAAAATTATATTAAAAGTACATCTTGGGCTCAGGTTGATTCACCTTCAATATGCTTTAAAATCACACCTAACTAAACAAAAGTGCACACATATGTCAATGCTGATCAGCACTGCCTCAGCCAGGCACTTTGAGGTGGCTGTCCCTGAGCTGGGCAGAAAACTCAGTTCTGCAAGTTTTACATTGCTACAACAGAGTGACCTCTTCAAAGAAAGCTAAATCTGTGGTTTCCTGTAGTCTTTTACAGAGAGGTCCCTCTGATTTGAAGCAGTGGTTGCAATCATCTCAGGGGATGTTCAGAACAGCTTTGGTAATTGCCTGAGTTGTTTCACATCAAGAATGGTGCCAACAGAATTTATGCTGTTTGACTGGTTTAGCATTTCAAGAGTTGGACTATGTAGATTTCCACAGAAGGCCTGAGTATCTCCTTCATCTTTCCTGACAGGTTGTTCAGTGAATTCAATCCTCCCAGGTAACAATTTGGTTTTTGATTTTAAATCCTTTAGGAACTGAAACAAGTTTTCATCTGCTTGATCTGTTCTGGGAGGAAAAATTTCCTTTGTAGTATTTCTTAACACTGGGCTGTTTAATTCTGGTGGAGAAGCATTAGTAGTCAACTCTCTGCTGTGACTTTTTAGGTGAATGAGAGGTCTTCCATCCATTCTTTTGGATAATTCAGTCCGGTGGCTGAAGCTGTCCAACACAGGGGTACAGTTTTTGTCTGGCCTGCTTTTGCTAGTGCCAAAATTGCCATCTTGAGCCTGCAGTTCCTCTTCATCTTCACTGCTATCATTGCTTTGTATCAGCCCATATCGCTTCAGGTACTTCTTGGTTGCAAAGGACATATTGTTGGGTGAAATTAAACTCAGACCCACCATGCTCTTGTCCATATTTGTTTGCAAGAGGTCTTGGAAGGAGAAATCTGCAGTAGGGTTTTGGCCTGAGCGACTGAGAGACAATCGGGATAACTGATTTTCACTGAGATATTTGAGTGCTATAGCATTTGCTTCCATGCTCAGATCAACAACATTGGGACACATGCTGACACTGGCAAGTGACATGGAATTTAATCCAGGCACCACTGCTTCTGGACTTATGCACGCCAAAATGCTGAAATAAAGCATCAAAAAGTTAGCTTAGCATTACAGGAAAAGCATGAATTTCACAATTTTGCTCAGTGTACTGATTTCTCCTTTCTTTGGAACACCACAGCTCCATCAGGACTGAGATCATATTATCTGCACATACTGAAAAGCAGCTACTCATCCCTACAGCATCCAAACACTGTCAGAGGATGGATGATATTCCCTTCTCCTTCAATACACAGCACCCTCATATGAGGAGCCACCCATCTCCAGCAGGTTACAGAGCTGGTTTTGGTTTTGCTTTTAAAGCAGGTTTGAGCTCTTGGTCTTTTCTAAACAATGAATGTGATATTTTGTGTGTCTGATCCTACAACTCTGAATTCTACCATCCAACCCAAACTTTCTAGCTATAAATACAAGCCCAGTGACTGAGACCAAGAACATCTCTCCCAGTGCATGGTAATTTCAGGATTTTTACAGAAACTCTGACCTAGCATCTGTTTCCAGAAGCCTACAAAGTTCTAGTTTTTGAAGTATCTTCAAATGGGAAATGTTCATTTGTTCTGTTGCCTGGTACAGCAATTCCTTGTAAATATCAAATGTTTAAAGACTGAAAGAACAAGCTCTGGTACACCAGTAACAGTTGTAAACCACTGCATTTAGTTCACACATCATATACTAGCTCACAAACACAAGCTCCTCATAATTAAGAATTAAGAGGCTTTCTTTTTCACCGAGCACAAATTCTGAAGTTTGCCCAGTGAGAATAAACTGGCTCAGAACAACAACAACTACTTATTATGCTATGGAGCTGCACTGTTGTTTCCTTCTCTGCTGAGCTCTGGACCTTTTCTCAGAATTGTTTATCAGTCTTGAAAGTGGCAGAAGGAAGAACTCCACCCCACTCCCCAAGTTTGAAGAAAAAAAACCCCGAGAGTTCCAGTTTTGCTTTATGGGCTCACATATTACCATGTTATTGACATTAAAAGAACACTGACAGACTGTCCAGCCAGGAAGGTAGTCCAGAAATTCCAGAAAAAAACCCAACAAAATACAAGTAAAAAGGAAAGAAAAGAGGTTAGAAACTGTATGACTGGAAACAGCTTTTGACACATGGCTGAAGAGAAGATTAATTAGGAGGTGGTTAGATTTTTTGTTTACATAGCAGCTACATCCTAGGATCAAGAAGACAATAAGGATGAAAGTGAAGCTGTAGCAGGCAGTGAGCCTATGCCTACACAGCTACAACAAGCAAATTCCTGTGCCTAAAAATCCTCCTTCAGAAGTTGCTTCTCTGTTCCTTCCTCTGTTCCAACAAGGCTGTTTCCCTCCCCAGCACTTTCTCTGCTCAAGGCACAGCACCCACAGTAACAAGCAATTAGGACAGAATCAGTTTTGATTAGATACCAAAGCCACAATAACAATTTCACATATTCTGGTAAAAGGCAAGACAAAGGTTAAGAAGCAATGACAAAATACACAGCTGCTTAACATTCAATCTCCCAAGTCCAGAGTTTCTCTGGAATACTTTGACACAGACCAAAGAACTGCCCAAGGCTTTCTTGTTATTCTAGGAAACTGCATGCTACTGCATGCACAATGCTTTAAGAATCACCAGATGCTCTAACAGCTAGAGCTACTTTTGTTGTATTTAAATAATCTGAGTTTTGCTAACAGAGCTCTTAAACCTATCTGAAATGCCCATAGCATGAGCCAGCATTTCAGTTTTACAGGAAATGTAGATCAAGTTGCACTCAAATCCCAGTGCCAGTGAAGAGAGTCTTCTCTTGACTCACTGAGCCAAATCTTCATTTTCAGTTGGATCATAACTATTCAAAACCCCCAGTATTTTACCTGGCATTCTCCACTTTGTGTGTATTTTCCTTCATATTGCCAGGTGAGTCCACTGTCACTCCAAGACTCTTCAGCTGTTTGAGCGTGGCACTAATGACACTCTCTTGGTCCACCCCTCCTGTGTCAGTCTCTGAAGCCACTTCTGCTGTACCATCAATATCTTGATGCTTAGGACCATCATTATTAACAAATACTGATTTTAAAGGAAAGTGATCTTGCTCTTCTGAGGACTTCAAGAGATGCTTTACTTGGCCCTACAGAAGAAGGGAGCAGGGAAAAGACCACATGGCAAAAACATCATGACATGCAGGAGCTGTCAAATACCAAAATCCTGACTTATTCTTACACAACTTCAAATACAACTTGATGGATTAATAGCTTATTGTGATAAAGAATGAAAAATCAAATTCAGTTTAGATGTAATCACTTAAACTCACAGCAGTGTAGTCAAACACTGGAACATCTTACACTTCAAGCTTTCTATAAGAGTCTGTTCTGAATTTAAACACATCACATACTGATTCTCTTTAAGATTAAAATATCTGCCCTTTACGGGACTTGAAGGTAAAATGCTGTGTTATTTTAAAGGCCACTAATTTGGGAAGTTATCAGCTGATATCATTGAATATTAAAGAATTATTATTTATTAGATAACAGACAGTACTCCATGAATGCACGAAAGAGAAGTACAAAATAACCACTTAAACATTTTTAAAAAATTGAAGAACCACAAACTTGGAGCCTTCTGTAGAGCACAATGTGAATCTGAAAACCACACACAGTTTTCATTCATGCCAATACCACATCATAGCTTCAGCAGGGTGCTGTTCTGACTGTTGCACTCCGTGCAGAACATAAAATGTGCATGAATTACCAGTAAGTCCTGGTAAAGCTTCTGCTCCTCTGAGGGCTGCCGAGGCAGCAGCGAGGCAGGTGGCTCAGAGCTCTGCTCACTTGTTAGCACCACCTGGCTCCTGGCTCCCTCCGATGGCTCCTTCTGTAAAGACACACTGACACTTTCTTCCAACGATGAACCACCAACAAGTGCTTGGGAAATGTTTGCAGCTCTGGAAGAGAACACCATGATAGCTACATACTTCCTTGAAACAGCAAAAGCATTATTACCACTACCTGTACTTTATCTTTTCATGAACATCAGAGAAGGAGAACAATCAAGTACTGCAAACAGATCCTAATGGGTTTTATAGTCTGCTTGCTGCTTGAGGCTTTGCTCCTTTCTGCAGTCATTTTCTTTCAAAAGTAATTTGAGGACTGAGGAAATACAGCTCCAGAGTGCAACTACAACAGCCTGATTAGTTTTTCAAAAGATGATTTGAAAGTGGAAATGGCATCTCTGGAGTAGTCAAAACTCAAGTGACACTCTATGACTTAACCTTTAACCAGATGAAAGGAAAGTTACAAGCCTTTAGGAACAAATACCTTCCATATTCTCTGATGCATGACATTCAAAAAGCAGCTTTTACCAAGGTACATAACTTGTCATGGGATTCCTGTGGCAGTTTAAAAACTTCTCAAAGACAGGTACAAGTACACACATGCACACTGAGTATCACAAACTGAGAACAAACACCTAGTTGAAATATTTTTCAACAAGATATGTGAAATTAGAGCTATAAAGGGTAAAAAGGGTAAATACTTTGAATGAGTTACAACACAATGCTCTGCACCCCCCTCAGTTGGTGGGTGCATGGCATTAAGCCTTTGGAGACCAGGCATATCAATACTACTATCATCCCCAGAAGATCCTTAAGCGACCCTCCTCCCCCTTCCTGTTCCTCCTGAGGAGACAAGTGTAAGATAAGGGAATTTCAGAACTCAACTGATCAATTGCCTGTGTTGAAAGCGATAAGATTTAAACCACGTGACATACCAGATAGTCAATGTAGGTTATCAGCTACTGTTACACCAGCAATTATTCATCATTCCCAAAAATGTTCCCCTCCTCCTCCTCAAAGAAATCTGGGCTCTACTTTCTTAGTATAAGATACTTTACAGCTATTTTACAGGTTTATGAATCCAAGTTGAAGAGAATCTTGAGATGGCATTGTGCTAAAATACAATGTTCATAAGATTGATCTGAATCCATAATATTTGTGGTAGCAGTATATGTTTGCAGATAGTACTTTAATCAAAGACTATGAATAGCTAAGTTATAGCTTAATTACCATCATCTTTCTCAATATGAATAATTTAGAAACCTAATTTAACTGGAAGGGTATTCTCTCTCCTTTGGCTTTTAATACTTAGACAATATTAGATTACTTAAGTGCTAAATTGTTGAGCTATTCCTATGTAGAAATAGCATCCATATAGATAATAATAAATATTTTTAAAACCACTTCCCAAATTAGTCTGAGATTAGTCACTGCACTATAAAGAATCTGAGCTTAAAAATTAATAAATTAACAAGTGAAGCCAGTACCTGCATGCACCACACACAAAGTAATTAGGCATAAAATAAGGAGAAACTTGGGGAACAGCCACATAATCAAACTCCTCATCCCATGTTCCCTCAGAAATGGAAGGGTTCTGAATGCTGACAAGGAAAAGCCACTGTAGGAAAACAACTGACTACAGCAGCATCTCCTTTTCCACTCAGGATTTAAGGAAAGAAAAGGAATGCTGCCAGCACAGTGCATGCTTTTGCAAGTCAAAGGCTTCTGCCATCAGCTGCTGCTGATAGGTAGGGGAGCTACGTCTGCATGACTGATAAATGCAGACTCTAAGGGCAACTGTGTTTTGGTGAGCTGTACAATTCAAAGGATGATGAAAAAAAATAAAGAAGGGAGAGAACACAACAGCTGAAGTCAGACTATTCATAACTCCTGAAGAAAAAAATAATACAGAAGTAGTAAGTTATGTAAGGCAGTTCAGCCCATTACGTGAGCACAGTGTGTTTCTGGTTACTTACTGGGGAGTGTTCTGATTAGTTCCTTCTTCCACAAGGTGAATACTCTCTACAAAGCTGGGCATGTCAATCACCCTTAAGGAAGAAGCAATACTTGTATTACTTGCATCTTGTTCAGCATTAATTGAAATGCTTATGTCCTCCTTAGAAATCTCTTCATCTTCTTTTTTCCCTCGTGGTATGGAGTTGCCTTGTTTTTCTGAGGCTGTATTCCAAAATAAACTAGCACCTACGACAAAATTAGACATTTAACTATTTGGGAAAAGTCATTACTTTCTTCTGAGACCCTTTGGCTTTGTATAGCTAGAGGAATAATTTTCTCCCCTTCAAGTTTCTTTCACTATTTGAAAAGTGATTTACCGTTTAAATCAACTAAAAGTTGCCAAAACATCGTTCAAGTCCTACTTTCTTCCAAAGTATACTTGATGAAAAGAAGTGGTTGTAAAATTTTAATGCATTGACCTTGAGCCTGTTCCAAAGTTTCCTCCAGACTAACCACAACATTTCCATGGATTTAACAGGAACCAATATGTTAATATGCAGCTGTACAGATACGGCTGCATAACTTGCCTAACTTAAAGCAAATACAATCTCCTCTTCATGCATGATTTACAAACAACATCAATAATTTAGTTATTGGAACACTATTTGGCATAGAAGCTATTACTTTTCAGAACAGTGTATTAAATTAAAAAAGATGTGTAGTTATGTTTCAGTAAGACACAATTTTAAATACAACACCTTTCTAAAGCTATTGGAAGAATAATTCTTTCAGTGATGGCAATCAAAGACAAAAGTAACTTCAGCCTAAACTTGCAAATAACACCTCAACAACTTAAGATGTTTTTTGGATCTAGGTGCATGTTTCCCTAGCTTCAGCATTTCTGCAAAACATTTCCTCCATGCCCAAACAAACCACAGAAACATCCAGAAAAAGTGGTGCCAGCCAGTCTGTTTTTAAAGAATGAAGCATTACCTGTGCTCACGGCAACGCTCACACTTTTCCTCTTGTGTGATCTCGGTGAGGTCTGTGTTTCCATGGAAACAAGGTCCCCTGGCTTCTCCGGCTGCACAGCCTGGCTGGTGGCTCCTGGCTCCCAGGAACCCGCCTGGCGAGCCTGTGCTTCCAGTAAGCGTTGGATCTGTAACAGTCATCACAAAGTTAGGATACAGACAATAAAATGTAAGCTATAGCAGGCAAAAGTGAATTAATTTGCTTCTGCTAAGATCTGGATTCACATCCAAGCTGCACTGCCACAGCAGTCTGAACACCTTCCAGTTCTCAGCAGTGCACACAGCATAAATCAAAACACCAATTTTGATGTTGGCAGAGCTAGCACAGATCTTTAAGCACATTGGCAGAGGCAGCACCAAGACAACTTGGGTAAAAAGCCTATTTGCACCACACTTGCTGGAAGTGTTCCTCCCCTTTCATTCACATACAAAGCCTATTAACTGACTTACCAGCCAAGCATTTATATGCCAAGTGTCCCTACACCAACTTTGTATTAATTACAAAGCTAAGCAATTAAATGATAAAATTAAGGTTGCCAGGCAATCTTCTCTCTAGGATTTCAGTTTGCAGCTCCAGATAGAAATACAGTAACGGTGAAAGCTGCAGTAAGGAGGGGTTTCCCTCACACACAAGCTGTACTTTGAGAGCTTGATTTTACACACAGGAACTATACCAAAAACATATTCCAGCTGTAATTTTCTAGTTTAAGTACTGCAAGCTTCCCTGTTTTTATTGTCCATCACCAGCAGCAAAATTTAGACTCAGGCTCTTCAGCCTCAAATCATACCCTGCAAAATATAGGGCCAGCAGGTGAAACAAGGGGTCAGTATTTTGAAGAAACTACACCTGGTAAGGCACTAGAACTCAGTAAGACCTCCAAAGTCCAGTTTTCTAGCACAGCAACAAAGACCTGATGAATCAGGAATTGATGCAGACAACTGAAGTTTACAAAGCTCAGGGAAGTGCATGCTTGAAGGTGAAAAAAGCAACACATGAGAACATTCTATGCTGTGTATGTTTACAATAATTCCAAAGCCTATAGCCTATGCAGTAATTTTTTTTTACACAGACAAGCATGTATATAGAAAAGCATTTATATAGCAAGTGTATCAGTTTGCACTACAGTCAACTAAAAATAAACCTTCATGTTATGGAAATACTGTAAAAATGCATGCAAAATTAAATTAGATGTGAGTCAAGTAATTTTTATTTAAGGGACACCAATTGGTAGAGCTAATTGAGTCTCCTCTCCATGCCCAGACTGCAGCTGGTACGACAGGCTCCCTTGTTCTAACATGGATAGACAACAGTTAATTTAATTCCTTTGGCAGGGGAACTATCAAAGCATAATCAGTAAGAGGGGAGAGGAGAAAGCTGACATTTCCACAAACCTGAGCTTGAAGTAATTTGAGTTGTCTGTCTTGCTCAGTAAGAAGCCTGTATGCATCTGGAGATAATCCCATCATTCCATTATCTGATCCTGCTGCAGGAGCAGGTGTGTGCAGGCATGGAGAGTGGGCTGCACAGCACTGTGGGCTCGAGGAGCTTGCACTTGATGGCATCCTTACTCCAGGTGATAAGCCATTGTCAAGAGAACAGCTCCCTGTTTTCCCAGGATATTTCACGTTTATAGGGCTGCTTGTGGCATATCCTGGGTTGCAGCAAACATTTGGGCAAACGGTATTTTGATGGAAAACCGCACAAGGATTTTGCTGAGCCATCTCTGATTGGATTTCCACTCCATATTTGGGGCTCATTTTACCAATTCCTTGCCATGAGTTTATGGGATTATACTGGAGAGAAGCAGGACACTGACAGCTGCATGCTGGACAACAAGGTGGCACTTGAACTGCCACCTGCAGGTCTGGTGGTCGCCTGCAGCTCTGTGGTGACAAAGCAGAGGTGTGGAGGACTGGCTGTGTGACAGCAGGAAGCTGCTTGGAACCAGGTATTGATGTTCTCCTAGCTGGAGGCTCTCCCTGTGGTGTGACACCTTCAGGATTTAACACAAGTTTTTCCAATGGCTTTCTGGGGAGGTGCATAGACGCATCTGGGGAAGGCTCACTACAGGGAGTTGAAGGAGAAGATGATCCTGAACTTTTTCTTGATTGAGGGCAAGCCTTCTTACACTGCACCTGCTGCTGTAGTGGAGCTTGATTCCCTCTACAAGGCATTGAAGTTGGAATTTTCTGGTTTATAGGATTTGGTAATCGTCTCAAAGAGGCATCTCCCATATTAGCAGGAAACTTCTGCTTGTCTTCAGAGTGCTGGCTGGGGTGACATGTGGATCTCATGCACCACTTCTTTCTAATAGGTTGATTTGGCCCTGTGGGTAGACTCTTAGCATTTGAAGTCCCCACAGGCTTAGATGGTTGTCCTGATTCTATGAAACTGCCATCCAAAATAAGTGACAGCTCCGGCACTGAAGGAAAAACTCTGGTAACCTGAAGGGACAATTGCACACATGTATGATAATTTAAAACATTGTCTTTGAATGCAGAATTTCCTCAAAGAAAACATTTTCATTTAAAATCAATATATGATGATTATCAGCCCCAAACCAACTACATGTTAAACGCATTCCTAAAAAATTGGAGAATCCATGTACAGAAAAAGCAGCAAGATCTCTAGGCTCATTCTTAAAGGACAAAACTGCTTTCATACAGCACAGCAGCCACATCTGCCAAATGAATGCTCCATGTAATTCAGGAGTACATTTCAGAATATGGATATTCCCCTTCTAGAAAGAGCCTATAAGTTCCCTCTTACTATTCTTAGACCCAGGAGACAGCGGCAACAGAACATATTTTATACACAAATATCACATCCTTCTAGACCTATGCTATACAAGGGCTGGTATTTGTTGTACACACTTCAGCAAAAAAAGGACAGAGCAGCAGATCTTTTGGGTAAATTAAATAAAAAACCACAAGAGCTTGCTGTCTCAGACTCTCCAGCTCTTCCATTCAACAACTGTGAGATTCCTAAAGTAGAAACTACTCTCTGTTCCCAAACCATAGCATGTACAGGAATTAAAGTATCTAGAATCCTGGAAAAATGGCAGGTTAACTAGAGAAGGAGTTGGGACTTTTGGTTCATTTCTTTCCCCTGTTTTCCCCTGGCAGCACTTTGAGAGAGAAGTTTTACACTGTCCAGTTCCCTTACAATGAGTTTTGCTGCTCTAAATGTCGCATCTGAGATACTGAGAACAACTACTTATTTAGTTACCTGTTGAGTCACTGGGTGAGGACTTGGAATTGGTCTGGGGGATAAATCCTCATCTTCCACACCAGAGTCGTGATCACTTGCTGACAACTTGCTGGGTGAAGAGCCTTGGGGAGGACTAAAACCAAAATAAATCAAAGTAAAAATGTTTGCTTGCCAGATTTGGCAGCAGTAACATGAAACTTCATGTTTTTCAAAGTGCCATCTACAAGGCATCATTTTTCAAGAAGCAGCTGCTATCAATCTTCTCCCTGGCTGGCTGAGGAGTTCACCCAGCAAACAGTTCTAAGATCAAACAATGAAAACACAAATGCTGCTTTTGGGCAAGGAGATACAAACCCTCTCTCCCCACAGCCTCACACAAACACACCTTTTAAGTGGCATTCTAACAGAAAAGCACTGATTTATATTTAAAAGATAGGAGGTGCTACAGTGAAGATTGTAACGTTGTTTGAAGGAAAATAAAGGCCATCTTACAGATAAAAATTTGATGGATAAGCCAAGTTTTTAAAAATCACTAAGTTTCAACCTATCCAGGCCTTGGAGCTCTGAAAAGTGGGAAGAAAATAGGAATTTTTACCAACTTAAGTAGATTTCAATTAGAGATTTGCTTCCAAGGACAGATCTCACTTAATACAGTGAACTAAGCCTCACCAGTGAGGAAGCTTTTTAGAAACAGCCACTGTATAAATTACAACCACCAGTACCAAGTAGTTTTTCTTGGAATACAGTCATCTTACTTGAAAACTATTAACTCTATGAATAATAAAAAGCACATACACAGATTTTAATGTGAGAAAATGTATGTACAGCTAAACTGACACATAGCACAGGTCATTTTTGCATATAAATGACATCTGAAAGATTTACCTTTTGATTGGTAGTTTCTTGCAAATTCTGCTGAAGAACTCAGTTTCTGCATTTTGGTTTTCTGCACTCAATTGAAACTGGATAGAGCTCTTGTCTGAAGGTTCAACATTCTGGAATGAAGAGTTCCATATTTGTGAAGCACGAAACCTTCAAACTTTCAATCACTGAGGCACTACTCCCAAAGAAACAGCTTTAAGGACAAATATGTGATTATTTGCTGCTTGCCCTCTACTTTCAAATTTTTCACCACTACAAGGAAGCAGGCAACTTCCCTTCTTGTTCAACACTGCTGCCCTGCTACTCTGTAAAGCAGCTGGGCTAATTATAGCCATTAGCAGATGCTTCCTCACTGTAACTGCTCAGATACTCCTCCAGGGCTGTCACCACTACAGGAAACAGCAAACGTTCCTGTACGGTTTCACACACCACAGCTGGGCCACTCCTGGAGACAACAGAAGTGAGCTTCTGTGGAGACATCTGTCATCTTCAGAAAGATAAGCTGTCCCTAGGCTAAAGGTAGAAGGCAGCCCTGAAAACAAGGAAATTCACTTGGGAAGAGAACTGCATAGACAGCACAGGACACATGTTACACTCACTGCTTCTCTGACAGGGCACAGCAGCATTTATTGAGCAAATTAACAACTCAGCTTTGGGTTCTGCACATAAGGAACTGAGATTTCCTAGAACTTCCTCAAACCTTACTAGCCATCAAATTCTTTCAGAGACTTACTTGGCACAAAGAGAAAATTTGCAACTGATAAAATATGATGAAATTAGTAGCCACTGAATTCCTTTTTGCATTCAGCTTCAGGCAAAGCACGACTCAGCTTTGCTCTCCAGCAGGCATCACCCAGAGCAGCTGTCAGATGTGGCCAAGGGGCATATAGCACACCAGAGTAACAAATGCTGTAGGAAGTCTGAGTCTCTGCTCAGAAGGCCAGAAGGTCACTAGCAGGAAGGAACACTACCCAAGTACAACACAGCACAGTACATTTAAAAGACACATCCTTAATGCTATTAGAAAAGTGAACAGTGCTGACTTTGGAAGCAATTTCTCAATTTGAGGCACAAACTGAATTTACAATAATCACCAGGAAAAAAGCAGCTTTATAGAGCTACATCAAACACTGCAGATCCACTTGGGTCACATCATAATGACTAAAGCAAATTTTGAAGCATGACAGTGCAGTAGGAAAGCAAGACACTTACTTTGAAGAGGTGAACTGTTTCGTGGCAAGTTAGGATCTGAAACCCCAGCTCAGTCTGTCCACTGCATGGAACACACTCATAAAACTCTGGTTCCTTGTGTGTCAATGAATAAAGCACAATAAGAAAACTTCCAGATTCTGAAAAAACCCTAAAACAGAAGAAAGTCACATCTGTAACTAACTTAAACAGGAAGAAGGCCCTTAGATTTTCAATAGGGTGAGCAAATTTTCACACAGTTTAGCAAACTGGTGGATCACATTTTGAGTGGTGCTGAGCTATAGATGGTGCAGATGGATTTATGACTGTAGCCACACACAAGAACCAAAGAAAAGTAGAGAAATGGGAATGATTCATCTCCTTTGTATTTCAAACCTTTACGATCACTTAGTACTTTAAATGAATTCCTGGAAGACTTTAAGCATAATACAGAAGAAAACATCTTTAAGAATGATACTGTGTTTTATTTTCTTTTTAGCTTTTAATTGAAGATGCATTATAAAGATACTTAGTGACTCGGTTACCCCTAAACATTCAAAGAACATTCATTAGCAAAGAGATTTTTTTTTTAAGGAAAATTATATTGAAGCTCTTTTTCTACAAGTTGAGAATAGTGAGTAACAACAGTCAGCACTTAAAACAAATCGAAGGATAATGACAATAATGTGTGTTTCCAGGAAAAGGTAGAACTACTTTCAAAACGGTTTTTCTTTATATAGCACTTTTAACATGCTTGTTTGTGGGATTTCTTTATTTGTTTGCATTTTCATTAAATAATATATGTGACAGCAAAAGCAGTAGAAACAAGATGCTTGAAAAACACAAACAACTTCAAAATTATACTTACAGCTTAAAGAGTTAAAAATGTATGATGCACAGACTAGGCAGTTAGCCTGCAGAGGTTAATGCTGTTTGCATGGTTCATCAAATCTCCCTAATCCATGATGGAATCAGTGAAAGTTAATGAGAGTCAAGCATCTAACTTGCCTATCTAATAATCTAATTGGTCTCTTATCTGTTTGGACGTATTTCAGTTGTTAGGGAAATGAAGTCTATTTTGTAATTGCAGACACATCTGTTCACCAAATGTGGTTGGATTTCATAATTTAAAAACAAGTGTGGTCAATCAGAAGTGCTTATGCATACAGCATATTTCTAAGTCACATCTACCTGAGGTGCAAACACCTGACCTCTCTCCCAGCTTCCATACAGACAGAACTTGGCTAATGTTACAAATAAAAAGATATGTAGATGATGAGGAATGATTGTTCACTAACACCACAATGAAAAAATACCCCAGAATGCAAATATACTTACAAAAACTTAACATTTAACAGGAAGTCATAACAGGACAGCAGAGGCTGCAAATCAATATGCTTCAGTATGTTGGTCAGCCACAACCAGGAAGAAAACTTATCTCAAAGAAAATACCCCTAAGAAAAGTTCAAAACCAAAACCCCACCACTGTTTAAACTACTGTTTCCTGCTTGTGGCTTCTTATTTAAACTAAAATGCAGTGACCTTAATGATATTAATGCTTACCCTCCTCTGACTTTGAGATATCAGCTCAGCTTTCCAACACTTCAGACACAAAAAATTTTTGTGCAGAAGCCAAAACCAAAAAATAACATTTAAGCCAGACAGCCTTACCTCTATACAACCTATAAATCACAGAATTTCCTCAAATATCTTTGAGCATAGCCTATGTTGTCATGCATTTCTGTGGAATACTTTTTTTAGGCAGCCAACAGCTTCTATGTTTTACTCATAAAAGTGACTTGCCTTTCTTGAATTGAAGAACTGAACAAATACCGCAAGCAACAGGCCCACACTTGAGGACTACAGATATGAGTAACTCCACTCAGCCAACTAGAAATAAGAAAAAAAAAATCTAATTAGAGACAGTTCTGTTGCCAAGTTATTGCTATGTAATCCACCAGATACATCTCAAATCAATGTGTGTATTAATCTGGACAAACACTTACACTCCAACTAATGGCAGAGCATAAGCCTTGGGATCAGACTCAAGAAGCAAAAGCAATTTCCGTGTTTGGTCCATAGTAAGGTAGCTGAAAGAAAGCAAAAGTTGGGTTTTTTCAGTATTTTGGAAGGCAGTTTTTCAGGAAAAAGAAATCCTGAAGAGATAAGTACAAGTTTAGAATATACTGTAAGAAAAGAAGTTTGAGGAAAAAAAATTAAAAATCAAAACTACTCTTACTCCACACACTTACAACAACTCCCCAGCTTTTCATCAATTCCCTGTGTGTCAAAGAGTCATTTAGTACTATTTGTAATATTTTAGTGAATACTACAACTAGTATTCATAACAAATCTAGAAGTACAAGTCATGTTAAATTTGAAGAGTAACCGTTAGAGAGGCATTTGGAAAGTCCCTCTCCAAAGCAACATTTAGTTGCTTTAAATTATTTCCCTGATCTATCCTTAGTTCATCCTACTAAATTAGTAATCAGTCAGAATGATGACTTGCTAATACCATCTCAGAGGCACAATTAACAAAAAAAAAGCTTTGGTTTGCATTCATTTGATTTTCATTGTAGGGCAAGCACTGATGTTGTTTAAAAAGCTGGAAGCTGTTTATGATGTTAACTAGAGGTGTGTCCCCCCTGCCCCAGCAGGAAAATCCTTTCACTGAAGCCAAAAGCAAGAATTCCTACTGAACCAGTTAATGCTTTTTGCTCCACCCCATTTCCTGTTTCTTGTTCATAACTTTTAATATATTTCCAAGGCCAGAAAATGCGTTATTTTTATGCCAATTATTTTACTAAAAAGCAAAGTAAGGTTGAGATCTCTCCTATGTACCTCCTAAAGGAAAGGCAACAAACTGACAGGCAACTTGGACAGATTTAGCACCACCCATTACTCACCCACATTTGTAAGTTCCTTGAACTTGTGCAATATTCATAGCACTGTTCAAATTTCTTGCAAGCGCTGTTGGAATAATTGGGACAGACTTCACAGGAGTGTATTCCAAAATATTTGCCACAGTAAGAGAAGCCCAGCGAAAATTAAAATGCAGATTATCCAGGTTTTCTGTGAAAACAATGTGAGCTCTAACAGTGAGCAGTTTAGAAAGATCCAGAGATTCTTTACTGCACAGACTCTGCTGCAGACCCTACAAGTAACAAAAAAAAAAAAAAGAGAGTTAAATACACTAAATTATTTTCACATGATTACCATGATTCAAGATGTGTTACACTAGGAAATCAAATTATTCATCACAGCTACTATTGCAATAGGTACTATACAAAAAGCCATTAACCCAGGTCTCCAAAGCTTACTGCTCTACTGAATACAATGAATGATGCAGAATACACTTGAAAATTAGCTATGCACACCTTAGCATTGTTTTATGATGTATTAGAAAACATGGGGTTACTCCAGTGATATAAAAATTAATATAATAACAGAAAACTTAAAGGCTCAAGCTGATTTGTCAGTTTTCTTGCTTTCAAGAAATTTGTAATTGAACATCTGGATGTATCATCATGAGAAAGCTCAGATGCGAAGCAAGCTTAATTTGTATTATAAAACACTACACACTGCAACAGCTACAGGGAAAAGTTTACATGAATGGAAATTGTATTTACTAGACTACATGTCTGCAGCAGAGCACAGAAGCAACAGGCACACATTTCAGCTATGGCTGCTAACCTACACAGAGCTTTACACGTTTTGGGCGAGTCACTTGCCTAGCAACACTTCAGCAACAACTGCCCAAATACCACAACTCATGAATGACAGTTTTGAGGAAAAAAAGCTGTTTTCTCTTCTTAAAGCAACTCTGCTGCTATCACTTTTTTTTTGCTGGTAAGACCAGCTGAAAAACTTTGGCCAGTCAGCAAGATTTTAATCCAAGATTAAAGACTGTGTGATCCTTAAACACCTGCGAGGACTAAATGATTTCCAACAGTTTCCAATACACTTTGCAATGACACTCAAGCAGCTCATTTCACACAATTACGTAGTCTTGCTTCAGGCGTAACCTTGCTGTGTCAGAAATCAAGCCCTGTACATAGTCCAGCATCCTGCCTAGCAGACAGTTCACTGTTTGAGACACCCAAAAGTTCCTAAGAGCTGCCTACCTTGAAAGCCAAGCTGATATCTTCAACACTGTGCACTATAATATTATCTGAACAAGGTCCCCAGGCATTAACTGTACATGGAATCAAAAAGTCTCCAGGAAGGGATGCAGTTGGAATTTTGCCCGATCCACCAGCAACTTCTCGGCCAGGATCAAAGCGGTCTATTGTTAGCGTTATGCCTTCCCCATCTTCAAAATAAATAAATAAAGTTAGAGTCCAAGGGCATCAACTCAGGCTCCTTAATGACATCTTAACCAACCAAACAATATTGCCTGTCTACCTCATGTTTAGAATTACCTTCATCTACTGCCAAGGTCCCAAGCAAAAAACAGGAAAATGATTTCTTTTCATTCTGCTTAGTATGGCGATAGGCAAGCCGCAAGGTTTTCTCCACCAGAGATAGTTTGGGGTTTCTAAAAAGAGACAATAAACAAGTTTAAGTGATGAAATCTTTCTAATGCTTGTTTTTAAAAAGTATCACTTATCCATATGGGAAGAAAATGGAAAGAAATTTTAAGTTACTTTAGACTTCATGCGTCTTCAAGCCACTGGACTGTGTTACACAAAGCAAAGGAAACTCAAATCTTTCCAATAAAAATCCCTATATACTTATAGCAAACACACTGCTTCCTTTTCCTTTGAGCCTTGTCATGCAACAGAATCAAAGGATAAAATAAGGCCTTGCATCACACAGTCCATAATTTATTTTAACCTTTGGCATCCCTGAAAAGGTTATTGATACCTGTAATAGGTGATGTGTGCACCAATGACATCGCCCATGGGGACTGGGTCCCAAAGTGCACACTTGGACAGAGGGAAACTGAAAGGGACCATCCTTTTGGGAAAAACCTGGAAAGATCATAGAGATTAAAAAAAAAATGGATTAGGGTACATAGTTATCTTACAATGTTTAAAAGAAGGAACAAAAGCACAACACAGTAAGAAAATCAAGCTCAGGATACATAAACTGCTGGTACTTTTTTTGTCTCAAGTCCAGGCCAACAAAGCAGAAACTTTATCCTACGAAGTTGTCAGAGTTACAAAATCCACACAAAACTTTTATTGTCCACCTGACAGTTTCTTTGTGGAACCTTGGAAGACGTGTAGGCCAAAATACAAATTTGCAGATAAAGCTTAAGGAAAAGCTCCTCTGGATATAGTTTAGTGGAAAAAAGAGTTATCGCTAATTAGAAACTCCCATGGCACACAAAAACTGATGTAGCAAATTTAACACTAGATGAGCTTCCCAAAGCCCTGTTTCAGTCTTTAGACTTCAAGTGAGCATTCAAACCACTTTAACTTTGAAGATTTCTGAAATAAAGCTCTGGCTTAACTCAAATAATACAGTGCAAAACTTGCAGTCAGACTTCAAAGAACCCTGAAGATATCAGCATGTAATCACATTAACTTATTTACACGAGCAGGATTAGATTTTTTTTGAGGTCTCTAAACAAAGTAACGTACAGAACAACTGACAGCCCATATCATTTGGCAAACACCTCAATTTTAACAAATAAGCAAGAAGTCTCTTTGTAGCTATCTCAAGCATGAAATTTTGCCAAGCAAAGGTGCTTCCTCTGCATTTCCACTTGCCAGGAAAGAATTTATTTTTAAGGCAGCCCTCTAAGGAACTCAGCCCCCTCTCAAGTTTCCAGCGGCAGTTAATTAATTCCCATTAACAGCCAAATAACCCTCAAACTTAAGTCTGTAAAACAGGAAATTTTTTTTTAAGCACCACTGTTTCCATTTGACAAGCTCAAAGCAGAAACGCACTCCCCCCACCTCTCCAGCTCCTTATACCCAGAGCCGCACTCGCAGAGGGGCACCGGGCGCGGTGTGCCCGGCGGGGATGGGGGCGATGCGGGCCCTCCCGGCGCCGAGTAGGTACCTCAGATCTGGGCCGGGCCGAACGGGGCGCGGGCAGAGCCGCAGCTCTGCACTCTTCTCTTCTCCGTGTCCCGGGCGCGGGGCCTGCCCGCTGCAGCCCCCGGCTGGGCCAGGCAGCAGCCTCAGAGCGGAGCGGCGCCGGAGGCACCGCAGGCTCAAACTCGGCACCGCCGCTCCCGCCGCGTCCCGCCCGCCCCACCGCCTTCTGCGGGCCCGGCCCGCCCCCGCTCCGCACCGGCCAATCAGAGTGCAGAACCCGCCCCCTCCGCCCGCCGCGACCCAATCGGCACGCGGCGGGCAACGGCTCGTTCGGCCAATCAGAGAGCTCCCCGGGGAAACCAACCGCCAGCGCGCGCGCAGGGGGTTTAAAAATGCCAGCGGGCGGGGAGCGCGCAGGCGCAGTGCGGTGATGCGGCGGCGTTGCCATGGCAGCGGGGGCGCTGCCGCTGGCCCGGGCTGGGCTATGCCGGGAAGGGCTGTGGCGAGGTGAACAGCGAAGCGACACGCCCGGTCCCGCTGGAGGGCCGCGCCGACCTTGGTCTTCCAGCCAGGGTCCGGGGCCGTGAATCCCGGCAGAGCTGCCGCCGCCAGCTCCGCGCCCACGTGCCCGCCCCGCCCCGCCCGGGACCCGGAAGCACTTTCCCTCCGCAGGGACAGCGCGGCGGCGGCGGTGCCACAGTCACAGCCCCGGTCACGGTCCCGGCCTCAGCCCCGCTGCTCCCCGCCGCCCCTCGGCCGCCCCACGGCCGCCGCCCCGTCGCCGCTGTCCTGCTGCTGCAACGCCGCCGCCTTCTTCTCCTCATGAAGCCCGTCGTCGTGTTCGTCCTCGGCGGGCCCGGGGCGGGCAAGGGGACGCAGTGCGCTCGAATCGTGGAGGTGAGGTGGAGGGGGTGCGGGACTGCGCGGCCTGGCGACCCGCGGCGCCCCGGCCGCGGGGGGCCCTGGGAGTTGTAGGATCCCTCTGTGGGGCCCGTGACCCTCTTTGGGATGGTTGCTTGGGGGTCATGTCCCTCTCTGCTGGGTCGCAGGACCCTCATCTGCTTTTCGGTCTGGTCTGTTGCCGAGCAAAAACCTCGCCCCTTCGAGGGGATAAATCATAGTGACTGACCCACCTCTCCCCCTTAGTGGGTGAAGTGATGGGGCAGCCCCTCCATTCCTTTCCAGGCCCTGTCAGGCCGCCTAGCCTTTTTTCTTGTGCCTTTTCCCTCAGCCCCGCGCGATCACGCCCCACTGGTGGGGCTGCCAGCGCTGGCGTCCACTGCCTGCGCTGGGACACCACTGGGGATTTTGCATCCACTTTGGGGACACCCACTTGGGGTCTGGAGGCTGCCCCAGTTTTGGTGGGGAGCACCGAATGCCCTCTGTGCCTTGGCGGAGGGGCAGGACAGCGGCCCTGGAGAAGTTCCCGGCCGCCCAGGCGGTGCTGCCTTGTCAGGCCAGTCCTGCAGCCCATCCCGAGTGGGTGGCTCCGTACACGTCTGCACAGCCACGTAGGTGGCTGCAGGGCTGCCCCCCGGATGCTGAGGCAGCCGGGGTTATGGCCTGGGAGAGGATGTGAGGTGTCTTATAGCGATTGGGAATACGTGCACTTCAAATGGATCAAGGTCCATGTCTTCTGAGGCCTGTCCCATAAATGTTACAGCTGGTACTGCAAACACTGCAGGGTGTTGGCTTTTTGACCCAGTGCCATTTCAATAAGTTGTGGAAGTAATACGTTAAAAATAGGAACAATTTTTTTTTTTCTGTGACACAATATGATGGAGGTCAAAGGATATCCTGATTCCTTAGATGGTTCATCTTATTCTTTCTTTATAAAAAGCTTAAGACTGACAGTGTAAGTTGACTAAACTTTCAGTTATATTGTCAAATTTTCAGCTTTCCAAATACTTTTTTTCTGGCCTTTTGGGACAACAAATATCTAAGAAAGAACGGTAGATGATACATGGTATAGTACTGTCCTTTTAAACACCAAAAACTGCAGAGGTAATTACACTGTATCCAGGTGGTTAATTACGGAAGTAGTTAGGGCTGAATGCTTCCAAACATGGTGTATATTGGATTTGAAACAGCTCTTTTATCTTTTTTTTCTTCATTTTTTTACTGAGCAGTTATATGTACTTTCCTTATTAAAAGCTGTATAGGATCAAAGCTTATCCATACCCTCACGGAAAGAAACGGTTAAGAACTGTGGTGATGCCCATATTCCTGAAACTATTGGTGGGAAAGAACCCCAAAACTCCTGGAACAGACGCATTGTGTGTGTCCTCTGTTCTGGTGGTGCAATGGGAGTACTGTTACAGTTTATCCATGCTGCTGTTACATCCCAGACCTCAGTGTTGTATAACTAAGTTAAGTGAATTTCGTCCAGACTAAAAAATGCCATTATGACTTTAGTTCTGAAGGATTTAAACCTCAAATTACAGACTTGCATTCAAACCAGCATATTCATTAAATTAAATTGTGGGATGGAAGGTTCATAGTGCTCATAAAGCCTTTTTGGTAAGGTCAAATTCAGCCCCTGGCATGTAGCAAACAAATGAGCTTAAACTATAGGGGAACCTTGTAGGCTGTCATTAATGGCTTTCACTAAACCATTAGGGTAGCCTCAGGGCTGAAGTACCTTGTGTGGCTGCTGGCCTGTGTTTAGGAGGATAAATGCCTATGGCTGGATAGGCTGATATAATTGGATAAAGACCACTTTATTAGGAGGAGTTCAAATGAGCCATTGCTACTCAAATTGTATTTCCAGCTAGAAAGGAAAGAAGAAAAACCTTACTTGTGCTGTATTTATTTTCTTCTCTAAGCCTGGAAAAGGAAATCCAAATTCAAATAAATGCAAATTTGCTTTAATTCTGCTAATCCTGTTCACCACATGGGGAGAAGTTTATTGAAGTCAGTGGGCTGACAGTAGAAAGCACTCAGACCTGTTGAATGCAAAGGACAACCTTCCTGCTGGCTCAGACACCTCCATGGGAGTCACTGGCTAAACTGGGAGGCACAAAGGGTCTGAGGTAGTTTAAGAAAGAGTTGGACTGGTGCAAGTGTGCTGGAAAACTAGAAAAAGGGCACATGAACAGAGAAGTGTGGGTGAAACACAGCAGAGGTACTGGAGAGCAGCAGCTTTTCTAAGCACAAATCCTCAGCCTGGCTCCTGGCAGCCCCCAGAGAGCCCCTCAGGAGAGTGAGCAGCCTGTGTGCACTCAATGCTGCCTTCAGATTGGAAGTGTATTTTTATTTGTATTTTAAACCCTGTTGGCAGTTTGCCACAGAGAAAAGGGGGCTCTAGCTGAGTAATAATAAACCTCATTCATCTTTGTTGTAACTGGACTGCATAATATTAGTTTACATTTGGAATGAATCTGACCCAGTATCTTGCTGTAGACCTGAAGGTTGTGCTGAACAAAAAGTCAGTATGAGCTATAAATACATCTTGGTTACTATTCATACTGGAGATTTGGGGCAGAGCACATCACATGTGGAAGAAGTCTCTTTTGGCTGAGGTGAGATCTTGTATGATTTTAGCATCAAACCATTTTTATTAAAAACCAAGGGTGTCTGTGTTTTGTAAAGGGGATATTATGTACTTACTACCTGGGAACGATTTCTCAAAGAAGTGTTGTAATTTCTTTTGCTGACTGTGCTTTATGTTCCCAGAAAAGGGAGATGGGTATCTCACATTGTAGGTGAAATATGTGTTTGTTAAGTACTAGCCTAAATCATAACTGCTCAATATGTGTGTGCTGGACTCCCTGAATGTGGAGAATGCATGTATTTGTGCCAAATTTGGACACAAACTGAGAAATTATTTGAAGGAAGAAGACCTAATAACAAGTGGAAATGGATATTGACACAATGTAAGAAAGGGAACAGTGGGTAAGTGATTAGGGTTCTTTATCTCCACAGATAAGGTTGGATGAGACAGCTGAACCAGGCTGGTTTTCTCCGATACAGAGGGAAGACTCAACTCCTGTATGTTCCACAGACACACAGAATTGTCAGGAAAATGCAAATGCAGCAGAACTGCTGCTGTTCTGGAGCACTTCCTCCTATTTAGAGAGGGATGAAGCAGAATTCCCTCTTAAGTTCTTATCCTCTCCCTTCCAGCTCTGCAGATTAACTCCTGAAACCTTCCACAGCTTTGTTAGGTGGAGCTTGCCATCACTGGGGGCTCTTGCGTAGCTGTCACGTGAGGGGGAATATTTGAGCTGTAGTTGAATGATGTCATTTGAATGCAGGTTCTTGCAATAACCTTCATGCTTTCCACAGTGTATCTTCTGTGACTGTGAGATAATGAAATGTGCTTTATTTCTGACTTCTGAACTTTGCTTATAAAATCATTACAGTAAAGTCAAGGAAAAAAATGCATTCAGCAAATCTGCACAAAATATGCTTTCTTGTGCTTGAATTTTAAATCCTTATAACCTCTGCCTGAGATGCAAAGCTCTTTGGTTGGTAAGAAGAATAATAACTAAATCACTTGTCTTTATTCCAAGCAAGATTTGAGATGTACTTTTTTGTCTGTTTGTTTTGACAAGGTGATCTGTAGAGATTTGGGGTATGCAAGACATTGCTCTCAGTGTACCTGAAATATAATTCACCTCTGCCACAGCCCTATCGTGTATGTTTGTCCTTAAATCTAAAATTAATTCCACAAGGTGGGATACTGAGTCTTCATGTTTTTATAAGAGCATAAGTTAATATCCAAATGGAAAAAGCTGTTAAGTTGCTTTGGAATATATGATAAGGAGATTTCCTAGGGTGAAGGAAACAAAGCAAAGAGGAATTCATTGTATCAGAAATGCTTCTCTGCAAGTAGCAGAGGATTTAGGTTTTGCTATCATGAGTTAATTGTCTTCTTGAAGTCTGCTGAGAGACAGTGTTAACTTCCTTGAAATAAAAAGGGGGTTTGAATTGTTTCCTTTAAACTCAACTTCCGAAATCACTTTAATGAGTGTCAGGTATTAGTATTCTATGTAGCCTTAAGTTCTCATAGTTGATTTTTAGAATGTAAATTTTCATTTCTGAACTTTGCAGCTGTTTTTTTTTAAACATGGTGTTTAAATCTACCCCCTAAAGATTTAGCCCTGAACATTTCCATTTTGCAGAACACTGGGCATTAAATTTTGGACTTTCCTGAACATACGGGAGGTGCCTTGTATTGAGTCAGTGCTCCTGAAGCACTGGGGTGCTCTGTTTGTCCCCTTCTCCCTTGGAGGCACTGTCAGTGTTGTGTTTTGGTTTGTTAATGTGGGGGTTTTGATTGTTTTTCTTTCCCAGAGACAAGAACATATTTCAGACTAAGAAAATTTCTTCCATTTTTTTAAATTGGAATAAGCAGACAAAGTCTATTACTGCATTACAGTCTGTACCCCAAAGATTTAATTCCATGTGCTAATAGGACAGACAAAAGCTTTCTAGGTTAAAAAAACCCAAATGCTGCAGGCTTTACACAGTTCTATTTTTATTTTAACTAGTTGTTGAATGGTGTATGTAGCAAGTTTTGGTTGTTTATTAAAAGTTGCCCGAGAGATGACCGGTCAGAACTGGGGCAATAAAAGTTTGTGTTTTATTTGTTTAAATCTTAGGCCCTGTGACTTTCATTTTCAAACTAACAATGATAAGACAAGATAGGAGTCAAGGTCAAAGCAGTAATTTGTGTTTCTCTTGCTTCTTGGCTTCTGCTCCCTTAAGGAAGTCTCAAGCTGTGTGTTTAGTGGGGAGATGTGTTGCAGGACCACCCAGGGCTGAACCAGAAATAAACCCTGTGCCCCTCGGAAGGGGCCTGTGGAAGGAGACCCAGCTGCTGTGCACCCCGATCGCTCCTTCCTGACACCCCAGCAGCAGCTGCTGTGCACCCCGATCGCTCCTTCCTGACACCTCTGATCCTCCCTGACTGCCCGAGATTGCTGGAGCAGACTCCGCCCGGTTCCAGCGTGGCACAGATGTGACTCATGGATTTCCAGTTCTGTTCTTCTGTTTATTGTATTTACAGAAAACAAAGCGTGTTCTGTCTGCAGAGTGAAAGTTGCAAAGCCCGGCTGACAGAAGGAAGCTGGAAGGGCTGCAGGGCAGGGGAGGGAAGGGCATCCCGGGGAGGCTCAGTCTCTGTTGGGTTGGAATTTGGAGGTGTGGAGCCCACAGCTTGTGTGTCCCAGTTTGTCCTGCTGCATGGGGGCTGACTGACCAGGCAGAGAGACACAAACAGCAAGTGGTGTTCTGATCTGCTCTATCCACTGCTGCTGTGGTGGGATTGATGGAAACTTGAGCTTGCCTTTCCATTTCACTGGGATTTATTTTTTTAAATGATTTTTATGTTTTAATTTTTTTAAAGCAAAAGAGTGGTGCTGAGGACAGCACTTTTCCATTCACAATTGGTTTTTGTAAGTTATATCTGGAGACCCACAATTCAGAAGAAGAGTTTTAAAGATAATGAGAACTTGTATAATAAGCAGACTTGTGTAATAGGTAGAGCTCTCGCTACTCTTTAATCAAGGTGTTCAAGGCACAATAATTTATTTTGTTTTAGGTGAGAGAAACTCTCAGCAAGTGTCCTGAATTGGAGCAAATCATTGCAGCATGAAGGGCTTGCACTACTTGTGTAATAATGAGAACTTGTGTAATAGTAACTTAGATTTTTTCCTAGGTCACACCAGCCTGACAGCATAGCAGAAAACATTATCTCTGAAATCTATTTTAGAATAGTTAATTCTACATTTTCTTTTTCCTTCTCTGTAATATCAGAATCTCTCCAGATTTTAGGTGCTTGGCATCCAAGCATTAGGAAATTTTTTTTTGACCTAATTTTTTTTTCAAGTCGTCCTTTCAATATGACATTATGTGCTTAGTAAGAGTTGGGGAACCTTCTTTTTCATTGTTTGGCAGCCACAATCCTGCTCCCTTTTTGATTGCAGGGGAGGAGGATTAAGCAGGAGGGGCAACAAGTCCCATTCTGAGGATTGCATCAAGATGTGCTTGGCACTGCTGGAAAGTCCTGCTGGCACAAGGCACACCTTGTCAAGACGTGAGAGAGTTTTGACCCGAGTTTTGTGCAGTTACATCACAGTCTCTGTGAGCCCTTGGCGCTGCAATGATTTGCTCCTGTTCAGGACACTTCCTGAGGGTTTCTCTCACCTAAAATGTAAGAAAACTTTTTGTCCTGAATGCCTTGATTAAAACTGGCAAGGGTAGCGTTAGCACCACATCTCGCAAGCCTTCTGTGTGTGGAGCAGCAGCCAAGCCGTTCTCCCCCCTTGTTTGCATTGTTTAAACCGATGTGTTTTCTTTGGCTCTTGCCTCAGTACAGTTAACAAATTGATGTTTTGCCCCTGAAGGAGAGGTTTGTTTTTCTTATTGCCTGGTTAAGCCATTCTGAGGGTTAGGCTTGAATATAATTTATTATCTCAAAAAAGTCTGTTTGTACAACAGCACTTTAAAACACTTCTCTCTTTTACTTTCCAGTTTAGCCGTTAAAAACTACTTTAGTTTACTGTTGCAAAAGACAGAGAATTCCAAAAATTGTCTGGCTCAATTTCATTTTCATGCATGAAAAGGGAAATGCCAAGGAAAATTAAATGGTTTGGTAATCCTCTAAAACCTAAGGGATTATATTTTCCTCCTGTTTTCTCTTTTGTAGAAACCTGATGTTAAAAAAATCATCATTCTATAACTTCAGTAAGAAGAACTACATGTTAATGTAGCATTCAGCAGAGTAATAGTTCTTGCTTATAAGGAACAATTTATTCTCGTTTATGGCTTCTGTAGGTTATAAATATTTAGATTTGCAATTAGTTAGGCATATCCAAATGCAATGTACATTAAGCAAGAGTACAGTGAGCTTACAGACGATGTCTGTGGAGCTTTTCCTTCACAGTTACTTACAGCAAAATCTTGCTTCTGTTTTTTGCCAACTGTGTACAGTTTTGGAGATTTAGGTAATTATATCCCTTCTTAAATTATGACTATGGCAGAACTAACTTTCCATGCTTTTGTGGGTGAAATTGGAAAGCAACTGAAATGTTTTAAAGTCATTTGGTGGGTTGTGTAATAGTTCTGTTGTACTTAGTTTGGTAGCCAAGTTTTTAAATCCTAAGTTCACAGCCTCACCAAGTGTGTAGTCACATTATTATGCCTCTCAGACACCTTGTTTGAAATTTGCTTTGGATGTTGCTGCAGCCAAATTGATAACTCTGAAGTTTTTTGCTGTTGCTTTTGTTTTGTGTAAAAACTTTCAGATGAGATGTATACATGTGCTCTGTTTTGGATGTATAACTAGCTTAGGCACGCACCAAGGACATGTCCTTATTGCCTGTTTTTGTGGACTATATTTGGTCGAGGAGAATAGTGCACTTTGTTACTTTTCTTGTGATGTTAAATGAGCTGAGAAAATGATTATTTTGTGCTGTGAAACTTCCTCTGTAACAATGCATTTCTCTTAGGTAGGAATGTATGTGTATACTTGCACTAGGATCTATTTACAGTGATAAATGCCTGAGAAATTGAAGTGTAATAAATACTTTGCATCAGGATTTTTTATTAGTGACTATTTTAGCTGCAGTTTGAGGTGAAAGAGCAATGGTGTGTGCTGTTTTCCTGCACACTGCTATCAGATTGATAGATCTGAACCTGATCTCTCTGCTCTCCCTATTTACTCTACGTGGTGTGACAGAGGGTGGCACCAGTGTAGCTATTTACCTTCGTGTGCCACGTCATCCTTAGGAGAAATCACGGGTTTTCCCCAAAGACTGCTCTCTGAGTTTGTCATGGTCATCCCAGGGAAGGAGGTAGCAGGGGCAGGAGGACTGTGGAGCTGCTGTGTTATAGGTGATTTCACCAAGGTAGGGAGAGGAAGTTGGTGCCAGAACCTCATGAATGTAGAGGTTTCTGACTTACCCTGTGCTTGGGACATTCTTCTAGCTCCAAAGGACCTGCAATCACCTTGTATGTTTTCTTTAAGTAGATAATTAAACAAAATTCTTGTCTTGTTTCCAAACAACAAAATTGCCTTTGAAAATTGTACGCAAATACCTGACCAAAGCCCTGCTGAGCATTTTACCCAAGGATGTCCAGTTCTGGTCCCCTCACTTCAAAAAGACACTGAGGTGCTGGAGTGTGTCCAGAGAAGGGGAATGGAGCTGGGGAGGGGTCTGGAGAGTGAATCCTATGAGCAGCAGCTGAGGGAACTGGGCATGTTTAGCCTGAAGAAAAGGAGGTTAGTAATAAACCTTCTCATGCACAACTCCCTGAAAGGAGTTTTACTAAGAGAAGAGTCAGCCTCTTCTCCCAGGCAACCAGGAACAGGACAAGAGGAAATGGCCTGAAGCTGCACCAGGGGAGGTTCAGGTTGGAAATCTGGAAGAATTTCATCACTGAAATGGTTGTCAGACACTGGAACAGGCTGCCCAGGGGTGGTAGAGTCACCATTCATGGAAGCATTCAAGAAACAACTGCATGTGGCACTTAAAGTTTGGTTTCATTGTCACAATGATGTTTGGCCAAAGGCTGGACTTGGTGATCTTGGAGGTCTTTTCCATCTTTCCTGACTCTCTGATTCTTCCTGTGCGTGCTCTGTGCACAGTGGGCTGTATTGTGAGCTTGCACACTGAAGATGGAACGGACCCATCGCTAGCAAGATGCAATTCCCTGGTTTTTTCTGTTGCACTGCAAGGATAATCAGCGCTGGCACTGCTGGCTGATGTTAGGTTTGCACAAGTGCTCTGGCTGAAGGGAGCCTGTGTTTGTTTTGCCGTTGCAGAAATACGGCTACACGCACCTTTCTGCCGGTGACCTCCTCCGGGATGAGCGGAAAAGGCCGGGCTCCCAGTATGGAGAACTCATTGAGAACTACATTAAGGAGGGGGAAATCGTGCCAGTTGAAATAACAATCAGCTTGCTGAAGAGGGTAAGGAAAGGGCTATTTCCTTGCAGACTGGGCAGCAAAGCAGTGGCTGTGTTCTCACCGAGCTGCCCTTCCTCCAGTGTGAGCAGTGGGAATGGGCAGACACGGAGGTGCTTCTCTCAGCTATCACTTGTGTTTCTGACTGCTGGAGAGCTGAGGGCCTCTCCTACCTGGGGATCCATGAAAATGGTTTTATTTTTCTTTATCTTTTAGTAGCTGTAAGGGAAATCAGTGACACTGTATTTCTTATTTCCCTGCACTAGCTTTTGGACCTCTTGGTCTACTCAGTCATATTTGATTGGAGGTTAGAGGCCTTAAAGGCACTAAGATTTGTAAGTTTAATCACAAAATAGATAATCAGTTGAAGGAGAAGAGCACCTACTGATGTTCTTGTGGAAGGAAAGGCTCCAGCCTTTATCCTTATTGGATGTCCTTGAAAACAATGGGAGTATCTCTCATAAGTCAAAAAAAGGCTGCTGTTCATGGCACTAAATTTATCTGGAGCTTTTCCCTTAGAATTAACTCTAGGTCAGGAATGTTTTGATGTTTTATTGTGTAAAGACACTTCCCAGTATCTTGTAGAATCAGATTTAAAGCTGTGATTGTGTTACGAGATTTTGAGCTTTGTGAAATAATGAATTCAGTTTGAATAATAGCTGTGTTGGTGCAACAGTGAATTAGCCAACATGCATTGAAAGTGAAACAAAAGCACATTTTGTAAATCTGCAATAATCCTAAAATAAATACTTAAATAAAAACTCACCATGTCAACATTTTGGGGGTAAATTAATAAGTAGATAAATCAGTGTATGGGCAGGAGATTGTGATCTGAATTATCTTTTATCAGGCTATGGATCAAACAATGGCTGCCAATTCCCAGAAGAACAAGTTTTTGATTGATGGATTTCCCAGGAATGAAGATAATCTTCAAGGCTGGAATAAGACTATGGATGGAAAGGCGGATGTTTCCTTTGTTCTCTTTTTTGATTGTGACAATGAGGTAATGAAGTGTGTAATTCTGTAACTTCCTTTCTTGCAATATTGTGAGAATCATTTCAAGAAGAACAATTAAACTCTGTCAGGGAGAATGGACTGGTGTAAGAATTGAAGGGAAACTTGGCCGGTGAGTTTGAAGGATTTTTTGGCAATTTGTTTTAGCAGATGAAAAGCTGCATGTTTATTGAAATAGACAGCTAATGACACTTGGTATAATCATATGTGAATAAGTTATATTGAGGAAGTACTCCAGGCAATTGCATTTCTTTAGAGAATTTATCAAAACTTTAAATACATTTTACAAAATTATTTGGTTACTTTTCAGAAAATATTACTCTGTTTACTCTTGGTTCTTTAGTCCAAAATGAACTTGGTACAGTGTCTGCTTTAATTCTGAAGTACAGCAGCAATCTTTATTTTCATAGTTATGAGCTGTGCTATAGGATAGTCAGTAATCAACATTTTATTCAGCAAGTCATTAGATTACAAGGGCATTTTGACAGTGATACATTACATTCCTTTAAAATTGCCATGATGTGCTGTCTTTTTAATATGTCAGTGCCCTTGAGCATAAAAACTGGTACAAATATCCCAGTACATTAAGCTGACTTTTTTCCTTTTACCCCTTTCCCCAACTTCCTGAGATTGTGTTACTTTTCTTTTTTACTTATTTGCAATTATTTTGTAATCCTAAAGAGCCTGTGATGGATTATTATTTTTCTGTTAGAACCTTGAATAAGAGTAAATTATTTTTTTTTACTTGGTGGGACTTTTATTTTGGAATTTTGATTTTTTTTTACTAGATCCAAAAATAGACAATGCCTAAATAATCCTTGCCATGATTGTACTATGTAGGAAAAAATTATTTTTAACCATTGTCCCTCTTGCATGAGTAGGATAAATGTATTCATGGAGTGTACATGGGTCAACTTTGCTTATTTAACTAAAGATTTTATAAAGTTTATTGAGACACTTCTAGCTATGGTTAGTTCTTCATTTTTACTTAGATTTTTGCAGTCTTCATTATAGCAATATCAAGTAAGAACATTTTAACTTACAATAACTTAGTATTGTCAGAGTGCCTTACAAAATTCTTGAGAGAACATACAGTGACTTTCCTTTAGTGCAGACACATATTAATAGTCCCATTTGACATGCTGCTTTTCAGAGAGCCTGAACACATCCTTGTAAATCAGGTAATTTTCTTTTTTACATGTCTCAGCTCACAGATCCAGTCAAACCACAGAGCTTTTTGCTGCCTTTACTTCTTCTGACCCCAATCCAATTTTAATAAACTGAAGTATAAATCATCATCCTTCTTCTCTGGAAGAACCTAACTTCTCTTGTGAGTTCTGCTTGCATCCAGCAGATCTGGACTGTATTTGTGTACCAGGCCAATTTAGACTTTCAGGATTTTTGTTTGTTCCTGCTCTTTGGATGATGGCAGCTTGTGTTCCTGGTTGTAGTCATCCTTTTGATATTTTTTTTTTGTAGATTTGTATCGGCCGCTGTCTTGAAAGAGGCAAGAGCAGTGGTAGGAGTGATGATAATCGGGAGAGCCTGGAAAAGAGGTACTGTCTTCAAAACTTTTCAGTCCCCTTCTCTTTATATTTCACTATGTAAAGTGGTTTTTTTTCTCCTTGTGCTTTCTCTTAGAATTCATACATATCTGCAGTCCACTAGGCCTATCATAGATTTGTATGAGAGAATGGGAAAAGTCAGAAAAGTGGATGCCTCCAAATCTGTTGATGAAGTAAGTATATAAGCCAAAGAACCATGGGGATGACAGTGACAGGGTACATCTTTTTGGCATTCTTCTGAGATGTGTGTGTGGTTAGTCTGCTAAATAAGTACTCATGTTAGTACTGAGGGAGGTTTGTGGAACTCTTGAAGGACCGAGTAAGATGTGAATAACTTGAGGAAATTGATTAGTTCTGCTTGAGTGTGAGCTGGACTAAACACATTTCCAGTGTTTCTGTGTTTAACAGGGTCTTGCCTTTTTCATTTTCATGAGTTTTTGCTCTTCTGAAGTAGTGTTGCTCTTCTGTCTGCTTCCCAAAATTGATGCCAATTTCAATGTTAAAGAATTACTGTGAATGTTCTAAAAAAACCCTATGTATTTTTAAAAATACTTTCAAGTACTGTTTATGTTGGTTTAACTTGAAGTAACTGTTTGATGAACGCTTCATAAAATTCTTCTTTTATCTTTTTAGGTTTTTGAAAAAGTTGTACAAATTTTCGACAAAGAAGGCTAATTCCCAGCTTGAAATGTCATTTAAACTTGTGCTTGAATCTTGCTTGAATAGCTGCTACTGCAGTCCACTCTTTGTAATTATTTTAAAAGATTTTTTTATTTTTTTTCACATATCTAATGATGATTGGAAAAGCAGTTGGTTAGAAATGGATCTGTTTTTTAAATAGGAAATAATTTCTTGTGGCTATAGTATACAAGTTTCAGGGTTCTCCATTAGTGCAAGTTCAGTTACTCACATGGCAGAATCACAGTTAATACATCTTTCTGAAGAAACTGTTTATTCTGTCACAGCTCTGTGCCTCTCATGGGCAGTCCTTCTTCCTCGTTATTGCCATACACCTTGGTTTTTTTTAAGGATCAGCTGAACAGCAGCATTAAGCAATGAAGGACCCATGTACCCATGTTTGTTTTTTAGATGCTTGGACCAAGTTTAGCAGGTTATTTTTTGTTTTTTTTCCAGAGTATAATTTCATCCAAAATTCCCTTATATCCCCAAACCTGAATTCTCTAGGTCAAACTACAATTAGTATGAAAATCTGTTTTAGCAGTTCTCAAAAAACTATTAAATATACTTTTCAGGAGTAGACATACAAAGTACTTCATGGAAAGTGGTGCTTCCTTATGACTCTGGATGTATCCTGTCTTGCAAGTTCCTGGTTGACATGGCCCTGAATTTTTCCTTGTTTTCATCTGCAAAAAGATTAAGAAAGTCAGTTTAGTATTTCAATACTCATTCATCTTAAATGATAGTTATGTTCTTAACTACAGCATGGTCTTCTCAAGATGGCAAAGCTCTTAAATAGTGTACAGTAAGCAAAATCTTCTAACAGTTCTGTCTTTTGTAACAAGTGGAAGGGTTTTTCCTTATTGTTATTGAAATACTGTGTTACCAAATGCTTTAAGGTTTGTTACCTGGGGAAATATTTTTATGGTTAAACTAGTGAGTTTGTTTCCCTAAAAATGTGTAATTTTAATAGCTGTTTGTTTGAGAAGTTTGTAAGTTATTGCACTTTTGTTATGATGTGGTCAGCTGAGGGGAAGATAAATGCAGGAAAAAGTTTCATTCCCTGAAACAGAGTCCTGCTTCACCATGTTCTCTTGAATTAGACAAGTGCAGTCAGCAGCAAGAGCTGGGATGAGCAGGGAACTGGTTGTAACAACCTGGTTTGCACAGATGTGATGCAATTTTGTCTTTAGTTTAAGCTTTTCTGTCCCCTATATAGTATGCATAGGTCTGGGGGGGGCCCAACCATGCATTCCTTGTATGCCCTAAGCTTCTACTGAAGGCCTGAAGATGAGATTTTTAACTGATTTTAGTGATAGAGTGGTTGTTCCCACATTAACTGATGCTATAATTGGTTTGTGACATGCTAATTACACAGAATTGCAGTTTGGAAATCTTGATGCTCAGCTTTTCTTTAGTCATGACTTTCTCTGCTTAGGAAAAAGTTTAAATTAAGCTTAGTTTATAGTTAGAATCAGATGTGTTGGTCCTCATCCTGCAGTCAGATTTGTATTTTCAGGAATTCTCCTCTCGCTGAGGTTATTGAGGCTGCTGGACCGGGGAAGAGAGGAGCACAGAAAAAAGTAAACTGCAGTAGCTTTTCCAGTCTGGTGGGAGTTCAGGCAATGGACTGGCCACAAATAGCTGTTTACTACTGCAGCATATATGGACCATGACTACTTCTGTGAGTGTGGGAGGCCAATGCTCTCACTTTATGAATTTCTCCTTAAAAAAAGAAAACTTGGAATTTAATTCTCACTGTATAAGTATGCTGACATGGATAGGATCCAGCAAAACTGCATCTCTTAATATGAAGGCTAGAATCAGGGTTTTTCAAAAAATACTTCAACTGGATTCTTTAATTCAGTTAGAGAGATTTAATTCACTCTTGTTTCTAAGTTATTGTTTTTTACAAGTTCTGTTCAGAATCGAGTATCCATTTTCTCTCATCATATACTTTTCTGTGTATTTAAGTGCTGAAACAAAAAAAAATCCTCTGGAACAAGTTTTAGAAAAACACCCAACAATGTTTTGGCAATATTGAATTTGGAGTGGATTGTAATGTGTCTGTGCAAGGACTAGATTTTTTGTCATTTTATTTATTGAAGATGCCATTAAATGTGTTACCACTTCTTTCAAGATGGACTTATGATTGAAATAAAGATTAAAGGCAATATGCCGATGTGTTGTGTCCATTTAGCAGCAAAACTATATAAAGAATTTGAGGAGATCCAATAAACTTTGTTCTGTGGCTTAATGAGTGCCTGGATTACAGTTTTCTGTCACAAGGGATGTTTTTCATATATATACATCTTTATAAAGTGAGTATTTATTAGAGTTAGGTGCTTCATGTGGCCACATGCACTGTTATGTGTATGAAAGTTCAGTTTTCACCCTCAAAAGTGAAGTCCTGAAGATCCTTTTAGGCACAGGATGAGGCCATTGCCTGTGGAACTGGTACCTCTTTTTGGTTATACAGTTTATCAAATAACTCTATTCATATAGTAAAATGATAATTCATTTGACACATGTGAAAGAAAAGGGACTTGGAGTGGTCTAGGAAACACAAACCTGTTGTGTACCTGCTGTTGGAGACACTTTTTGTCTGGATTTCTCATGATTCCCTGCTCAATCAGCAGCTGATCTCCTGACTGCCATTCTGCTGGCTCTGCAGCACGTGCCTACATGCTGTACTCCAGGCTGTTCTTAAAGGAGGTTGGCACAGAAGATACTCTATAAAGGAAACTGAGAGGCTGCCAGGCTCATTTTAAAATAACCCATTTTATGTAAAGATTTGTTACAAGAGAGGTTGTTTTGTCACATGTAGCTTCCTATTAAACAATGTGTTGAACTTAGAATCATAGAATTGGGTTAGAAAAGACCTCTAAGATCAGCAAATCCAACCCTTCCAACTTGAAACTTTACTCTGGAAAGATTTGCAGAACTGGTCTGAAACGGGTGGGGAAAGCAGGGGACTTTTTCAGCAGTGGAAGGTACCTTTCTGCTGGTAAAACTGCAGAGACCAAACTTGCTGAAACCTCACCCTGAAGTTGTAGCATTCCCTCAGGGACTTACTGACAGGGGCAAAGCTGCCCATCAAATTTGCACCTTTTGGACAGAGATTTTGAGTTAAGTCTCCCACTGTGGGAGTAGGGGCAGGCAGAGATGACCATAAGCATGCTCTTGGGGATTGCCTCATTGTAAGATATCCCCCACTAGCAACAATTTGTCCTTAATAAGAAGAGCTGGCTCATGAGGGACTTTCAAGATTTTGTGGAAAATTCTGTGCTTACAACAGTGGGGACATCTGTGTGCTGCTGCCCAGGCTGGGCTGGGGAGAAGGGGAGAGTTAAATGGAAAAAACGCTCAGTTCAGAGCAGAGCTGCCAGCTGTCGTTACCGGTTGGCAGTTTCTGGCTGCCAGCATTTAGGAAAGTTGCAGCTTAGGGGATTACTTTCTTCCTCTGGTGTGAGGTTCAGTACCAGTTTGGTCCCTGTTGTGGCACAGATGTCTCTGAGGGCTACGATCTGTGGCAGCTCTGCTGGCCTTTGCTGTGGGGGGCAATAGTTGGCTCCTTGGCACAATCAGGTTATTTCCTCAAGCTGTGGTACAGCAGAACTTGGAGACCTGGGGCTGAGCCCTTGCCACAGTCCAAACCTCCCAAGGTTAACAGCTGATCATGAAAACTGCGAGACAATGTGAAGAGGATTCGCCTGATCAGGTAACAAAGGAGATAGTAAATATGAAATAATATTAATATATGGTTTCATATAGCAACAGTGTGCACACTCTTGATCTGCAGACCTTTATAAGCCTTCCATAGAGATAGGGGAGCATGAAAGAATTTAATCTTGCATCTGTCTGCTATTTTTCATGGATTGCTTAGTTTAAGATGGTGGGTTTCAGCCCGTGTATTTGTAGAGTATTTCTGTTGGTAACAATAGGCGTCTTTATTGAGTCTTCTAATCTGCTCAGCTGAGGTATGCTCTATCCTCTTTGCTTTCTGCCTTTTAATGCCTTTTCCTTGCCTTTCTGAATTGCAGATGCTCTTTGGGATAGGGAAGGGGGGTGCTCTTGCCAATCTCTATGTGCCTTGCTAAATAGAGAAAACCTTTAAACCTTCCTCTGGAGCAATCTGAACCTGTTTCTGACATGAACTTGGTACATAAGCTGTTACAAAACCGACATAAAGCACATTGCTTTTTTTTTTTTTCAGCTACAGGAAATCTCAGTGTAGTACTTCTGCTGTTTTCTCCTGTGGAAGTCAGATCAGCTGTGTCTGCCTTGCTTCAGCACAGTGCTTAGCAGCAGTTGCATGAGAAAACCTCCTCAGTCACTAGATGTTAAACCAGCAGTGACCAGTTCCAAATGGAGGCAAGTGAGATGGTTGAGGAGGGAAGATGCTTAGAGAAGCTCAATTCTGCTTCACTCATCAGACTTCAGCTTTAGATAAATACCTGTTCCACAGGGCAGCAGTGCTTGTAGGGTGCAGTTATTTCATGATTGTGCTGTACAGAAATTAATGCAAAAGCAATCCCTGCCTACAAGTTCCTCATCTCCCCTCTGTGACTTTGTCACCTCTAATGCCAGGGGTTGTGGAGACAGGAATTTTTCTTCAGGATAACACTATAGAAACTAAACTAGGCAGAGTGAAGGCAATGTGAGCCTTGCATGTGAAGCATGAGATGCACAGTGTATTTCACTGTGGGCAGCAGTGCCAGGCTGTTTTGTCATCTGCCTTGTAACTACATTCAGAAAGCAAAGCAGAAATTTTCTCTTACCCCTCAAATGCTTGGCAGAAAGCTTGCTTTTGTCTAAAATGCTTCTTAAGCACTGTGTGAACCATTCAGTTCTAAACCAAGTACCAGTTTGAGTTGTGCTTTTTCTATCCAATTTACAAATAGGAGGATTTAGTTTAGGTTCTTGTAATAAGTGCTGCAGTGAGACAACTTTTGGAAAATACAGGGCACAATCCCAAAAGATATTATCTGCTTTACTCTGGAGGGCTTTTTAGCACAATGCTGTTTCTGTGTGGTAAGAAGTGGCAAAGACTGCTGTGTGACTACCAAAGTGTGATGGGCTGGGTATGGTACATGAAAATGGCATCTTGGACAACTTCTGTTCTCAGCATGCATTTCTATTTAGTCCCATGAGATATAAAAAGAGATTTGGAGATAGAATTAGATCAAGTCTTAGGAGTAAAGCTTAATCTATCATGGAGGTCTTCAGGAACTCTCAGGATCTGCCAGGGTATACAGAGGATATAATGTCTGGTGGTCCTCTCTGCTGACTGAGCATAGGGCAACTCTTTAGGCTTCTATTCATGGTGTTACTTCTGTTGTCTTCTTCAGCCAGAACCAGCTGAAGTTCCCAGCTATGGTTGCCAAGTATGCTGAGGTCTGTATTATGTTCTAACTCAAATACCTCTCTTGTGCCTGAATACCCCCTCCAGCTTTGTTTGGATGTGATGGAAATCATTAGGGAGAGGACTGGCACAGTTAAACTGCTGCTCCACCTCATATTCTGCACACAGACTTTTATGAGAGGAGATACTTTTGGGAGTTGTAGTGTCTTCCTTCCATTTTCCCTTCCAGGCCATGCATGCTGGATGCACAGGAGTTCCCAAGGTAGAGCAGTATCTCCGTACCCCAGGAGGGGAGGTGGTAGCTGGGCTGTGGAAGAAGCCCTTGGGCAGAGAAGACAGCAGTAGCCTGAAACAACCTGGGTGCATTTTTCAAATGAAAGTATAATCAGGAGGCACTCTTCTGCTGGGTAATCAAAATGCCCATGGAAAAGAAACAGGGATGATTTCACCATGCTCTTTCTAATTTAAAATTTTCTGTGGAAATAAAGTGCATTTGACCATTTCCTTGTGACAGCAAGCACAGGGTTGTAAGTGCTGTTCCTGAAGCAAGCTTTGCTTTTGGCTTATGATGTGTGACTCCTTGTGAAGCTTCCCTGGGCTCTTGGATGCTGCTCTTGCCAGTGAGAACCCAGATTGCTTTCAGCAATAAACATCCCACAAAATTATGTATGTTCTTTAAGAAAAGTACCAAGATTTTCTGCTAATTGCAAAAATACATAATAGATGCTTTCAGCATCTGTTATTTATTCTCTAACCAGCTTTCATCCAAAAGTAACCTTTAAACAAACATTAAGATTGAGGAGTTTAACTGTTTCAATGTGTCACACATGTCTACTCCCTCCAGTTTAATGATGTTTGAAACGTGTGCTTAGAGCTGACTTTTAAAAGCAGAAGTTGTTTATGTCTCTAGCTCGGAGACGTTCACAACATGGAGAAGGTGGTGCTTGGTGCCAGAGATGATGGATGTCTCTGTACTCTTTTTTGGGAGCCAACGCCCAGCAGAGGTTTTTGCTCACAAGACAATTGCTTCGATGCACCACAAGGAGGGGTGCAAGGCTCGCGGAGAGCAGGATGCAGCTTGGAAGCGGCACTCATGGGAAGTACTGCCCGTATATTGAAAGACCCCATTTTCAGTTTAAAAGTCTGACTATTTTTAACAGCGTAACTTAACAAAAAAAAAAAAAAAAAAAAAAACAATCCACATAAAGAAATATTTTTCACGATTTTTTTCTTGCACTGAGATCGATCTGCTATGTTGATTACTTGACAACAGTTATTGTCATGGCTCTTCCTTTTTTTAAAGTAATTTTATTTAATTGTATCTAAAAAGAACAACTAGATGGGGCCCAGTTAATTATTGTGGCTGTTCTGTGCAACTACATTCGTGACAGCATGGACCACGGGGACCAAAAGGTAACTTTCTGAGATAATCTTGAGTGAGAGCTCTCCACGAGTGAAGGAGTTTGATATGTGGTACCATGGCAGAGAAGTATTTCTGGTGTCTCTCCATCCCAGAGTGCCTCAGAAGTGAGGTCTAGGCTGGACTGGCAGAGGGAGCACTAAAAGTGAAGCTGCTGGGAAGAGCTGAGTGGTAAGCACCCAATTCCCTTTCATGGGTGCACTGTATCTGATTCCCTTCCACAGGAGAATTTTAGAGAGAAAATTCTGTAGCAACACAGTCAAAACCTTAATTGCTTTGTCTGTTGAGTGACGTTTTCTGTCAAAATCTTCTAACTGCCCTTCCATCCTATTATTCCTCCCAAATGACTTTGATGGAAAAGCATGGACCAATTTACTCCTTCAGGCATGGCTGTGCAGATGCTCCCTGAGTATCCTTCAGCAAGAACAGGCCCATGCTTTCCCAAAAGGATCTCATTGTAGTGGAATGGGAAGAGACAGAATGAGGTTGGCATCTTGGCTGGTGCAGGGCAGAGATGAGAACTGTGGAGGTGCCAGCAGGGTTAGACTTTGTTTTGACAACTTTGCGCTGGGGCACTGCCAGTAATTCTGACCATGGGGCATGAGCAGGACTGTTACCAGCAGCCATCCCCTGGGTAGGCTCAGCATCTCTGCTCTTCCAGTGACATCTGGGTCTTGTGACACTTCCCAGAGAGGCAGCAGAGCAGCACTGTTGGGGGCTCAGCACTGGTGAATTTGCAGCCCCTTTGCAGCAGATCTATTCCTCTCCGCTTAGATATGTTCCCCTTTTCTAATCAGCCTGTGTTACAAACAGAGAGATCGATGTCAAATTTGGCAGAAATACATCCTAAATATCTGGCAAAAGGAGAAGTATCATTTGCAAAGAGCAGCTGCTCAAATTTGACCTAACTGGTTCCTAACTCTCTGCAGTTAGTAGAACAAGGTTCCTTAGGTAGGGCAGGCTTACTGGGGTTTAGGAGAATCTACTGCATCTCTTCAAGGAACCAGGAGTCATTTGTCCCCAAAGTTAGCCCAGGTGTTTAAGTTAAGATGTTAATTCTGATGTTTTTCTGAAGGACTGAGAGAAGAGTTTTTGTTTTTTTTTTCAGGGAAATTCACCAATACGATTTTTTAGGGCACCTGCTGATGCTGATAGAGAAATGTCTCAAGAATGTGTTAAATATGAGCAGAGTCTGAGAACCAAAACAGGCTTGGAAGTCCAGTCCTCCATGAAGGATGTGACATCTCTGAGCAGTCATGTCCAACCTGCTAAAGTCCATCTGCACTGCAGAGAAAAAGAGTAGATAATTGTGTTTTGGATAACATATGTTTCTAAAAGTTAAGAAGAATGTCAGTTAATGAAAATGATAAGGCACAACTGACATTATCATTAATAATAATAATTAAAAGTCATAGCCTTAATTTTGAAAATTAGGGGGGAAATGATTAATTCGTTAACTGCCACTGTGATAGAGATTGCTCTGGAGAAGGAAGAGTTTGAGTCTCTTTGGGAGAGCAGGTAGATTTCTGCTGCCTGAGTAGGCACAGGGTCACCACAGGTTGGCAGAGGCACATGAAGACCCTTAATTAGCTTGGTTGTTATTCTTTCATCACGAACAATTCATTAACTCCTGCCTTATCTACGCTGCTGTTCCCTCTCTGAGCTTCACAGTCCCTTAACAATATGAGCTCTGGGGGAAAAGGGGAAAAGTGGGGGGATGAGAACCCCCACAAACAGCAGAGGAGATGCTGAAGGGCGAGGAAATGGGAGAGGTCTTTGGCAAATACCCTCATGTGAGAGTCCTTAGCACAAACACTGATGTGCTGCTGATTGTTCTAATTGGTTCCAGCAGGGAACCCAGCCCAGATGGGTGAGGACAGGCATTTACTAACTGGGCTCCTACTGCTCCCTAGAAGTCAGTGTGGAATTGTTGACAGGATATCACATCCAGCGAAGAAAGTCCTGGTCCTGCAGCCCCAGTTTGGGATCCAGGGAAGGAGCAGAGGTGAGAGCTCTGGGTTTAGTTGTTGCTGCATTGGGTTGTTTAGGGGAGAAGTTGCTGGAGCCTTTGAGCTGTCTGAGAGGGGCTGGATAAGGGGAATGTGCCGGGGTTTTTTTTGTCCAGTCCCAAGGACATTTGGCTGAGGAGCTCCGCTGTATTTCATGAGGTATTCTTGGAGGCAGAGTGGGGACTGGAGCCCAAAACCTTGGGATCCCTTAGGTAGAGGTCTCCATCAAGCTCAGGTCTTTTCTGTGCTCCTGGTCCCTTTTCCCTGCCAGTAAATGCCCCCAAACTCCCAAGCTGCTGAGGAGTTTGATAACTGAGGAGTTACTTGAGGGGAGGGACTTTGGTGCCCCAAAACCTTCGTGACTGGAAAGCCTGCCAGGCACTCAGAGAGCATGAAATCCAGTTAGAAATCATCTGAAGCTTGGTTTTGGTTGGTTTTTGTCTTTCTTTTCTTCTTCCTTTGTTTCCTTGTTTTTGGTTTGTTTCTATCCAATAACCACAAGGAGTAGGAAAGATGGTTTGGTTTTTTTTCTCTTTTTAAGTGGACTCAGATTTCTGTATCATCTCTTGGAGCTTTATTTAAAGGAAAAAAAATCCCTCTGACTCCAGTATTGAAAGATTTAAGGAGGCCTTGCTAGCTCTATTCAGTGGGAAAACTTCCCCTGCTCTGTGCTGCAGGCTTTAAACTTAAATGGAGAAAATGGGTAAAGGAAAACAGGTGAAAGAAATGCTGAAAGTTAAATGATTTATGACCCAGCTGTAGCAAGTCAGTGAACCTTGCTTGCGGGAGGAGCTGCTCTGCTTTATCAGGGTGGTGGCAAGAGCTGCCTGCCAGGGCTCTGCCTGGCCCACAGATCATGAGCTTGTGTGATGCTGAGGAGTTGGGCTGTTCTGGGCTCGATTTTAATTCAGAGCTAGCTCTAAGTAATGGGCAAGTGAGCTGCATGAGTAAACCCTGACCCCTCTTCTGCAGCTGACAGAGGTGAGACACCAGCCCTGTTCTCTGTTTCATGTACAGCTGATTCTATTTTCCCTTTTCTGCTGCAAAAGAGTGGTTTTAACACCTGAGAGGCATAAGCAAAATGAGAACTGTTTTTCCCCGTGCTGAGATGCTGCTGTGGACCTGCTGGCTGCTGCTGTGACAGACCCTCTTCTCAGCAAACTCCCAGTCTTGAGCCTTTGTGCTGTTAAGTCTGTGATGGTGGGAGCAGAGGAAGTGGGTTCTTTGTGTGCCTAAAACTGGATGTCCATTAAAACATGGCTGTGGAATGGGTTCACCACGTGGCCATCCATGGGGACATGGGGTCCCTTCCTGGGCTCTGCTCACCCCATCCCTGCACACATAGTCACTGGCCCCCTGCTTATTTAGGGTTGGCATTACCAGCTTCCTGCAAGGTTCCTGGGGGTGAAATCACCACCAGCAGAATTAAAAAGCCTTTCTGGAGGTAAATAAGGCCCCAAGCTCTCCTATGATTTTAAAGAAGCTACCTCCCACGTGTGACCTTGGGGTGTGTGTTGATGGGAGCCTGCCGCAAGGGTTTAGTCTGTAACCAAATCCCTTCTCCCTCTGCCTTTCTCCCCGAAATGGGAGCTGTCATCATCCTGCTCAATCTTTTAAGTCGCCCTGAATGCTGGTTGTCTCTCTTTACTAAAATGCAAGAGTCTGGGATGCTGCATGAGGCTATGGCTCTGCTTTAAGGTGCACTCTCACTTGCTCTTTGGTATTTGCCTGGTCTCCTCTGCCATGTGACTCCAGTGAAGGTGCATTCCTGATGAAAGGTTTGTTTTAGTGAAAGTGGGGCAGATGGCAGGGCCTGCAGGTCTGTTGTTGGGGCCACTGTAGTCTCTTGGAGTGGGCAGCTGTTGGTAGGGAGAGGAGGAAGGACAGGCACCTGGGGTGGCTGCAGGTCCCCCGTGCTCTATGAGTGAGAGGAACTCTGGGGGTCACCTCTTTCCTCATGGGTGAGAGCATGGCTGTGGCGTAGATGAGGTTGAGGCAGGCAGAAATTGGGCTCTTGCTGCTCCCTGATAGAAAACACAACCATGAAACTGCTTGAAGTACCCATCATAAGTAATAAGCTCATCAGCAGCTGTCAGGAAGATTTTGGGGATGGACCAGCATTAAGATGTTCTCTGCTGAGCCCTGGCTTGAGATCATGGGGGTGATTCAGTGGAGAGATGATATATCCCAGGTGGAACATAATCCCTCTGACAGGGGTGAAATAAACTCTCAGCAGGTACCTTTCCCTGCTGACTGTGGTCTTTTCCTTTTTTGGCCCCTGACCAAAGCCTGCTTGACAGGGACATCTTGAAGCAAGTCAGTCAGGGGATGGTGGGGAAGAGAAGATAGACATGATGTTCTGTAATACAAAATATCTCTTTGGCCAGTCTGGGTCAGTTATTCTGGGCATGTTCCTGCCCAGCTTCCCTTGCCTCTCCTCACTGGCAGAGTATGAGACATGGAAAAGTCCTTGACTCGGAGTAAGCCCCACTTAGCAACAATTAAACCTCTGTGTGTTATCAACATTATTCTCTAAATTACTAAGTACAAAGCCCAGAACTGTACCAGCTACTAGGAAGAAAAATAACTCGATACCAATCAAAACTAATTGCTGACTGGAGTTAAACCACGACACTCAGGTGAAACACAATCCCTCTGCCAGGGATGAAATAAGCTCTCACAGCAGGTACGTTTCCCTGCTGACTATGGTCTTTTCCCTTTTTGGCCCCAGACCACAGCCTACTTGACAGGGACATCTTTAATGGTGTCAATCAAAGTGCAGTGGAGAAGAGAAGGCAAACAGGAAGAGCACTGTGGAAGGGCAAGTTTGAGTGCCCTGATGATGGGGTGGGGACACAAATCATCATTGGAGCGTAGGTGAAATGAATGGCTCCAGCAATGAAATGCTCAGTCTTTCAGTGAACATGAGGAGGAAAACACGTCTGGCTCCAGGACAATACCTGGTGACTTGTGTAGAGGAAGAGCTCTGGCACCAACTAGTGCATGAGGCTGATGAGAAGTGATCTGGGCAGGTCATTCAGAAAATCTGGTTTGCTTGCCTGGGAAGGACATAATCACCTTGGGCTGATGTTATCTGGGGTCTGTGTTGAGGAGGAGGCAGTGAAGAAGGCAGGCAAGCAAGAGCCTCTGGCTCAAAGTCAAGCCTTGAGGTCCCAGGGAGGGGTGATGCTGGGGGGAGAGAGGGTTTGAGTCACCTGTGCTGGGGAGGGATGCAAGCCATTGGAGGAGCTGGCTGGGCTGAGTCTGCTTTAACCTGGCTCAACTTTATCTCTGACTTTTCTGATGCTGGGTGCAATAGTTTTCAGTTCTGTCTCTAAGCATATTGTTTTAATGTGGTTGGTAACTTGAATCTCTCTCCCTCAAAATTAAATTTCATCAAAATCTGTAATTTTAAACAAAAATTTTAATTTTTATCTGCATGCACACCTTTGAAACTAGAAATTAACATACCACAGAGCCTGGCTGGGCAAGGGTGAGGCTTTGGACTTCAGTGTAGAGGGAGGTGGTCCCAAATCCCACAAGATCCCAAAATGTGGATCTCTGTGAGAACTAGGCATCTATCTCCTGATAAACAGAGCTGAAATGACTTTCACAAAGTTCTGGGGTACAAAAGGTAAAAGTTTCCAAATGTCCCAGCCAGCATTAAAGCACCAAAGCATCCTGTCTCCTCCTTAGTCTGTATTAACAGGCAACAAACTCATGGTACCTATTAGCACAAAACCTTGTTCCTATTGGCTGGTTTAGGACTGAAATTGGTGTCTTTCTAAGTTAATCACAAAAATGTCTTCGTTTATTATTATTTTCTATGACATTCTTATTTTCAGATGGTAACATCATGAATAGGAGGGACCTGCTGAACAAACAGCTATTGCCTTTCTTTGTGAAGAGATTATGTTTTGTTGTGCTTGCAAAAATGACTTCTGCTGCCACATGTTGCCCTTTAAAAGCTAAATAATAATAAATGAGCAAGAACAAGCATCTCAGATGCAGTGCCTATTTGGAAGGAAAAATCAGGTTTGGTATTGTGTGCGTTGTTCAATTTATTTTATGTTAATTTGATATTTTTCTTTTTTATTTTGGTGTAGCCTGATTAGTTCCACATGTTTTCCCCTTAGGATTGGACAGTAAAACTGCTTGTCTGAGTCATCAAGTAGATAAATAATTGGCAAATTCAAGGTCTCATCTCCTAAATCATTCCACAGTTGCTTGTGGCCCTCACAGAGCTCGGTTGCTTGTGTGCTTGAGTCAGCGGTTCAGTCCCCAGTCTGGGCTTTCACTGGTCCCAGGAGACCACAAACCTCCGATTACGGAGCCTCACATCGGCTTGTCTTGGCACATCTGCTGGAAGAACGCAGGGAGCCGCTGGGATCCTGCGGTCAGGGCTGGTATTTACAGCCAGGGTGGAGGAGCCTTCCCGAAATGGGCACCCTGGAGTGCACACCTGGCAGCTGTGCCACCCCCCTGCACGGGGATGGGGCTGTGTCCTGCAGGGATGTGCTGGGGAATCTCCTCCTCGCTGGGTTTCCTGAGCCCACGGCTCCAGAGGTGCTGACGTGCCACACAGCGATGCCTGGGGATGCCTCACTGACGTCTGAGATTTAACAGGCTGATGATGGAATGGGCCATCCCAGTGTCCTTATTTTCTCCAGCTTCAGCTATCAGTCCCAGGTCCAGCTGGTCTAAATATAACCCCATTCCTGTGTCCTGCAGAGAAGCCATGAGATGGGAAAGGAGAAAATGAATACAGTCTCTAGGATCCAGCCACGTGTGGGCATGGAGAGATTTGACATGGACATGTAGCTGCTTCTTCATATGTGGTGGCTGTCCAGTTTCTGAGAGAAGAATGAGTCCCTCTGCTTGAGTAAGAGAGATGATGGACTTCTATTCTTCTGTCCCCATGGATTATTTCTGGCTTGGATTATTTTTTTAAGTGGTGCCACTTGTGTCTAATGGAAATAACGTCCAAAGTGTAACCCTGGCTGGAGAAGTTGTACTGCTGTCCTGGGAATGTTAAAGGAGCTGAACTGGATGGTCCCTTGTCTGGATATGTTGTTTTTGTTGGTTTATTTTGGGGGAGGGAGTATGATTGCAGTTTAAAATGAAAGGAAGTGCCAAAAGCAGAATGAGAGACAGCTTAGTGGTGATCTCTGAGCTTAAGGAAAAACAGTGTAAATCTGGAACAGGCTCATAGTCTTCAGAGTGAGCTCCAGGCTTCTTAGCAGGAGAGTCACAGTTTCTGCTGAATTGGAAAAATAAAGCAGCCCAAATGCCTCTCCTGAGAGGTCCTGGCCCCTTGGCTCGAGTCAGGAGTTCTTGGAGCAAACCTGATGTCTTGAAGAGAAAGCCACTGAGCCCCAAGGAAATCACTGGGGATGCTGGGCATGGGGAATGCAGAGCCCTCCCCTCCTTTGGATGGTGTTGAGGAGTAAAAGGAAGTGAAGCTGAAGGAGAATGAGTGGATTGTACTTTGCTGGAAAAAAAGGTCACCTTAGCACTTTGCAATATGTGACAATGACACCTGTGAAAGTTAAATTGGCTCATTGAGTTAAAGCTGAGCAAAGCTGTGTGATTTTGTGTACTTGACCCCATCAGGATTTTAGCTACCTTGGCTTTTGTGGTGGCACTTTTGGACATGGGCATCCAGAGCCCACTCAAGTCCTCCTTTGGCTGGTGCCTGGTTTGGATGCTGGGTGCAGGCACTGCTGGCAGTGTGGACACCTGCCTGACTGGGGAGGTGGCCCAGATCTTGTGGTGGTGCTAAGCGGGAGCCAGAGCATTGTCCTCTATAATATCTACATTATCCCAATTAAAACAATGAGGAACTTGATGGGCACCTTCCTGCAGGGACTAACCTCTGGTCTGTGATGGTCTGCCTTTGGTCCTCTCCTTGCTTCCCCTATTTTTCCAGGAAGCAAATTGGTTGTGCAGCTGAGAGCTTTATTTTTGTAGGTTTCACTTTCTTTTTGATTATCAAGATCTTGCTGCTTAGGAAATGGTTTCCTGAGAGAGCACACTGTGTGTCCATGTACAGCATGTACCATGGGGTGTAGCATGGGGCTGGGGTGGAGAACTTCACCCCAGTCCTGGAGCTGTCTGGGTGTTCCCAAGAGCTCATCAGCTTCTCTGTGCCAGGAGAAAGGAGCTGAACCAGCAATTTTCATGGATATTTCCCATGCAAATGATGAACTATCCTGGCAAGACAACTTGGAGACAGCCACCAAGACTTATTCTCTTCTCTGATCATCATCTTATACTTAATATAAGATTTCTTCTTCCTTCATGCCCTCTTAGCATTTGAATTTGGGTCTAGGTCTAGATTTTTCAAGAGAACAGCTCTCCCCTCTATTGGCTGCTTAGGCCTTTCTCATCCTCCTCTTCCAGCTCAGGAAAAACTGGAGTGGTTCATGTTCTCCTTGTGGGTCTAGAGGGGGTGTCCCCCCCCCCCCCCATGTACAGTGAATATTTGGTGATGCAGAAGAGTAAAAAAGCAACAGAGGACTGGAAGAAGCAATTTGGCAGTCAATGCAACTGGCTGGCTTGAATTATGTGTTAAAGTTTTGCCAGTTGTCAGTGTGTTGAGCATTTTGTATCATTATAAGATTTTAGGAGTTCCAATGCAGATTTTCTATATTTTGTTTTCTGAGATGTGTGTGGTTTTTCTACTGTAGAAAGAAAACTCGCCCAGTGATTTGCTGCACACATTTATGCTTTTTTTTTTTTTTTTAATGTACAGTGGAAACAAGCATCTGAAATCATTCTTCTCCTTCTGACAACAACATCTGTAAAACCTTAATGTTGGAAGGAGGCAGGAACCAAGAGATTTATAACCCCCTGCTGAAATATTGGAACAACCTTATTTCCCGGCAATTAGCTTTGCTCAAAACATTTTTGTTTCCTATTAGAAGCAGTCTACTAACATTTACATTGATGTGTTTAATAGCTGTTGGCCATCTCTGAATTCAAGCAGGCGAGGCAGGAGGAGAGGGAAGGAACATGCTTTGTAAACCGTGAGAGTATTTGCGTTGTTTCGTGTGTTGTGTGTGCTGATAGCGGTGAAAACATCCATCATGCTCTGCTCCAGGGTGGGAATGACATCTTTTGGGAAAAGGAAGAGAGCTGGTATTTGGCCAAGGCTTCTCTACCACTGCAGCATATTAGAACCAGCTCCAGCAATTGCTGGAGAATGCATCTTGATTCAGCTGCAACCCCTGAAGAGTGGAGAGGTGAGGAAAGAAGAGGAAGGAGCAGCTCCTGCATGCAAGAGGCTGTAGGAATGAGTGAGGTCAAATGGTGAGGAGTTAGGTTGAGGAATAGGTGAATGAATGGATCATTCCCCTTCTTCAGTGGATGCATTGATCTCCAGCAGAGACAGCAGCTTCTAAAACCTCTCTGGGACCTGCAGCAAGTAGTAGATTTTTGATTAGGTGGTTGAGTTTGGGTTTGTTTGGGTTTTTTTTTGTTGTTGGGTTTTTTTTAGGATGTTGAGAGCATGATGTAATGGGATGAGACTGAGAATAAGATATTTTAAGTTGAGTTGCAACATGAGGAACACCTCATGTCTGAATGCATTGATAACCTGGATTGGAAGTGGTGGCAAATACTGTGGCAGTACTGTTTTGTAGGACCAGAGGAAAGAAATGCCTCCTTTCTCCTTGGTTTTGAGATCAGGAAGATTAATGTGTATCTAGATGAGGTCCCAAGTGGATCTGAAAAAGATGAATTGTTTAATTGTTGAAAAAATGCGATTTTAGAGATGTTGAAACAAAGTTGAACTTGAAATATTGGGGATGTTTAAGGACAGTGTCTTGTGTCTTTGTTTTGAAATTAACATGCCTTGAAAATGGAAAGAACATAAAAATTTCAGTTTAGGATATTGTTAACTGGCTGTGGGATGTCCCTGTGAGGGGCAGCATGGAAGAGAAGATTCTTGGGGAAATGCCATGGCCCTGCAGGTGATGGATGATCACGCTTGGCATTCCACAGGCTTTTGTTGCCTTTGCTTTCTGGAGATTTCCTTCACCATAAGATATCATTTTAGAAGTTTGCTCCAGGATGGGCAGCAGACAGTGTCAACTCAATTTTGCTGAAGTCACAGATGATTCACTCGCTTTGGCTGAAAATGAGCTTTTCCTGGCCCAGTTGCTCTTCCAGCTATGCCCCAGTTCCCCATCCCTTATGCTGTGTGGCTGTAAGTGTTCTATAAGGCTGAGTGTTTAGCTGGATACCCAAATGGTCTGGGTTAAAAACTAATCCCTTTTGGAGGTGTGGCAGTGAACTGTAGCCTGGAGCTGCAGGCATTTGGGATGGTAACTACTCAGTCTGGCTCTGCTTTGGGAGCCAAGACTTTGCAGGATTGTACGTGAATATTCCATCATCCAAATGATCTCTCTCCATAAATCATCCTGATGGCCAATTGCTTCCTCAGTCGTGGATGTGCTGATGTAGGTATTTACTAGCAAAACTAGAGGTGGAGAGGGTCTTTTGACAGCCCTGAGGAGCAGAGATGTGTTCCTCAAAGAGGCAGTGGTCACCTGCCCTCTCTCTTGCCCTGGGGACACTGGTTGGGTTCTCAGTGGGGTTTGGGACACCCCTGCTGCATCCAACTGGTGCAGGGGAAAGGTTGATATCTTTCTTTGTGGTGTCACATCCAAGCCCTCCTGGTTCCTTAGTCTTCGTGCATGGCTGGAGCATGAAAACACAAGCTGAGAACTGAGACATCAAACCTCCAGTGATGTGTGGAGGCACCAGGGGCTGAGATGAGCCCACCTCTCCTGCTCTTTGCCACAGCCTGCTGCAAGAGGGAGGGTGCTGCTGTCACTCATCAGCCTGTCTCACTCCAGGCATTCCTGGCACAAGTCTCTTCAGGTTTGCCTCTTTGTGCACAGTCTGGTAATTCCTCCTCTGAGGAGTTTATTTGTCTTTGCTTTTTCTTTCTGCGAGACTGGAGCAACTCCCTGCTCCCCATCCTCCTCTCCTGAGACACAGCCTGACAAATTGCCCTCCTCTTCAGCTGCAGACAGGGTCCCTGGCACATGCCTTGGGCTGTCCTGGACAGTCCCTGTATCAGCAGAAAAAGCTTGTTTAAGCACCGGCAGGAGCAACACCGTGGCTGAACACCAAAGGGGAGAAGGAAGGCTGTTCAGGAATCCTGTTGGTTCCCCCAGCAAGGGATAAACTGGCCATGGATGAACTTATGCTTTAAGCATCAGAAAGTGAAGGGCTGAAGCCAATTAATGTAGGATTTGGTGAGAGGCAAAAACTCAAGTGAGTTTTTCTGAAAGGGACAAGTTGCCTTAAGAGCCTCTTTAACATATCTTTCCCTGTGGAATTATTTCCATGGTATCCACCCCACACAGACTACTTGCTCCCTTGAACAGTTTTGTGGGTAGAGGAGCACCAGGGAGGCTTTTTTTCCCTCATTGCCAGGTCTGTACATTCCCTTTCACCCCTCAGACTGTGAGTGTTGTCCCTGTGCTGTGCTACTGCTACCCCAAGGGCAGTGGGAGGAACAAGCCCGTGTTGGATTGGACTCTGGCAACTTGTTTGGTTTGGATAATGTTCCCAGAGCTTCATCTGGTCACAAGTGATGCATAGCTGGGAGAAAGGATGCAGAGATGCAAGCTGTTTCCCACTCTTAAATAGCTGGAAGTGTTTGGGGAAATGGTGTGTTCATTTCATGCATGGCACCAAGGACTCATCCCATGCAAAACTGTTGTGCTTGCAGCTGCCTGGGACAGCTTCCATGTGTTCCCCCTTAAATGGAGGGTGCCCTGTCCTCCTCATCTGCTGGACAAAGAGGCTTTTCAGCAGTGGAGATGCCTTAATTCAGTTGAGTATTTTAACTGAATGATGTTGCTCTGTGCTTTGGGTGTTCTGTTGTGCCAGAAACTGTCACACAGTGTGTGGGAAAGTCCCCTTTCCCTTTTCCTGAAGGACAGGTTTCTTTTCACCTCCCAGCTGCAGGCAGGCTCAGCACACAGATTTATTTGGGGCCAGGGATGTGTGTGTGCATGCGTTTATTTTATTTTTCTTTTTGAAAGAACAATGTTGTGGCGGCCGACAGCTAATCCTAAATTTGGGATACCTGAAAACAAACCTTTCTGCACTTAAAATGAGTGACAGGCCAGGTTTGGCCCCAGCAACCTTCAGAACTGGTTTGACCTTGCAACCAGATCTCCTGGGCTGACTGACAGCTTTTTACAGTCGCATTAGGGCTGAGCTGACCTTGTTTATCTGGGGATTCACCTGGGAGACAGCAGACATGTCCAGGGATATTAGGTCTCAAGCTGAAAATGTTTGCTCAGGTATTAGGGGGAGAGTTAATTTAGACTGAATACCTCCTATGTGGCACCAGCCACTGCTCTGAGGGACACTGTGCCCCCTGGCCGACGACAGTTTAGACTTTCTTTAGAAAGTGGAGTCTTCTTTGAGCAGAGCAGTGCAGAGCCCTTCAACTTGCTCTGAATTTCCCTTCACTTTTAATATTTTTGGGGTTTTGCTTCAGTAGAGCTCAGGTGAAGGGGCAGATAGATCTCCCTGCAAAGGAGTCTTGCTGCTGGTACCAGAAATGTGTTGGACCAGGTGGACTCTTGTTTTATAAAATTTGACACATGTGAGCTGATAACTGTCCCAACTGTGGTTGGCATCTCCTTTACCTGGTACCTCCCAGGTCCTTCCTTCCCATGCAAGGGGATGTACTTCCCCTGCTGCAGTGGCTCAGGAAAAAGCTAAGGACCAGCAGTTCTTCATCCTTGCTTGTGTGGACCCAGAACTGAGGACCAAGCCCTGGAGCTGCCCTCCTCCTGCACCCCAAGGATGGGCAGAAGAGAGGCACCCTGTAGATGGTGCTCAGCCAACAGTCCCTATCTACACATTTGGGAGCATCCAAGGGGTGCTGCCTGAAGCCTGACCCATGCTGATGTCACCTGGGCAACTGAGCCATGGCAGCAGAATGACTCCATCTGCTGTGTGATTGGCTGCAGCCTTTGATTTCCAGCAGCACACACCTGCTCTGGGCAGATGATACAGCCCTCCTGCAGCATTTCTGTGCTGGGGAGATGATTTTGGGTGCAGGGAGATCTCGGGATTTAAATGGTTTGAAGTTATTTCTTTGGGTTTGCAGGCAAATAACAGCCCTCAATGTGTGAATGAGTGCATGGGTGGTCCTGGCTGTGTCCCACCCCTCAGGAGCACAGAGCATTGCTGTTCCCTGGGGTCAGGCAGGCACCTTCACTGCTGGCATTCTCCAGGTTTCCCTCTCCTGCTTTTTACAATGAATCACAACCAATGCCTCCTTTTCAGATTCCTCTGATGAGTTTCTTTTCCTCCTACCATAATAACTTTTTGAGAGTGAAGGTTTCATGTGCTGGCATCCTGCACGTGGCTGTCTGATCTCTGCTGGATGGGGTTGGGCTCACAACAGAGACTGGCTTGGGGGAAATCCAGTAACAACACAGGTATCCATGGTGTGACATCCCTTGCAGATGGAACTATTCCCTGGTGTTGTAGGAAAGATTTTATTTAGTTATTTATCTCCCATTTTCCCTGCTGGTATTCCCTGGTATCACCTCCTGTATTTCTTCTGCTCAGGTTTCACCTCAGCCCTCCCTCTCCCCTCACATATACCTGTTTGGGAATGTTGGGGTAACTGTTTGCTCACTGGGTTGCATATTTCCACCTTGGCAGTGGATTTCTGGCCCCCAGCCAAGGTGAGAAGTTAAAATTCCTGTCTAGCGTGAGAGTAGACAACGTTGTCAGGATTGCCCATAAGCAGCAGAAACTAAGATCTTCAGGGAGGAAGGATTTAAAGCAGATTTCTCTGCAGTTTGTGAAGGCAAGGCATGATTTTCTTTGACTGTCATAGTTCCACAAAAATTTTGAGACCAGATAGGAGAATTTAAAATCCCTCATTATAGGCTTGACTCCATTCAAATATCACATGATGTGCTGAAGTATAAAGTTAGCTGCTGCTCTGCTAGGGGACAGCCAGCAGCCAGCCACGGAGCCTCCTGTCTGTGCACCACACCAGAGCTGTGTCCCTTTCCTCTGCATTGTTTGTGCCTAGCCCAGGGTCTCAGGCCCCCAAGGAGCCTCTCCTGAGGCCCCAGGTGGAGAAGGGAGGAAGGCACGTTGAAAGGCTGCCAAGGAGGAATAGGATGTGCTGGTGCATCCCACACTGGAGAAAGAGCAAGAAGCTCACTGGGCAATGCAAGTGCCCCAAATCCTGAATATTTGTTTCTCTTCCTGATCCAGCCTGCTCTGCCTTCCTCTGCATCAAGGTCTGGCAGGTCTCTAAAGGCAGAGAGTTCACCTGGACAGGAAAAGCCCTTTGTACCAACCTGGGAAGGATGCCCATACTGAATGGTGTTCCCATACTTTGCTCCAGGGAACTGGTGGGGAAACATAAGCTGAAAGTGCCCTCTGAATGTGTCGATTCTCAGCAGAGCATGAGCACTACTGTGGGTCTCTCCTGAACCAGTCCACCCTCAGTAATGAGTCCAGCAAAGAGGGGAAGCATTGCAGCAGTTTGGCCTGGAGGGCTGGAAATGTGGCTGCTGCAGCATGAAGCTTCCCTGTGCTGGGGGAGGCTGGGATCCTGCTGCTGAGCTATTTATTTAAGAAAAAAAATATTATCATTTCAGGCGTTGGCAGCATGGGGTGTATCAGCCATTGTATCAAAGATGTGGTTTTAATGCACTTTCCTCCGCTTAAATGCTATTTGCCTTCTCCTTCAGGCAATTGAATTTAAGAAAACTCTGGTTGCCCAGGTTTTGTTGAACAAATTGGTCCCTGCACACACAATTCCCAGGAGGAGCCAGCTCTGCAGAAACTCTGGGAGCTGTCACTTCAGTGCATGGCTGGGACGGGCTGAATGGATTACCCAGCTCTGCACAGTCTGCTCTTTTATCTGTCTCAAAGCAATGGGAAGCCAGGAATAACCCCTCGGGGTTCCTCTGAGCCCGGCGGTTTCTGGAGCCCGGGGTCAGATGACTGTTATTGTAGCTAAAGGTGTTTAACCCCAATTGATTTTGACAAGCCCTATTAGTGAATCCCACAATTACTTATAGGGTTTGGAGAGGAACGTTGTCGATTTAGGGCTGGATGCTCTAACTGAGTGCTGCTGACAGGATGCCATAGGTACCAAAGATGTTTCTGCAGGAATAGACAGAAAAACTCCTTGTCAGTCTTTGAGGGCCAGTTCTGGCCCTTCCCCAGGCCCCAGCAGTTCTCAAGAGTATCAGAGTTAACCCCCAAAAAACCAATGTGTTGGGATAAGATGTATGAAGCCTCCTACTCTGCAAAGTACAAGGCATCACTGGGCTAGGCTTAAATAAGCCTTGTTTGCAGCACAGCTGCCTGCATCCCAGTCCTAGGGAATGGTGCATAGGAGAGTCCCTGGAAAGCTGCCCAGAACAGGCTGAGGGCTGTTTCTGCTCCCCTTCAGAACTGACCTGTCCCCCAGCTCGGTCCCAGCTTATGGAGAAGGGAGCTGAGGGTGTCTGGCACCTGTGGCTGCACGAGCATGGGGAGACTGCTCAGCATCTTTGTGTGCTTAGAACCAGTGTTTATCCCATGGGATTGAGTCTGGAGCCCCAAAGCCCTGCAGGCTGGAGCTGCCGCTGGGCAGGCAGAGAAACTGCATGGCGACTTGTGTCTGTGAGAAATATCAAATGGTATTTCCCTGAGGCTCATATCCCAAAGAGCCTGCAATCACTTGGATGTCAATGGGAGTTATGTGCCTAAGTAATCTCAGAGGATCTGGGTTTAACAGCATTGCTGAATTTCTTTTTTTTTAATTTTTGGCGTTTTTTATATAATGTAGCAACTGGGGAAATAAAAGCATGATCTAAGCAAGGAAATCACTGCATTAGTCCAATATTTTAATGAAGCACTGTGCTGTATTGCTCTGCAGGTCAGGTGTAGGTGTCTGTAGGTGGCACGGAGCAGCCTGCTCATCACCCATCCTGGGGCACAGAAATTTGGCCGTCCCACGTGCGAATGCAATTCAGCCCAGAAATTGCTTTCGGGCAGCAGAGCAAGCAGCCTCTTGGAAGCCCTGCAATTTTCTCACTTGCTTTTGCTTCTTGGTTGCTTGGGGAGAGGAGTCACCCTCTCAGGGAGAGCAAACAGCCGGCATCGCTTGCCTGCCCGGGGCTGGAGAGAGCGCCTGGAGCTGTTGTGAGACTGCGCCGAGTCCTGCGGGAGGTTTTGTAACAAACACCTTGTAAAACGCAAATATTTGAATAGCGACGTTCACGGCTAATGTGCCAGGTCGAGGAACAACTGCTTATGCTTTTTGCTAGTTGTTTGAAACTTAAAGGGTGGACTTAGGGATTTTCCAGAGACAAAAGCATTGAATACACTATTTACATACTCATCCTGCAGTTAGTGGACAGGATTATGAGCCATTTATTTAACAAAGAGACCCTAGTTAATCAGCAGTCTATTTATTGTTTCTTCATCATTTGGCAGTATTTCATAACTATGTCTTGCTTTTCATTATGGGCACAATTGCACTAAGTGTTCTTGCTCCCCATGTACCATCTCTGAAATCTATTTTTCCTTTGAAAATTGCTCATATTCTTAAATAAAGGACCATATTTAAATAGAAAATATTTATTTCAGATGATAGTTTTCAAAAGAACCAGTTCCTTGTCCTGTTTTGAGTTATTAAATGATTTTGTTTGGTTTTTTTGCAGGCTTTTTTAGCTCGGCCTCCAGAAACTTGGGCAACAGAGGAGGCGGCTGTAGGTGTTGGAAAGCACTTGGGGTCAACTTTGGTCATCGATGTCCTGTGTAACTGGATCAACTCACTGAGTGCCTAAAGGTAAGGAGGCTTTTATTGCTGATTTGGAGGGGATTATCACTTATCTGGCAATGCGTCTCTGGTCTCTCTGCCTATCTGTGGGGTGTGAAGAAAGGCTGAAGTTTCTGCACTTCTCCGAGCTTCACCAGCCTGCTCTTCACTCTGGTGGGGTCCAAACCTGACTGAAGGGACTCCAGACTGGAGTTTATTGACCTCCATCACTGGAGATCTCATGCTCCAACCTGCCTGGCTGGCATTGTGGTTTTCACCTGAAGACCCCAAACCACTGAGGTGCTTTTATCCTTCCTCCATCACAGAAGTCATTCCTCCTTCTCCAGGTACTTGTATGACCTCTGGTCTCTTGATTTCCAATTGTGTGGGGAGAATGAGGCTTTGCCTGCTCCCACTGCCAGGCAGAGAGCTGAGGCAGCAGCACAGCCAGGGAGCCATTCCTGGGGTGGTCAGTGTGAATCAGGCCACTGATGACCTGCAAAGCCTTGTCCTAAGTATTAGCTCTTCTCCCACCAACTGCAATATTCAGGGGAATGATGATATCAGTGAGAAAACTCTTGGTGATGGTTGGGACAGAAACAAATTACTTTCCCACTAGAAAAAGGTCATCTGTGAAATTTCATGGACAGTCTCCCCCCCCCACTTGTTAAATGCTCCCTTCACTCAGCTTTTTATTTTTTATTTTATTATTATTTTTTTTATGTGTGTAATTGCGTGTCAGACCAAGTGCACTCAATGTGAGCAGGGTCTGATACAAGGAGGGTGAAATGAGATAATCCATGTTTTCATCATCCATAGGCCTCTCTTTTCACGGGCCGTGGGCCGTACTTTATTAGGCTGAGCAGCTCTGGGCCTGCAAGAAAGAGGAGCCCTTTCTCATCCCGATGAGAATAGTGCAGTGAATGGATTCCAAGTGTTTACTCAGCATTTGTCTCGTGGTTTATCAAAGGAATGAGGAGGAGGTGCCGACAGACCTTTTGTCCTGCTGATGTGTTATGACAATGTTCCATGAATATGCAGAATGGCAGAAGGGATTAGAGCCAGTACAATTCCCCTCCGGCGCTTTTTTTTTTCTTTTTCTGCCTTTTTTTTTTTTTTTTTTTTTTTTGCCTGGGATGTTCAGGGGTTTAAGAGTGACCTGCTCACAGTCAGGGCACTAAACATCAGATTTTCCTGCAGATAGGGGTGTAAAAGTCCCACACTTGTCCAAAGCTGTTAGCATCTGACTTGAAGGTTGGGCTGTCTTAGTCACTCACTGCTCTTTATGAAATTTCGTCTGGCAGGAACTGCCTGGCTGAAAGCTTTGTGTTTTGGGAGACATGGAGATATTGGGGCATAATTAAAACTTGAGTCAATCAGTGACACGTGAAGCCCAGGGCCTGTGGGGATGTGACCACTGCTCCCTGCTCTGCTGCTGTTGGTGTAGGCTGGCAGTGGTACCTTGCTGTGTTTTCCTGTTTCTTCCAAGAGTCCTGGACCAGGAGTTTGGGTGTGATTTGGTAAAAAGTGCTGACATCAGGCATCTTCATGTGCTGTTTTAGATGGACAGGTTAATGAGATAACCCTTGTACACACCTCTGAGGTGATGGACATTATCTCTGTTTTCAGTATGGGGAAACTGCAGTGGGATGGTGGGAGCAGACACATTGGTCCACAGGTCTAAATCCATCCTTTGGTGTTACTGACTCCTCATCTCAAGGTAACTGCTGGTGGCCAGCAGCTATCTGCTGGTAGTGTGGCTTTTTAGGTGCAATTATGCAAAGATGTACCATAGGAGAAATGACTCTTCATTGGTTTCCTGCATCCCGAGAATCCTTTCTGCCCTGTTGCTTAAATGGTCTGGTGGGAAGAGCTCCCCAGATGCATAAGAGGAATGATGACTTTGTGTCCATGTTGGGCCCCACCCTGGGAAGCAAAGTGTGGGACATGCTCAGCACTGGTATGATTCTTCTCTTGTTCAAGCCAACAGACCAAAGCAGTGCTGAGAGCTGTTAAATCCACCTCAAATCTCCCTTACCTCAACCAAAAAGTTGAAACTACCCTGTTATGCCACTGCCACATATGCGTAAACTGATGGTTCTGGTCCTTCTAGCATGTGTTGCCTTTGTTTGGGATTTTGGTTGCTCTCTGGAGTATCTGGAAGACATTTGGTCTGAATGAGAAGAGAGGTGAGGTGTAGCCTGCTCTCTCTCATTGAGCCCATGGGAATCACCCTGGCTGTGACAACCACAATAACTGCTGTGGGGACATCCAGTGAAGGCCATCGGGGAAAAATTCCTGTCATATCCTCCCGTGCAGTGATGCTCTGAAGGTGGTCAAGGACACCAGGCTGCTCTGTTCCTGCCCCCTTGGAATATGTGCTGTGCAGGGCTGAGGTCAGGATCCCACAGCAGGCTTAACCTGTGGCCGTTGTTGCCGCTATTTTTCCCTGGAATGGGTGGGAATGGGGGAGTTTCTTCACAAGCATCAACCTGAACAAGGGCTGTGAGACCCTCTGCGGCATCGAGTTTCTGTTTGCTGAATGAGGCATTTGCTGAGCAGGGGGTTGGCAAGTTTGTAATTTGAGTGTGTGTTGGGGAAAAAGAGAAGAGGCAGAGCCTCCTTGCGAGTCCTGGCACCGGCTGTGCAGAGGTACCTCCTGCTGTTGTGGCATGTTTGTTCTTGCTGCTGTCCCTGTCCACCCCCCCCAGGAACACAAGCAGTAATTAGGTTAATGGATTTTGATGCAGTAAGCCCAAGCCCAGCTCTTGGCTGGTGGCCCCATGACAGCAGCTGGCAGTGGCTCCTGCTGACAGAGGGCGTGTGCTCTGATTTGCTCCCTGGGGAGCTTCTTGATTGGTCTGTGAGGGAAAAGTGACTTCCTATCTCCAGAGGCCAAGGACCGTGGTCTGGCCAGTGCTGATGTCCCTTCTGTGGGGTCTGCTCAGCACTGGGATGTGTTGATGATGGGGGACCTGAGGCACTTCAGGCTTAGCTCTTAGGCCAGCCAAATTCTAGAGACTGGGTTAAAAGGTAAAAGAGTATTTTACCCCATCTGCCAGCTCTTGCCATCATCAGCAACAGAGGATCTTCCTTTGACCTCTGTGTGGGTGCACAAAAGACCACAGTTCTCATGTTGTCCTTTGCAATCTGGATTCTTCAATTGTGTAAGGAGTAAAGAAACCAAAACAATTAAATGGGAGCAAATCCTTCCCACTCTGAGAAATCTGTGATGAAAATACAAGGGTTGGCAGCCCTGGAAGGAAGCCAACCTTGGTCCCACAGGATGTTTACAGCACAGACACACCTGTTGGAGCAGCCTTCAGTTCTCTGCTCATCTTTTATCCTCTGGGATTGTGTTGGTAGCTGAAGGCTGCATCTGAGTCCCTTTTCCATAGGGGCAGACTAAGCAGTGGAAGAACAAGCCCATGGCAAACACCAGCCTCTGGATTTTGTGGGTCTACAAGGCAAAGCCATTAGGACCTATTTGACACCAGCTGTTTCTGTGGTGAAAGCTGCTGAATCCTCTGGTGGGGATCTGCCATGGTGCTGGCTGCCCACCCTTCACCCCATAACTCTTCCATCCCTGTGGATAAGTACGTATCTCAAATACCTCTGTGTTGATGCTCCTCTGTTGCACCTCTGGTTTGGATGGATTAGCTGGATTCCTGACTTGCTTTTACAAATCTCTCCCAGACTCTTTAGGCTGGGAGAATGATGACCAGATTCTATTCTTTTTCCTCTTTGACCCAATCCCAGATTTGGCCCAGGTTTCCTATGCCTCCCTCTGCCTCGGTTTCCCTCCCTGTGTGATAGGGGGGCAAGCTGCCCCTTTTTAATCTTTTAGGTCTATGAAGATTTGCCATCCCTGCTGAGAAAAACACAAGGCAAGAAAATTTGTGCAAAGTTTGTACACCCCAAGTTTGGTGTAAAGAAAATAGATAATGTTCAATCCTCTGATCATCTTCCAAAGAAGAATGTGTAGTGCAGTAAAAAGAGAGGGAAAGGAAGCAGTTGATACCAAATTTTGTCTCCTGACTTGTCTTGGGCCAAGTCTGCAAGGACAAAGCATTCTCTTGGTTATCCCTGGGAGAGAAATCCCTCCCTTCTCTGACATGTCAGCATCTCAGGTCTCAGTCATACATCACAGATGGCCTCCTCAACTCTGACACTTCTGCTTAAGCCCATCAAATGGAGCAGGCAGAGAAAAAGGTGAGATAAATATTGAAGTTCTGGCTGCAGTGGAAAAATAGAGATCTTTGCTCATTTACCACAGGTTTTTCGTTCAGAAAACTTGACAACAGGCTGTTGTTCACCCATTCCTATTCAAAAGCTAAATTATGAAGGTTAAGTCACTAGCTCTATCCTACAGAATCACAAAAATCTTTTTCATACAAACAAAAACTAAATGTATGCAATATATAACACTATGCAGGGGGGAGGGGGGGAAGCTTCCATAGATGCCAATTAGATGCATCTGCAAAGTAAATGTAGGGTTTTTGGTTCCATCAGAGAGTATTTGGATGATGGTTGTGATGATGTCACTGCCTTGCTGCTTTGCTCCAGATGAGTCAGTCCTTCATGCTCTGCTTGCATTTAGAAATGGGCAAAATAATTTCTGATGTTTCCCCAAGGGTTCACAGTATTGGACATTTTTAAAGACGAGTTCTTGTTTCTGATAACATGAAGTCTCCAGACTCTGCTCATGGGCCCTCCTTGAGGATGAGATGATGTGAAGGCAGAGCTACTCTGCTGATAAGGGAGGTCAGTATCTGTTTTTGCACCTATCCTCTTGAGTAACAAGGATCCAAGCCAGGTCTCAAATCCAAATCCATCTCCCTCATTGTTTATACTCAAGGTGGCACTAGCAGATGGAGTTGGTCTCATTGCTAACCTTCTAAATGGACCCTGAGACCATGGCCTGGATGCTGCTGCCTCCCTGCATCAGATGTTGCCTGTGAGATGGAAATTCCCATCTCAGCTGGAGGACTCCAGTGCCCACAGCTTTTCAGCAGTGGCAAATGGAAACAAATTCACTGAATCTCTGTGGACCCCCAAATTAAAGAAATGCCTGTATTGATTGTCCCAGCCCCAAGCAGCACCAGGCAGGGATGGTTTTGGCTGGAAGGAATGCGAGGCAAATGCTGTGATTGATACTTGCCCAGTCTGATTTGAGTCGGAATCATCTCTCTCCCCTTCTCACTGGGAAATGATGTGATGAACACCAGCCCACCATGGCTGGAGACCCTTTTCCTGCACCACATGCACTTTGAAGTCATTGCACAGGATCTTAAATTTTGGTCATCTCGAAGGCAGATGAGGTTGTCACAACCTCAGCTAGCTTCTGCACCAACACACACATGTGGTGAGCTCTTTCCATTTGGGACTAAAGGGCTGGGCAGTGGCCAGGTGTGAGGATCTTTCTTCTTTCCCCCCCGGATCACCACCTTATGTCTTCACCTCTGTGTCCCATTCTATCCCCACCACCTCATGAGACCCTACATCCTACACAGCCTCCATTCACTTGGTCCCACCAGCTTATGGGGTGCCCTGTACCTCCTGCTGAGGTTAGTGTTCCTTCTCAGAGGTGTGTGGCTGGGCTGGGGGGATTAAGGAGTCTTTGTTTCAAAAGCACTTTAAGTGGTGAGAAGAAAAACAACCTGCAGCTAGGGCTGTGGGCAGATCAGGCTGAAGGTTCAAGAGAGGAGGGAAATTTTCATGACAGAAGCATGCTCCTGGCCTGAAGGGAGGGAAAAGGCTGTTATGGTTGGAGTCAATGAAATCACTGCTGGCAGGAGCATTAAACAGAGGAAAAAAGAGAGCAGGTAGTGAGGCAGCAAGGTGGGATTGCTTGCAGCTAATTGTTCTGGTGGTTTTAAGGGAGTAGCAAATCCACAAGGAAAAGGGAAAGTTTTGCACTGAAGTCCTTGCCTGGGAACTCTGGAGTGGGGTAGCTGGGTGTCATTTCCTTGATTTCATTGACAAACCTGAGCCTCAGCAGGCTTTGGGAGCTGGAGACAGGGTTTGGGCAGCAGGAAAGCCTTTCACATGGCAGCTAGGAAGCACTGGGAAGAGGCAGAACTAGGAAAGGCTTGGAATAATGTGTGGGATCAGAGGGAAGGAAATAGTGTGGCAATGCACATAACACCCTTGCTGCAGTGGCCCTGTCCAGGCTAGGTTTTTGTGCCAGTTTCTGTCCTGTGATCCTCAGATGGATTTGTAGTGGCTTCAGGCATGCCCAGTGTGCCAGCTTCCCCTGTGGGCCTGGCTGCCTATTCCTATAGTGAAAGCCTCAACATTTCTGGGGAAGGATCAGAACCTTTAGAACGATCTCTGCAAGGCATAGAGCTTTAACCACCTACATGGCATCCTCCAAACACCACCTGGGAAACTTGGTCAGTGGGCATCAGCATTTTGTTGGGAAAGGACATATTTTCAGGAGAATTTGGAGGTAGCTGGAAAGCAGGAAACTGTGGGTTTATATTGTTTTATGAAGCCAAATAGTTAAATATTATTTACTAACCCCATGCATGACCCACACTTTGGTGTTCTCAGTGTGTTGAAGCCACCAGGCAGGATGGCTGAGAAACCAGTGAGAGGGACCAGCTCAGCCTGGCCCTTGTGCTTGGCCTTTCCTTAGGCTTGGGTTCTGGCCACAAGGTATGGATCTGGGGCAGACATTTAAGGAGCATTTTGTTGCAGAAAGAGGGAAAAGGAAATATTTATTCACCCCAATTATTGAGGTTTGTCTTGAGCCAAGAAAAAAACAACAAAGTTTGTCAAGTGAAGTCTTCCAAACTCCATATCAAACTTCATCCCCCATGGCCTTCAACAGCTGAAGTCCCATGGAATCTCTTTTGTTTTCTTTCAAATTTAAACAAAAATATGCTTTGGTTAGGATTATTATTTTTGATAAACAGACACATTTTTTTTCCTCCCATTCCCCCCCCCCCCCTTTTTTTTTATAGGAATAAAAGAAAACTTTAAAAATATTACATCAAAATTAATTTGGGGAAGAAAATCTGGACTGGTTGTAGTGGGAAAAAACCCCCAAACTTGCCCACAAAGGTGAAGAATAGTTCAAAAGTTCCTTTCTCTAGATTTTTTTCCCTGCCGTTTCACAGTTCTTGTACATGATTTTACCTATACTTTTTGTGAATAAGTGATTTTGTCTGGACCTTACTGCACAGTTGCCTACAAATACATAAGTGACTCAGAGAGTTAGTTCTCAGGAAAAATTTATTTGCTTTGGTTATCAGTTTCCTGCATCTTGAAGAAATGGAATAGCTCAGGAAGGCTGTTTAATCATGGCTTCTTTGACCCCAGCCATTGCCTGGTGTCCTGGGCTGGTTTTTGCGTGGCTGCTGGTCCTGAGCAATGTGGTGGCCCCACTCCTGCACATGTGCTGGCTGTGGTCACAAGGCACGGAGTGGACCCTCTGCTGCTTGCTCTCATTGCTGTTCTCCATCAGAAGTTCCTCCCTTGAGAGTGGCACCCCATGGGGGAAATGTCCCAGGAGGAAAGGATTTGTCACACACCTTCGAGCCGTCCTCACCTCATTGAAATGTGCTGAGCTCTTAATGTGGCTCACCTTGGTGCTGCCAAGCAATAGGACAGGAGGCAATGAGCAGAAAATGATGCACAGGGAGTCCCACCTGAACATGAGTAAGAACTTTACTGTGTGAGCGACTGGGCACTGGAATAGGTTTGTCAGAGATGGAGACTCCCTCACTGCAGATATTCAAGCACTGTCTGGATGCAATCCTGGGCTCTGGAATGATTCTGCTTGGGCAGGGAGGTGGGACCAGATGACCACTGTGGTCCCTCTCAGTCGGACCCATTCTGTGATTCTGTGGGCACTGTGATTCACTTTCTGGTGGCAAAGCCTTCCCCACTGCACAGGGCAGCTGTGGTGGGAGGCTCTCTCAAGGCTCTTCTGAGGGGTCTCCATCTGGGAGTTTGGAGCATGGGTGGATTCAGACATGGATACACAGAGACTGGGAATGGGCTCAAGTGTTATGTCAGGGCAGTGGTGCACTTACAGCTTTCAGCCAAGGAAGTACCTGAACGTTTGGTAAGTGATGGGGTAATTCAGGACCATCCTAAGAGCGCCCTCGGCAGGTTTTGTGTCATTAGAGCATCCCCCAGGGGCCACTGCTGGCTCTGAGGCTGGAGGGTGCTTTGCACAGCTCACCGTGGAATTTCTAGGGAGAGGAATAGGAGAAGCCCTTGCTCTCAGGGCTCCCACCCTCTCTTTTTCCTTGCACATCCCAGGGGGACCAAGAAACAGATGGCTGTTTCATAGGTAGTCAGAGGGCTCTGGAAACAAGGATGATCCAAATGCAACTATGCCCAGTGCAGACATCCAGGCTACTGTTTTACTCAGGACAGGACAAAGCCACTGGTCTCTCAGCATGGCTGCATTAAAGATCATGAACCTCCTGCCCAGTTACCCCCATACTACATGTGGTTCAACAGAAGATTGTTTGGTTCTGGGCTTAAACCAGAAGCTGGCTGAGGGTGCACAGCCCCACTCCTCTGCAGTGAAGCAAGTTCACCTGTGCTGTAAAGTGATTTGTGTGTACCTTTCTAGAGGAGGCTTCAGCTCCAGTGCAGAACAGTTCAGGAGCTGGAGGCTGAAATCACTCTGTGTACTCAAGATGAACTGATGCAGAAGGCAACAGATGCTGGCAAAACTTACACTTACTTAGTAAATATGATTTATTCCCTTATCACCTCATTTTAAAGAGAGTTCCGGATCACATTTGTTTGGTAGCCACCTTTATTATTGTCTTCCACTTTTTAACAACAGATCTGGGCCAAAGAGCACCCTGATTGAGAAAGCATATGTGGGAATAAGAGTCTGTGTTCTGGCCTTCCTTATTCCATGGTAAAACACAGTTTCCTGTCTGTGCTCCTGCCCACCTCTGTCCTGCTGTTTTATCTGTCTGACAGAGCTATTTTGACATCTGGGTCTTGACCCACTGAAGTTGAGAGCAGTTTGAATGGCCCCATCAGCTTTAAAGTGACTACTCACCAGCTGGAGTCAGAGCCAGCCCATAGCCCCAGACAGGGCCAGGACTTCTCCCTCTGTGTGTAAAATAGCATGAGATCAGAGCCTGGGACTATAAACACCTAAAGCAGTTGGGTCTTCATAGCCCATTGTCCAGGTGAGATGTCTCTTCCATTGCTAGATCTGACCTGAGGTGCAGGCAGCTCCAGATCCAGCCATACTGTTGAGTTTTCTTTTTCAACTCGTTTTCAGTTGTTAAGGTTAATTAAAAAAAAAAAAAAAGGAGAAAGTGTGTGATACGTCAGGGCTGTTTGCTGTGATTGAGAAAAGCTGTTCCTCTTTCGCACTCCATCACCCTTTTCCCTCCCAAACTCATTCTTGCCAAATCAGAATACATTAAAATCCCTGCATCAACATGAAAATCTCACCAGCTAATGTTTGCAAAGCTGAAGGTTTCCATCCCTCCAGGTAGGTAACTTTCTTTGTGCAGTCTGGAGTGATCCTTAGTGACTTCCTTCTTGGCTATCTGTCCTGCTGCCCTCTCCAGTGAGTGGAAAAGTCAGATCCTCCTGCCGAAATTAACCAAAATTAAATTGCTTGATTTAAATGCGTGCTCCACGAGAAATATGAATTTTCTGTTCTTGTTCCCTTGGCTTTTGCAAGGTGAATGAACAGTCCCAGCTGTGCCTTTCATTTGCTTTCCTCCCTGAAGATCTGTGTCTGGAGAAAGGCACCTTTCTCCAAGGCTGTGTTTCACCCTTTTTCACATATTCTCTGTCCTCCAGCCAGCACCTATATTCCTGTTATCCTCATGTGGCAGAATGGAAACTGAGGCAGTTAACTGCAACAGCACTGGTCAGTGTCAGACCAGGACTAGACCCATGATTCCCTGAGCCCTGGAGAGTGGAAGAAGAGCCACAAATATCTGCAGGAAAAATACAGCACAAACAAAACCAGGTGCAGGCACAAGAAGAGGAATGAGTGTTGGTGGGAGATAACCGAGAGGGTGAATTTAAAACCACTAGCAAATGCTTAAAGGAAAGGGCTGAAACCTCTTCTCCAAAAAGCTGGGTGGCTTTTTAGTTTAAAAAGGAAGGGAGGAGGATGATAGGACCTGGTCAAGCTCACCTGCTTGCCTCAGTGGAAAAAAACATTCATTGTGCTTTGCTATTGGAAATACTTTCCAACAAGTTACAAAGTTGGAGGCTTCAAGTTTTACTCCAGCAGGGACATATGAAGGGATCTGCCACTGCCTTCATGGTAGACTTTTCCACCTGTCTCCCCAAGACAGGGACGTGTAGCTATGCCTAAAACTGTGATCTGGTTATAAAAGTTCCTCCTGGCTTGTACAGCCCACCCTTAAGCAGAGGCTCCCTTCCCTGCTCTGGGCTGGGGTCTCCTTAGGCAGGCATTTGGCTTAGAGGTGATTTTCAGGAGCAATGGGTGAGGACAGTATCAAAGTCTCAGATTTTTTGGTGCTGCTAAAGCAGCCACCAGCCCCCATTAGTTCTGGTCGTGGTCTATGCTGCAGTTCTGCCCAGCCACCTCACTCTGGAGAACTGACGACGTTTTACTGAAACTCGGTAGGGAATTCTGAGACTGGTGTCTTCCTTCAGCTTCATACTCTCTGCAGTGATAAAGAGACCCTCATTTTCTCTATCCATTTCTGAAGTGCTGGCCCTGTCCGCCATCCCTTGCCTGCGCTGTGGGAGCTACCTCTGGGTAGCCCTGAGCTCTGCGGACCATTTCCCTTTCTCCTGGAAAAAGAAAAAAAACCCCTTTTCCCGGGATTTCCTTACCTATGAGGTCTTACCAAGCTGCAAAGTAACTAAACCGACGGGCTGGGTTTCAAGGAGAGCCCCCGGCTCTTGGCGGCGCTGAGTTGGAGTCACCACTGAGTGCTTTTCACGGGGAAAAAGACAACGAAATCCAAGCGCAGAAGGCGTCCCGGCGAGAGGTTACCTGCTCTACTGCTGCGGGCTGGCGGCGGCACCAAACTCGCCCCGGGCTGGCCGTCGGGACTCGTTTTGTTTGGTTTTTCTCCTGGGAGGAAGCACCAGCTCCGAGCAAAGCGAAGCGCCGCCGACAAGGGCCGGGCGGAGAGTTGGCCGCAGCGCTGGCCCCGGGACCCCCGGGGGAGGGACCTCTCGGGGGCACGGCTATGGAAGGAACCCCAGGAGAGGCTAGGGGATTTAGTGCTGAGAGTCGGGACCCCTCCCCGGGGGCCTCCTCCTCCCGCCGGGGGAGAGGGGCCGGGCGGGCCGGCACCGCACGCCCCTCCGGGGGGGCGAGTGCCCTATATATTGCCAAGCGGCTCGGGACCGACCTCCCCATCGCAGGGAGCTGCCGCCGAGCCTGCCCCCTTCCCCTTCCCCTCCCTCTCCCCTTCCCCTCCCCTTGGGGGGGCTCTTTCTCCCACCGCTCCCCCCCATCCTCCGAGGAGGAGGCAGGCGAGGGCCGTATATGAACGCGGCCGGCTTCCCCTGCCTGCGAGGCATGTGCACGCTGCCGGCGCCCAGCCCCGCGGCCAGCCCCGGCTCCCCCGGGCCGCCGCGGGGGTCTCCGCAAGCACCGCCGGTGAAGCCGGAGCCGCGGGGCGCCGGGAGCAGCCCGGCCCCGCCGCCGCCGCCTGAGGAGCCGCCGCCCCCCGCCGGGGGCCGCCGGAGGAAGCGGCCGGTGCAGCGGGGCAAGCCCCCGTACTCCTACATCGCCCTCATCGCCATGGCCATCGCCAACGCCGCCGAGAGGAAGCTCACCTTGGGGGGCATCTACAAGTTCATCACCGAGCGCTTCCCCTTCTACCGGGAGAACCCAAAGAAGTGGCAGAACAGCATCCGCCACAACCTCACCCTCAACGACTGCTTCGTCAAAATCCCCCGGGAGCCCGGACATCCCGGCAAGGGCAACTACTGGACACTGGATCCGGCTGCAGAGGACATGTTTGACAACGGGAGTTTCCTGCGCCGGAGGAAGCGCTTCAAGCGCACCGACATCACCACCTACCCCGGCTACATGCAGAACTCCAGCGCCTTCACGCCCCCGCCCGCCGGCCGCCCTGCGGCACCCACAGCGCCTTACCCCAATGCCCTCTGCTCGCCTGGCTACGGCCCCCAGCTCTCCAGCACCGTCTTCCACCCCTATGCAGCCGGGGCAGCACCGCCGGCACAGCATCCCAGGATGTTCAGCATCGACAGCCTCATCAGCGGGCAGCAGGCCCTGCAGCCCTCACCGCCCTCCGAGCTGGGCCACCCATCGCTGGGCTTGCCCGGAGCCGAGCTGGCTCCTGCCTGCTCTGCCGGCAGCTCCGAGCCTCCCTGCTTCCAGGCACAGCCCGTCAGCCCTGGCTTGTTGGGCCGGGCCGGCCCCAACTCCCTGGCGTACCCCTATGCCGCCTCGCCCCCGCACCTGCCCGTGGCTCAGGGCAGCTACTCGCCCAGCAGCCCGCAGCTCTACGGGGCTCCCAACAGACTGGCCCTGCCGGCCATGCGGCCTCCGGCCTGTGCCGAGCACGGCGAGCAGCTCCTGGGGCTCTCCGCGTCACCCCTCGGCCAGTTCGGCTCCAGCAACACCTACATGAGGCAGCCCAACTTCCCCGCCGGCCTGGAGCGCTACATGTGATGGGGCTGAGGGGGCTTGGCCGGACATCCCCAGGCTCCCACCAGCGGCTCTGGACAAGCGGACTTCTCCCTCCTGTGGGGGTCAGCGGGGGTAGAGTCGGGGGTCCCTGGCCCTTGGCTCTATGCGGACACACACGTGTGGGAGGACTCAATTCCTCTCTTTCTCAGCTTATTTTGAAGTGGAAGCAAGGTGATCTGTTTATCTGCTCCATTCCTGCCTGGAAAAGCCCTGGCTGCATCTGCCAGGCAGGGCTTCCCACGCTCGCCCTTGTGCCCAGCCTGGCCCCGGGGATGCCGCCTGCAGCAGTGCACCCCGGGGCACTGCCAGGGCGAGGAGGAGCACACTCAGGAGGTGGGTGCATGGTGTAACATGCAGGAACTCTCTCTGAAATGGGCTTTCTCCTCTTTTCCCTGAGTGCCTCCCATGTAACTGGAATGAAAGTTACCAAAAAACCCCACTAAACAAGTTCACTGGATTTTAAATATTTAAGATGTTTATCATTTCCTCTCCCTGTAGGAAAAGAAACCCCAACTTGACTTCTTCTTTTTACTATTTTTAAAATTTACTTTTATTGTTAGAAAGGACATTTTTAAAATAAAGATTTTTCTTCCAACATGGCCAGTGCTGCTGTTCCTCTGGCTCCAGATGGATCTTGGCAAGAGGAAATTATAGTCTTGTAACTGGTGGGAGATGGATTCGGGCTGCTGTTGTGACACCACCACAACTTAGATTTTTAGTGACACTTCCTAAAGCTCTCTATTTTATTATGATTTTCTTAAAACCAAATGGTAACTCCTGCAAGGCTTGTCTGTGCAGCCCTTACTGTAATTTATAGTTTCCATTTGCACAGAGAGAATGCATCTTCCCTCCAAGGAATCCCTTGCAGGTGAAATTCTGATTTAGCACATCATATTAGGAGATCATAGCTTTTCTTGCTAGCAACAAAATCAATTAAAGTTCTAACCTGTTCACTGGCTGGGCTGCTGCTATTTATTTACAGGACTCCCAGCCAGACCACCTGACAAGGTTGGAAGGGAGAATTCCCCATCCCCAGACTAAGATTTTTTTTTTAATTTAAACATCCTTTGGGTAAAAGATCCAAGCTAGGATTTCCCTCCTATTTATCAAGGGTATCTTCTGAAGCAGAGCAGTTTTCTCTAGTCCCTATTTAATTTTTCTCTCTAAGGAGTTGGAAGTCATCTGAGCTTTGGTGTAAAGTGGCATCTCATTCCTCAGCTGCTGGACATGACCAAAAGCTGATATACAGGCAGGTACCACAGAGTCAGCTTTTGTCCACAGCTTAGGACCTCATGGCTTTACGTTCTTGCATTCTATGTGCTCCACAGAAATGGAGAGTAGGGTTAATATGAGAGTGGAGGAAAGAAAATGATTTTTTCTTCTTGGCTTCCTTAAAATTTGGCCTCCATCTGTCTCTAAAAACTGGCCTAGCTCTGGTTTGCTACCTTCACCTGAGTTTGTGAGTCTCCTCTCTGGTCCTTCCAGCTTCACCCTTTCAGCTATCACACTGGTCTCAGCAGCAGCTTCTGTGCTTTTCCCCTGGCAATAACCCCTCTCAGAAAGCGCATTGTGAAAGAATTTATCCCTCGAAATACTTTGGCTCTCTCCAATATCTTTAGGCAGACATCTTCTCTCTAATGGAAATTTGCAACGTGCCATGCCTGCCTGTGACATACTGCCTGCAGAGATCGCTTGGGGGGTGCTGAAACAATCACTTGCAAGGACAGTCAGCAGAAAGGACATTTGTCATAGCTCACATTCATTCCCAGGACCCGATCCTGCAATGTTTTGCTAACAAAAGAACTTTTGAAATCTTGCCTAAGTACCCAGGGTGTCAGAGCCAGACATGTGCCGGAAGCACTGGGTCTGCCAGCTGACGGGGCTGTGACCCCTCTGGGTTTGCTCCCTGAGCAGGAGGGCTGCTGAGGCGGGAAGAGCCAGGTACTGACTTGAAATAAAAACAGCGTTGGGTGGAGGGGGTGGGCAGGAGATGCTGTGGTTCTGCCTGGGGGGGATGCACTGGGAAGGGTTGGCCAAACTGGGACAACTCAGATCAAGCTAAGCTGGCTGGTCCCCAATCCCCTTGGAGACCTGCAGCAGCAGGGAGCTGGTGTTGCAAAGGGTTTTCCAAGTTCCTGGTATCTCTGTGTGTTAACTCAGGTGCTGGTGGAGCCATGGGGGCTGGGCTGAAGGGCGGCTGGGCTGTAACTCGCTCTTGTTCCCCAGCCCTCCTTGTGCCCTCCTGCTACGGCGCTCTCTGGAGAGTGGCATCCAGCTCCAGATTTAGGAATGTGGCTGCAAGAGACCCACCCCACCCCTGTGCCTGTGCAAGAGGGGATCTCTTCAGCTAAGGTGGCTCTGGTGTGAAGCAGGAGTCACCACAGTGGACTGAATCCCCAAAAACCTCTCGGGGAGAGCAGATAACCCTACCCTTGTGTGTTGAGACAGCCCCTAGTAGGCAGCACTGGGTTGCACATCTTCCCAGGACCCTAAAAATCCCTGTCTGCCAGACAGCTGCAGCCCAGAGCCCCCTGCAAGCATCAATAAACCACCCTCACCGCGGGTCTTACACTGCCAAACAGCAGGAAAACAGGGGCAACAAACCCCTTTTCTGCTTTTTCCTGTGGATATTAATCCTCACATGCACAAAACTCTGGCAATTTGTATTGTGTTTGTCATTAAAGTAATGCCTTCAGAGTGTCTTCTTGGTTAAGTTAATGTATTCCAATGAGGCTTTTAAGCTTCCATTTCAAAGCTTTGTTTACAGTTAGGGTGAATCTAGCAAATGAGTAGGATTAAGGTGTCATGTAAAGCATGAGCCTTGCTAGGACAGAGTAGTTTTAAGCTTTGTAAAGTTTATACCTGAGCCATTCATCTGTTTTAGTGTCTTTTCGATGTCCCTGTTCAGTGAATAAGAGGGATTTGAACGAAACGGGAGTAATTATCACTCGGATTTCAGTCGTGAAACCAAGTCTCCTTTGAAATCCTCCCCTCTTTATTAAGGGAGTTTAGGGAATATTATGTAATGACAGTTGTAACAATCTCGACCTCATACAAAAGACAGAGGTAAAACTTTCTGTGCTGTCTGAGATTGTGAAAGGAATGTCATACCTCAGGGTGACGGTGAGAGGTACTCTGGACTTCCCGTGGTGGGGAGAGCCCTGTCCCGAGCCCGTGAGATGCCGACGGGGGAAGTGGAATTGATCCCAAGCACCAAAGAGATTTAGACGTGGTCTGGGCTATCTTCTCTGACTCCTCAGTTAGCAACTCTTTGCACATGAGGCTGATTTCAGGTAACTCTGGCTGCACGTTCAGAAACACACAGCCAAAATGAGCTGCCACTTCGAAAAGGTGTTTGTTTTTCACTGGGAAACACTGGCTACCCACAGAGGACCGACTGAGCTGCAGTGTCTGCCTGCGTACAACAACATTCTGCACATTTTGTGCTTGTACCACCTTCCTGCTGCTTCCAGCAGGTTCAAACAAGCAGTAAGAAACACCCTTTCCAGATTATATTCCCAGGCTATAAATAGTGTTTTCCATCCTGTTACAAACCAACACGACACTAGCTGAAATTTTAACTGAAACACATTTCCTGAAGAACTTAGCAGTCCCTCTGGTAGTGTTAGGTTTTGTCTGGATGCTGCCAGCTGTTCACTGACAGTCTCAATGCGGGCAATGTTACACCATAACTCTGGTTATTCCATGCAGGGCTTTGCCCTTTGCAAATGCACAGCTTGAAGACATTCAGTGGTGTTTCTTGGAGGCCAAGATTGAGTCGGTAAAATCAGACAATGATGGGGAGATGGGCAGTGGGTGCAGTGGGGGTGGCTGAGATGGGCTTTGCCAGGTAGTAATGAGTTTTTAACAAATTAGCACCTGGCAGTCAGCACTGCCCAAGCTCTGAGCTACATCTCGGATTATCCGAGATCCATCACCACTTCTGCTGTGTTGTGTTTAGATCCTTTAGGTTCGGGAAGTTCCTATAAGGACAGGAATGGTGATGCAGCTGCTGAGTTTGTACAGGGCCACAGCAACGCTGCGCTGCCTTCCGCCGCTTTACTCCAGGGGTGTAACGCCGCGGCGAGGGGCTGGCAGGGGCGAGATGGCCCGGAGTGACAGGCGGCGTGCTCAGGCCAACACTGACCTCCAGTGGAAAGCCCTGGGAAGCCGCTCCCGGCTCCCGGGGGGGTGCTCAGCGTGTACCGGCAGCATCCCGGTATTTGGGGTCCTGTTGGCAGCTGCGGGGGATCAGGACATCGGGGAGTTTTGGGGTACGGTCAGGATGAGACATAGTGAAGTTTGTTCAGGGAGGGTCTTTATAAATCACAGCGGGCTGGATACAACCTCCGGGCTTAAAACACCAGTTACTCACTCTGGGGAGGTTTCAGAGGGGAAGGCTTTCTCTGGCTATACCTTCTTTTGCCCTTTTCCTGAGTCATTGCTGGGCACAGGATACAGGATTGGGCTGTGTTGGCTGTCCCCTGCAGCTCTTCTCCCTAGAGTGAAAATAGGGAAACAAGTGGAAGCACAGTGAGAATCTGCACCCTTGATGGAAGGAGAGGAGTCAGTGATGACATCATTCCTCTACAGCAGCCAGTCCCATTGGCAGCCTGACTTAGTGCTTGAAATGTGCTACAGAGCTGGGGGCTGGCCTGGCTCTTAACAGCACCCAAAGTGCCAGGCAAAGCAGCAGAGCCTGAGCATTGGCAGCACAACCCCTACAAGCTCTTGGGTGCAGTCGTTTCATGGCCTTTGTACTGTGGTGCTGAAGGGGTTACTCTGCAGCAGCTGGGTTTATGAATGTAATGAATGAACTGTGCCATCCCAACACCAGCAGGCAGCTCTGGCTTGTGGCAGCTCAGGGTGCTGCACAAAGGTGCACATGAGCCACTTATGTGTGTGCCTGGGAAAAGTTCATTTTCCATTTTCATCAGCACTGCTGAGCCAAAGGCAGCAGTCTATGACCTCTGCAGAAATGGGCCCGATGGTCTCAGATGTTTTGGGTGCTTTCCATCTGCACCAGAGTCATCTCAGGTTTTAAAACTCCCCTTCTAATCAGGTGTTGGAGACCAAATCAAATCTGTAGACTCATTTTCAGGGAGTTTCAAGAGACCTAATGTGGCTGGAGCAAATGGACCTCAAAAAGCACAAAATTGTCCAAGCTCACCAGCCACCCTGGCTCTTCGCTCAGAGCTGGTCATGGATTTCAGCAGAGGAATTCATCCTCCTGTGCAGGTCAGGCCAACCCAGCTCTTGGTTCTACCCTTTTCAGATGTTCTCTGCTTGAATGACAGGAGGGTGAGTAAAGCTGAGGGGGCTCTGCTGTGCCTCAGTATTTTCAGTTTCAGAAAGATGCTTATATGGAGCTGTAACTCCCTCCAAGAACATCCCATCCAGCACTCCTGTGTAACAGAGATGTGCTTACCCATGGGAAAACAGGCGGCTGCCAATCCAATCTCATCATTTGGAGCCTTCACCCTCAAGAAATCACAAGTTTTGCCATCCCAAAGACACAATTAGGGAACATTTTCTTGCCAGACCCCAAATGCATCCCAGCAGAACTTTGTGTTCTCTAGAGATGCCAAAAGCGGCCACTTGGTAAAGATGCTCGCTTCGGGTGGCCGCGGAAGCGATTGAAGTGGGGCACGGTTTGCCTCCTGCACTGTAGGCAGCACCCACGAGGTGGCAGCCAGGTGACACCCTGGCCAGGCCCTGTGGCCCCCCCCCCTCAACTCTCCTGCCCGGACCCCACCAGCCGCAGACCCTCTCCAAGCAGCATTTTCTTCTCCCTGGTTACTTATTGTTAGGTTTTCCACAGTGTTGGTTTAAGCACGTATCCATCCTCCCCCGGCTCGAAGCCCTTTCTTTCCAGGCTGTCTGCTGCTTGGATTCTCCCCGAGCTGATGCTCACCCTCTAAGTATAATTGCAATACAAAGTAGTTTCAGAATAGCGTGCAATAGTGGCTAATTATTTGGAACAATTATACATAACAAAGACAGAGCCAAGCAGCAAGAGGGCTTAATTGTCTGGCCAAGCATGAAATAGCACAGGATTATCGCTCACAGGGGGAGGGGAGGCAACAGAGGAGAATTGCCCCATAGAATAGGCAAGAATCCAGCCTGCTCTGGAAGACAAAGTTTATTGAAGAACTTGAAAATTCCCTGTTGAAGCATCTTCTGAGATGGCAGAGAAGACATGAAAAGGATAATGACCCAGAATATGGGCTTAAGGCACAAATCCCTCCACTGGCAGACTCCAGGCCTACAGGCGCTTAAGAACATGCTTAAATTTTAAGCACATGAATAGTCCCCTTTGACGGCTCACGTGCTTAGAGTTAAGCTCAGGCATAAGTGTTTGTAGGATTGGAGCCCAGATTTTTATTGCAACTAGGCTCTTCTCAGTAATGACAGGAAATAGGTGATGTATAAAGTGCACAAGCTCCCTGGGCAGTGCCATGAAGCCCTTTGCTCCATGTGAGTGACAAGAACCTGCTGTGAGCCACGGCAACATCCACACCTTCCCTCCCTGCCATGGAGCTGGAGGGGAGAACAACAACTGCGGTGGTGGTGAGAGCAGCATCTCCAAGTCATGAGTGGAGCCTCAGAGTCCACAGGTGTGGGTGAGAAGGTGAGGAGATTGCAAAATGGAAAAAAGATCACCATTAAAACCTAAAAAGTGCTGTGGGTGTAGCTGGAGTTCAGCCTAGCTTGAGAGCACCAGAAAACAATGTCTTGGAGAGCTTCTGAGATGGTGTGGAAAATGAGATTAATTTTCCAAAAAAAAGTGGTGGAAATATAAAAAGATTCCCACAGAATATGAGCAAATCAATGCAATAGCAGCTCCTCTCCAAATAATCCCTGCTTAGGCATGCACCTGCTTTTACTGCAGAAAAAGGTTTCTCTCGTGTGAAATCTTCCCTGCTCTTTCTCCATCCCTGAAAGTTTTTTTTTTTTTGCAAGGCTTCCCACTTTTACACGACAGCTACCTCCTGGGCAGTACCACTTGCCCCTCTGTTTGAAACCTAGGTCACTGTTTTTCAATTGTCTTTGGGGCTAGAAGGATTTGTTTTTGTTAGTGGGACAGCAGCCTGATGCTGATGCATGCAGATGTGCTAAAGTAGGGGTGGTGGTAGAAGAAGTGGAAGGTGTGAGCTTCAGTGGGCTGGCTGACCACAGGAGCTGTGGCACCTGCCATCCCATGGATGTCCTGTGACCCAGACCTACAGCTGTGCCTGAGGGTTTGGGTGAGGGTGCCCATGCCAGCAGCAGCGTGTGAGGGCAGTCCAGCCTCAGGAGTTAGCTGTGGAGGAGATTTTGCCTTAGGATAAATGAGTGGACGTGTGGATCTGCCCCACAGGAGGTCAGGCCCCCCTCCCCACTCTTGGCTGTACTCTGCACACCCCTACCAGCCCCCCAGGGGCCCTACAGGGATGTCCTCCACAGGGTGGGAGCTGCTGGTGGAGGAGGTGGCCCCACCACTGCCTCTGTTAGTGCACCTGGGACCTCAGCTGTGGCTTGGGCATTGGCACCCATGGGTGCAGGACTGCTGCTGGCAGCTGCTGGAGGGCATTATGTGATCCATGCAGCCTTCTTATCGGGCCATGTGTGCATCCTCCCTGCCTTTCCCAGGCATGGACACGTGCTGTGGAAACACCCACATTGCCTTTTCCTCCTGTACGCCCAGTCGGGGTGGGGAGCTGACATCACCCCTGGGGAAGGGTCAGGCCAGATGGTGCCAGTGTGGGTTGGGATGTCCCTCAAGTGCTCAGGACCTTCCCAAACCACCCCAATGCCTCAGTGCATCGCCAGCCTGCCACAACGTGCCTGTGCAGCAGCTCAGAGCAGCGGGGCACGGGTGGAGGATTTTCTCTGAAGCCAGAGGTTAATTATGCTTTATTGGATAATTTTCAGCTGCCAGTGCTGGCAATAAAAGGGATTTCCTCTAGATGGCACGCTTATCTCTGCACTGGAAGGGAAGCCCACCAGCCTGCATCCCCCGCAGCACCCCAGCCATGTATTTTCAGGGAACAGATAGCTTATGTCCTCTTACATCACAATTTGAATGCTCAATATCTAGACTGTACAAAAGCCTGGGAAATGGTAACAAGAAAAAGGAATCTCATAGTGAGCACTGCTGGGATCTAGTTAGCTGGGTGATGCTGAGTATCCATCTTGAAGAAATCTGGTCTTTCCAAGTAGCATAAAGCCAGATGTGAAACATCAGCCTTTCCTTTATCAGCTCTCAGTGTCATTTCTTCCATGTGAGTGATCCAGTTTCCTCTTCCCAGCAAGAATAAGCAGAGGTTTACCTGCAATAAGGGCAAGAAGTGGGGATGTGTGTGTACTGAAGCCTCAACACCCCCAGAGTGGCTGGATTAATTTTAATCTGTGTGTTGACAGGTTTCCCCTCTCTTACCCCTGTGCAACTCAGGGTAGCAATTTCTTCTGGTGGTTTTAAGAAAGGAGTAGAAGGTCACACCAGTCTGGAGCTGAGATTCACTCTTCTATGCAGATTCAGCCACAGATATTAAAGGGGTGCCTTGTTTAATAATTTTTCCACCTGACAGTCCTTCACTACGTAAGGGGAGAGAGTTAAGGGGTTTGGTTCTCCCTCTGCTTCTCTACATGTGTGAGATGCCTCACCTCCCTCCCCATACTTTAGGTTGCACATTTTTCTCTCTGTTTTTTTCAACTCCTTCCCAAGATGGGAACAAGGGAAAGGAGCCCAGTGTTATATTTCTGTGCAATCTTATGTAAGGACAAGAGGCAAAATATGTTTATGAATCTTTCAGCGAGGCAGCTCCAGAGATATCAGCATGTACACACAGGGCTGACTTTTCAGAAGAGTACAGCAGGTGGACCCAGATCTGATCTGTAGCTAGAGATGGCTGATACTTCCATAAAGACTCCTATCTCCAGCCTTTTTCTACATGAAAAAAAAAAAAAAGCAATTTTAAAACAATTTTTATACTGATCAAGTTATATTCCAGTAATTTTCCACTTTCTCTGTAATTTCCTCCTTTGAAGGCCCTCTCTGTATTGCTTCTGGCACTCAAGTTGAAGGTCCTCAACTGGCACTTCTGGCAGAAGTGGACTTTTGTGATCTCAGTGGGTGAGGTGGGCATGAGCTGAACTGCTGAATGCAGAAAACTCAGCATCAGGGATTTCCTGGACAAGTTTGGCATGATGAGATGCTAACACAGAAAACCTGAACTCAAAAACCTCATCATGAGTTTCTAAATCCTTGTGGATCTGGCCATTTATTTAGGTTCTTGCACTGGTGCACCCACATTTGGAAAATCTGATTCCCTCTCACGTATATCTCTCACCTCCCAAAAAAACCCTAAAAGTCCTTCCTTCTATTTTCAGGGGATTTTGGAAAGAATGAAGTGATTTAGCAGGCTTGTTTTCACAGGGATATTTTTCCTTGTGTGGTAGGCACAGTTACCAGGCTGTTCTATACACATTGCCATGTGCCAGAGCATAATTGCTTTCCACATGCATTGGCCTTTGGCTAATGTGTTTTTTATGGCAACCAGGAGAGCTGGCTTTGGTGAGTCTCAAAAGTGCACCTGGTGGTTTATGGCTTGAAAATGCTGCTTTCCTCTGAGTCATGGAGGTGCATGTATCTCTTTTCAGGTCAGATTGCTGAAGAATGGTATGAAAAAAGGGCTTAGAGCAAGTCAGGGTTAATCACTTGAGCGTTAAGCTGTGTATGAGTTTGCCTAGTGGGCTTCAAACCCACATGGGAAGGGATCAGTCGTGAAGAGAGAGCAGGAGGCAAAGTTTTGGAACCACAAGCCCAAAACTAAGGGCCTAAAGTCAGATCATAGCACTTAAATAAATGTGGTTTTAAGATGTTTCCCACTCCTCTGAGGAGCAGAAAAGACAGGGATAATTGTGCTCTGAAGTTTTATGGGGACTCAGCCCTGCACATGGGGTTCCTGGGAAAAGACTTCTTTGGAATCCAGGCCTTTTTTGGTGTGGATTTTGAGACACCTGCATTTGAAAAGTCAAGTCAACAAACTCGAGCTGTCCAACATCTGAACACTGCAGGGATGGATATTGGCACTCGGCTCCGGTGGTTTCCAGTCTGGGAATTTCATGTATCTCTCACTATCTGTCACCACCATTCCCACTGACCTCCCTGTGCTGGGAGCTCGTGGTGTGCAGGCTGCAAACTGATCTTTGCAAGCTGGGAGCTGGCAGTGTGGGGCTGGAAAAAGGGTTGAACTGCAGGGAGCACTGAAGGTCTGAGCCTTGAATATGGAAAGAAGAGAAATAATATCAAAGGAAATCACATAAGTGGAAAAAGAGCCCCCTGGGGTAGCCCAGGCAGCATCAGGTCTGTCTTGTTCATGTTTTCAGAGAAGTTAGAGGTCAGCCAAGCTTGATAACGAAGTAATAAAGAAAAATCCATCCCTGAACCTTGGGGGACTCATAGATGCAGTTCTCATCAGAATATACGAATTTAGATGCTGCTCGGAAGAAGCAACAAGAACGATTGTGGGTCACAGACCCAGCAGATCATCTGTAAGGGTCTGGGAGCGATGTCGGCTGGGCTGGAGCTGAACTTTCCGCATTTCCCAAGGTAATTCACTTCCCGGGGGTTTCCTCCCCGCTAACCCCCAGAGCCGGGAGATGCTCCGGGCAGGAGCAGCTCCCTTAGGCGTAGGCATGACCAGTGCTAGTGCAGGAGCAGAGATCGCACCCTGCAGTGCCCCGGGGTTCGTGTTCTGCCTTCCGACTACACCCCCCACAAAATAACGGTCTGGGAAATAGTTTTTCCTGGTGGAAAAAAAAAAATTAAAAAGTGCCCGGTCGCTGTGGCCAGTTCGGCAGCTGTCAAGAGCTCCGACGCGGGCGGAGGCACTGGGAGACCCGGGGGCAAAACCTTGGCAGTGGGGATCCACCTGCCGAAGCCGTCAGCAGGGCATCAAACACCGACCCCACACGCCTGGATCAAACGCCTCATTCAGATAGGCGGGAAAGACAGTGAAAATCAATTTAAAGGAGAAAAAAAAATCATCATGATCGGCTGATGGCTTTTATTATTTTTTTCCCTTACTTTTGAGACTTTTTGGAGACTCTCTCCACTCCACCAGCACTCATCCCTACGCACATTTGATTCCACAATTTAACGTGAAATGTAAAGCAGAGTTGGGTTCCAGCTGTAAGCGAGGCTGTCTGTAAGGAAATATTGCAGAGAGGAGAGCAGAAAAATTAAAAATATGCCCAAGAAAAAATGCTTCCCTGCCAGCCCAGCACGCCAGGGCTCGGCGGGGCGAAGACAAGGCAATCTTTTTGGGTAGATCAATAGGGTTTTTCTATCGGGAGACCACATAATTTCTTACCCCGGCGCACATTAAAACGCGCCCGTTGCTCCGCGTGTGGATGCACGGCCGGGAGTGTGTGTGAGCGTGTGTGTGTGTGTGTGTGTGTGTGTGTGTACCGTGCCTGGGATCCGACCATCTGGTTTGTTTCAGTCCAGGGTTTCCCTCTGCTAAATCATCTCGGGACGGGTGTCGTTTAGGTACTTTTTCTCGTTTTGATTTGTTTCTGCAGCCGATCTTGCGTGGCAAAGCCGAGGCTGAGACCGACTCGGCGGACAGAAGCCGTTCGGAGACGAAGGGAGCCGGATTCATTCACTGTCGTTTCATTGTGGGTCATTCCCGACTCAAACGGGGACAATATTGTGCCTCGAAACAGGCAGAAATCGTGTCGGTGGTGCGTGATCGGGACACGCTGTTTCTCGAGCTGCGGCGCTCTGGGTGCGCGATGCGGAGGGGGAGAGCCAGGTCCAGGCGGGAGCAGGACAAGGCACCGGCCGCATCCCATCAACGGCGCCTCGGATCAACCCCTCTCGCCTCCCCCGTACATTTTCGGCCTCATCGGGGTCCCCATGACCCCGACTACAGCAGCAAGCGGCTCCACCAGAGTTCCCCGTTCCCAGGAGGTCCCCCCCGAGGTCTGCCCACCTCTCCAGACAGAGGGAGAGCCAGCAGCCGGGGCAGAGCAGGGGTGGACAGGCAGCAGACACGCACATCTGTTTCACTTCGAGCCGTGCGGGACCAGCCTCCAGACGGGGAGATCGGGAGGCAGCCTCCCTGCGACCGGGCGCCGGGGGGGCGGCCGAGCATCATCTTCCCCGGAGCATCCCCCGGGCGGTGTCCTCTGCCCCCGTCCGCTCGCAGCGCGTCATTTTGCTGCCCCCTCCCCGCCCTCCCCTTCGCCGCCCTGCAGAGGCACAAGGCGCAGCTCCCGGCGGTTCTTCGCTGCCATGAAATGCACCAAGTGGAAATTCAATCGCCCCGTTGTGTGTGTGGTCGAAATCTCTGGCAGCTGCTTCGGAATTTTTTATGACACTTTCGTTTATGTAGGGGAGGCATTACTATTATTTTACTTAATAAAAATGGAAAGCGGGTCGGGTCTTTTCCTTCTCCACTCTCTTCCATTTGTTCTTCCCATCGCCTTTCCACCGGGCTGATGAACGGAGAGTTTAAACAATGTCAGTAGGAAAGATGCGGCATCTCCGAGGCATTTCTCTGTGTTAGACAATTATATATACATGTATACATGAAAAAATATATATCAGGAAATGAAAGAATATAAATATGGGTATAGTTGAGTATATATATATATACACACACAAACATATGAGAGGGAGATATATGCGTATGCGTTGTGAACACAGGTTAGGAACATCGAAGAAGTATAAAAGTGAAAGCTCAGGAAAGCTTCCCCCAAAGCTGACACGAGCCCGCGGGACAGACTTCCCATCTTCCTGAGAAACTCTCAGCACAGTTTTCCCCACTGTTTTTCCTCTCAGATCGAGAAATTCTCCCCGATGTCCGCTCTGGCGGCGAGGGAGGAGGATGCGACCGACTCCGCGCAGAGGCTCCGGCTCGATAATCGCTTCTTCCACTGGAGATGTGCGGACGTTGCCGTCCGCTTCTGCCCTCTTCTCGGGGTCCCACCGAATTCGCTGAGCCTGTGCACCGAGTCGTTAGGGCTTGAGTAATTGTGACCGGCATTTGGAAGCGGGGCCGCGCAGCTGTTTGGCCCGGCTCCCCGGTATTAGTGCTGGAGATTTTATCACCAAATGCTCGCACCTGTTAACGGCAGAGACTGGCAATTCATCACCGCGGATTCTCACACTGCTGAACGTGGCCCTGGCGGGGGGACATCTCCTCGTGGTACCCCCTAGGAGGAACCCATCCCTTTCTCCCTCCCCAAGCATCCTCCCACGGGAAAGCAGATACGTGTTTGCAAGAGCCTCCAAGGGAAAAAACCAAACCAGCCCAAAACCTAACAGTGCGCGGGTGGTTCGGAGTGTCCGCGGTAGAGACAGGGACAACCTGCTGTCACAGCCACCTACAGGACATGGGCTGGGCAGCTTCCGCCGTGGACGTGTTCCCCGGACTGCGCCAGGGCAGCTGCAAGCGGGGCAGCGGGGCTGTGCCACCCGCGGGAACACTGTATGCCTCTGTTTAGAAGAAAATTCTTCCGTTTCGCCTGCACCCCGAGACAAGGTGGGTGTCTGCTGCCCACCACCTCCTCCTGCCAGCCGTCAGGGAGAGCGGCAGACAGGAGATCCCGTGGCCGCAGGATGTTCCCCTTCCCGAAAGGTTCCTGGGGCCTGGCCGGGCCGTGGGTGGGCCGCCTTGGAAAGTGGTACCCGGCCGGGCCAGCCGCGTCGGGCGGAGATGCAGGACTCGGGTGCGGTCCCAGCACCCCGCGGACACGCACAGCCTTTGCTTTGGCTATTTCTCGCGGGAGGCTCGGCTCGGCAGAGTTGCTCCTCGCCCTCCGGGCCGCACCTGCCTGGCGCAGCATCCCTTCCGTGGGAGCCCTCGGAGGAGGCGGGTTTCCAGGCAGGGTGCTCCGGCCTCGGTGACGTGTCGGTGACGTAAGCGCGTGGAGAAGGGGAGCGGGGATCCCCAAATTCACACGACCCCTCCAAGGGGCCGGAGGCTCGGTCCTGGCGGAGTGAGGGTCCCTGTCGGCGAGACTGCGGGAGGTCTGCAGCTCATCCCCCAAGCTTCGGGGAGGGGCAGCCCTCGGGGGGAGAATGGACCCTCCGCGGAAACTCGCACCGAGGAAGGCGACCGTCGCATCGCGCAGGAACGGGGTCTGAGAGCCTCCAGCACCGCGGGGCGCTTGGGGCAGGGAGGGGCTTTATCCAGCGTCGATCGCCCCCCTCCTGCAGCAGCCGGCCCCAGACGAAGCCAGGGGCATCCGAGAGCCTGGGGAGCGGGCAGAGCCTTTCCTCGAAAGCATCCCGGGCGGGGGACACGGTCCCCGGGGACCGGGCCGGGCCGGGCAGTCCCTCGCTGTGCCCCGTGGGGGCTGCGGCGGGCGCCACGTGATGCCGGGGCTGCCGTATAAAGGCCTGGGGAGAGCTGGCAGCAGGAGCAGTGTGGGAGCGTTTCCGCCGGGTCCCAGCTCGGGAGGGGTGGGGAGGGGGGAGCCGCCTTCCCCACTTCTACCCTCCCCCCTCCCTCTTCCCCTGCCCC
>JACBWW010000016.1:18027597-18068238 GCA_020086605.1 Lanius collurio
TCATCTTTCTCCCCTTTCTCCTTTTCTTTTCCTCTCTTTTGCTCTTACTCTAACAATTTTCCTTTTTATTTTTCTATTTATTTTTCTTCCACTCTTTTTCTTCCTCTTTTCATCTTTCTCCCTTTTTTTTCTTCCTCCCTCTTTCTCTCGCTGTCTGTCTCTCCTGTCTCACCCGCTTCATCAGGAGTTCATCGAGGGCCGCTTTCCCACTCTGTCCAGGAGATTTCCAGCTGTGTCCACCCCCGGGAATCTGTCGCTCGGCCGAAGCGAGGAGGGGATCTCCCCTCCTTTGAACCAGGAGCGATTTCGGCGGGCGCTCCTCCGGGCTCAGCGCTTCCCCCCGCCTGTGCCCAGTGGGCTGCGGAGCAGCTCAGGGCGAGTTTTTAGAGCCAGGCACCCCGGAGCACACTCCCTACACCCCCCTTTCCACCGGCCCGCCGGTGCATTTACCGGGGAGGTTGCTGCGGAACTAGGCGGCCCATGCGGGGTTGCAGGGCTGAGCGTGTGGCCGTGCCCGCTGCCCCCGGGCTCGGGGGGGCCTTGTGGGACCAATTCGCGCTTTATTCTTTCCTTAAATGAGATGCATGTTGGCACCCCAAGCCCGTGGCAGCAACAGGTGACACTGAGGTCCAGGACGGGACCAAACCTACTCGCGGCAGGGTTTTGTCCGCGCGTTTCCAATCCTTCCTCATCATTCAGATGCCAATGATATCCTTGGGTGAACAGAACTCCGATGCGCCCGCCCGCGGCCCGAGAAGGGGCTCAGCCCCACTGGGCAGCCGGTACCGAGCAGCCTGGAGCCCGGCGGCCTTTCCCGGCCACGGGCAGGCGGGATTCCTCGCTTCCCGACCGCCCTGGCTGCCCGCATCCCTTGCCCTAGGATCCGAGTGAATTAGGTGTATGGGTATGGCGTGAACCATACTCATCCTCCCCTGCCATTGCAGGATGAAAAACAGCGAGGGATACAATCTCCCCGATGAGAGGGCGGGAGGGAGACCCAAGGGGTGTAATGAGTTTGTCCGTCACCTTCTCCATGGGAGACTTCGTGTAGGTGCCTTGGGATCTGTCTAATGACCGGTTTAGTGATGTTTCTCCCACCCTCGATGCTTTTTGGTTACCGAGGCTCGGACTCCATGACACAGGGTGGCAGAGAAGCGCTTTTTGGGGGCGTCTTTATCCATTTCATTCATATTTCGTTTTCCCTGCTTTAACTCGCCTTTTAAGTGAAATTAGATTCCTCTTTCGTCAGGACCGCGAGTTTGAAATGGCATGAAACAACACCGGCGATTCCTTTCACTCTCGCAAAAATTCCCAGACACTTCACTTCTCCCCACCACGGAGGCGAGCGGAGAGCACTCGGAAAGCCCGTGGATGAGCCCCCGCTCACCCCCCGCCCTCGCAAATCACTCTTCAGCAGTGAGAGCCTTCTGCGGGGCACACGATCCCCTTTCATTCCAGCTGCACTCCCTGCAAAGTCCGTGGGAATTTTTCCCCCCACCCGGACGAGATTATCTGAGGGGCCCCCCATAATGTCCACTCATCAGCCCTCGCCAGAGGGAGAAGGGGGGACAGAGGACAAGACCTCGGGTGTGAGGGAACTCCTCAGCCGGCTGCGGGCCGGACCCCGGCGGGCCGGGGATGGAGGTGCCGCCGCTTACCCTTTAAATGGTAACAAACTAAACAGAGAAAGAAAAACTTCCCCCCTCTGGGCACGGGGCCTAAAAATTTCAGGGTCCAGCCAGACGGGCCCCCCTCGGCCCGGACCGCGGCTCCCCTTCCACAGCAGGTCTCCACGGGGCGTGTAGAGCTGAGGGGAGCGAGATGGGAATCAGCTGGTGATCCCCCCACCCCCCCGCTTAGGCCTGCAGTGCCCCTGCCATCTCCTCGTTCCAGGAGAGAAACGTGGCCACAAAATAAAGGCAACGAGAGAAGCGCACAGGGCTCGGCAGGGAGACCCGGGGCCGGGCAGGCTGCAGAGCCGAGCACCCACCGCGGGCCCTGAGACTTGTGGGGGACAATCCCTTTCCTAGGCGAGCAGGGTCTCCCAGAGGCGCTCCCTCCAGCTCACCTTCCCATCCCTGAAACCCTGAGATTTTACCCATGTTATTTCTAAAATACTCTTTTCTCTTCCCCAACTCCCCCCACCCCCGCTTTTTTTTTCTTTTTTTTTTTTTTTTCCCCTCTCCTATTTAATTACTTCTCTTGCAAAATCAGAGGCCGCTGCCACCTAACGCGGCACTGAAATCCACGTCTCCTCTGTGACTTACAACCCAAATCCCAGTCCCATGACCTTTCTCTTCCCCCCCGCCCCGGGTCCCCCACCCTCGGTCATGTGGGACACGAGTAAATTTATCCACCCTAGTGGAAAGGCCTCCCTTCTGCAGTTGCTCCGGAGAAGCCCGAGACGTTTTACAAGAAGGATAATTTCGGTTTCCCACCTTTCTCTCTCTTTTCTCCTTTTTAACTCGGTTTTAATTTCGTTTTCTTCCCCTGTCCCACGAAGCTCCCATCTCCCCTCGTGCATGCTCCTACTCTGTATGTCTTTCAACAAGACCCTGCCAAGAGGGTCACTTCAGAGGGACGTTTTTGACGGCTCTTGAGCTCAGGAGATCGTCAAAAAGAACACTTCTGGCCTCCCTGGAGCTGGAGCGAGCTGAGCCCCGGCTGTGTCCCTGGCAACCCATGCTCTCCTGGGGCTCCCGTCCCGCCGCACGGCGGAGGGTCCCACACCCAAGGAGCTGGATATCTGTCTGGTGACAGGGACCCCCTCTTGGCCCTGCGGTAGGGGACACCACCCGCGGCCGCCTCTCCGTCTCTCCTGCGGCTCCGGCCGGTCCTTTCTCACCATCTTGGCTCCTTTTCCCCACCCCAGCTCCTGTGGGGGAGACCGCACCCTCGGGTGCCCCCGGGAACAGCGACTGGCACAACCGCCCACCCTGGGTGACCCAAACCCCAGCCCGAGCGGGTTTTCCGGCAGCAGCCAGAGGTGGGAAACCTCTGGCCAAGCTGCGGGGTGGTCCCCGCATCCCACCCTCACCATCTCTGCTGGGATGTGAGTGGCAGTAGGAAGAGGACGCCCCCTCTCCCGGGGGCAGCACGGCAGCTCCGGAGGTTGTGTGCGGGGGAGGGAGGCAGCTCCGGAGGGTCGGGCAGCCCTCAGGAGGCCGGGGCCAAGCGGTGCCCTCAGACCCTGCGGCTCCGGGCGCCTCGGCCCCTTCCCCACCCTCCACGGGCGCTCCGAGGGGGGAATTCGGAGCGCCCCGCAGTGTGGCCTTGTCTCTGTGCGGATATTCGGCATGGTGTGAGTGTCGGTGTCGCAGCTCCGCCGTCGGGGCCGGCCGGAGGAAGCCGCTCCACCGCCGCGAACCGCGTGTGAACCGGCGGCGGGCGGCGCCGCTTCGGGTGGCGCAGAATTCTCCCCCCCACACCTCCTTTTTTTCTTTTTTATTTTTCCGGCGTTGCTAGCCGTGGGCACATTCCCCTTTCCTCCGGGAGCGGGGCTTTACCCCAACCGCAGGCAAGCATTGGGCGCAGTTTGGTGGAGGCAATGAAACCACGGCTCTGAGTGTATCTGTCAGGTCTTTCCCCTTTGCCCTTGCTCGGCAAAATCTCGCCCACGGGCTCGCATGGGAAAAAAATGGCGAGAAATTGATGGAATCTATTCGTTTCCCGGCCTCACTGAGAGATCGGGAAAAATATTCCGGAAAGCGTCACTGAAATCCTGCAGAGCTCGATTTCAGGCGCTGCTATCAGCTGTCGACGACGAAAGACGGGCAGTTCACTCTCCTATATGGAAAATAAACATACTGGAGCCTCCCGCCAGATCCAGTTAATATTATAGTCGATATTCCCAGAATTTTCCTTCTGCTTTGCACAGTGTTCCTTGGTTTCACTTATTTATATGCCTGAGACAGACAGAAGAGAAATATCAATCGAGAGGGAACGGCATCTTTTGATAATCGGAAACAGGGGTCCTTTTTCTAAACATCTCTTCTGGCCCCAAAATTCGTGGGGAAAAAAATAAAAGTGAGTGAAAGCATCGTAGCAGCACCGATGAGAAATAATAAAGCCAAATTAATCGGAAACGAACGTTTCCCGGAAAACCAAGTGGTGCGAAGCGGATTTCCAGCGCGGGGCCGGGCCGAGGGAGAGGCTCTCCCCGCCCAACCCGCAGGTGCCTCTGCGGGGGTTTAGAACCCCTAGGCTTGTACCCTTTTCCCCGCTCCCGCAGAGTGCTCGGGCAGGGATGGATCCCGGCTCGGTCCCGCTTCCCAGACCCGGGCTCCGCACGCGGCTCCCGCCTGGAATTTGCGCGCTTTGGTCATTTTCGCCTCCCGCGGGCGCAGGGACTCCGCCGCCTTTCGGGGCTTCCCTCGGTCGCTTTCCCTGGGAAGGTTTAATATAAAACAACCTCCCGCCCAACACACTTTGTTTTCAGCTGGATCCCCGCGTTATTTCCCGGGCTGACCCGACGGGAAGGTGCGGAATTTTGCCGGGTTGCTGTCGGTTTTTAAAGGAGGGAGAAGAGGGGAGAGGGGTGAGGGAGGGAAGGGGGGGCTGCGGCTGCCGCCTCTATTTTAATGTCATTATAGTTGCCGTGGCAACCCATTGGATCACTCCTCCTGGAATGAACCTTGTGACAATGGTTGGTTTGCGAGAAATCGGTAAATGTGCAACCGGGGGACACAGCTACATTACCGCGAACAACAGAAAGGGTTTAACATGTGACCCTTCCAATTATGCTGATGATACCTCGGTGCAGCTGCCTCCGCCGTGCCGGGAAGATGTGGCTCTTTGGGGGGGTTGGGGAGGGTTCCCGGGGCTGTTTCAGGGCACAGCCCGGTGGGGATGGGGCTGCAGCCCCCACCGCCTCTGTCCTGAGAGAGGAGCAGCATCTCTTTCATCGGGATCGTGAATGTGGTCCCAACCACTGTAAGAAAAAAAAAAAAAAAAAAAAAAAAGAAGAAGAAAAAGCTTCTTCGGGGGAACATGGAGAGAGTTGAATATGCTGTGGCTGCGGGGCTGTGGAAAAAGGACCTGCCTCGGGGGGTGGGCAGCGACCCCCCGGCCCCGGAGCCCACGGTTCGGCGGCACATCTGTGGCACGGCTGCAGGGAGGAACGAACCAAACCCGCCCCCTCCTCGGAAAAAAAAAAAAAAATAGTTAGAAGCCTTAAAATATGGTTCAGAGAATTACAAGTAATCAGAGCTGCGGGGGTCAGCAGTGCAAACTTTTTAAGACTAATGTTTATTTAGAAAAGTGAGTGGTGTCTGCGTTGCTTTTCTAGTGCCCCAGCACAAAAGTCCTAATGGCTTTTGCAGACTTTCCACCACGAACTCCTGCACAGGGCGCGGGGACCACCGTCGAAAGCAACCCCGAGCCGCCCCTTTCAAAGGTATCATCGGCACAGGGTTTATAACCCCCTCGCCCGTCTTTCCGTGCATCAGTGACGATATTTTCTGCACCCCCTCCTCAGTTTTGCCCCTCTTTCGCGTTTGTTTGGTGTAACCCGAACCCTCCATAATACTGTGGAGGAGACAAATCGGGGGGATGGGAACGGTGATCCCCACCTCCCTCCCCGATGCCGTTCAGCCCTGGACGGCTGCGGTCCTGAAAGCAAAGCGGGGCTTCAGCGGAGCTGGAAACCTCGTTAGGAGGAACCCGGGGGCAGAGGCAGGAACCGTCTTGGGGCTGGCTGGCCGGAGTCCTGAGAGAAGGCAGAGCTGGCAAATCCATTTTCCCGTCTCACCCCTTCCAGCCGCTTTCCCGGGAGCCCAGCCACAACACCAGCTCTTGTGTAGCTTTGGGTGTCTCTGCTGAGCCCATCCCAAAACCCATCCTGTGGATAAAACATGATCGCCAGTTGGGATTTTACCACCTTAGCATACTCGAGGCTCCGTCTCAGGATGCTCCTTTTGTTTTCAGGACTGGAAGAACAAAACTAGCAACTTTGCACACCTCTTCGGGCAATTCCCCTTCGACTTTAAAGAGGAGGCGGATACAGGGGAAACGCAGACCTGGAATCTCGCTGAAAGCCGGTGGCATCAGCTGTAGGTGCCTTTCTGTGTTCAGTTCCTTCCCTCATCACCTTCCTGCCCTTGGCAGGTGGCAGGATCTGGGAGGGATGAGCAGGATGTTGTCCCCTCTCCCGTCATTATGGTTTACAGCTTATTATTGAGAACCCACAGCAGCTTTGCAGTGGGATGTGCAGGAGAGAAACAGGGTGGCAAGAGGAATGGGGGGGGAAGAGGGAGAGAAAGGAGCTGGATCTTGCTCCCTTTCCAGCCAAGTGACTGTCTTGTCCTGATCCTGAAAAGGTAAGCTCGGTTTAACCCCTTCATGGTCTGCATAGGGAAAAATATGTAGCTCATACCTGGGAAGGCTGAACCAAGAAATGGCAGCTGAAAGTGCCTCCAGAAACACACACCAGAGGCCTGATCCTGGCTCCCCCTGAGCCAAGCACAGGTGCTCAGCTCTGTCAGGACCAGGTTCAGGGCTGATGTCGTGGCCGGTGCTGTGAGGCTGAGTGTGGTGAAAGGAGGACAGTGGTATTTATAAACTACTGAAATGTGCCTTACACTTGAAGGAAGATCATCTTCTCTCCCTCAAGTGCTTTCATTTGAAGGGCTTGACTTTGCTTTCGAAGAAGTTGATAAGACATTCTGGCCTTCCAACTCCCATTATCTCCCCAAGGGCCCTGCATCGCCCTCCTGACCGTGGTGCTGGAGCACCTAGATCAGATTGCTGTAATTGCTCAGGAGTGGAGGACCCCCAGGCAGGACCTGGCACTTCTCTTCAGGGATTGGAAACCTGATGCAAAGTCGGGCAGTGGAAAGGGGCTGGGTGACACCCGCCCCTTACTATTCTGTCTCCCTCCGCCCCCCCTTCCAAAGCAAAAATGCTGGGAATGCTCTTCAGCCCTAAATTTGGAACATTTGGGCTGGAATCTTTTGGATGCATTTGAAGAGGAGAGGCAGGGAAGAAGGGTGCAGACAGGGACATGAGAAGGAGAAAGAGGTACAGCCTTGCTGGCATGAAGTTGATTTGTGTGAATCCTGTCCCTTTGTGGCTGTCCTCTGTCATTGTACCCAGGAGATGCTGCAAACCACCGCAGATGAGGCTCATCCGTGTGGGAAGCATCCCACAGGTGTCACAACCCTGCAGCCGCTTGCCTTGCCCCTCTGTTTGAACCAGAGCTGTACTTCTCCCTGCTAGGGAAGGGCTGAGAATTTCAACCAGCTACTCCTGCAGCTGTGTTCTGCTCCCCAGGACCTTGCTGGGGCAGAGAGGTGTGTGTGACATCATGGGTGACAGTGAGAGACGGAGCAGGTGTCAGTGGGTGATCCAGGGAGCCCATGGGCCAGTTCAGCAAAGCCCCTCCATCCCACAGGGGCTGGGGCCAGTCTGATGCTCCAGCAAGGTTTTTCATCTCCCTCCTTGATGTCAGCAGAGCACGAAGGCAGGGGAGAGGTCAGCCCCTCTGTTAATACATGTGTTTTAAATAACTGGTATTTTTATTTCTTCCCTTCGGTGCGGTGGGCTTGGCACACAACTTTGTTTGCACAATTGTCCTGCCTATAGGTTCTGTTGCCCAAGTAAGGAGAAAAAGATCCCGTGTGTGATCTGGAGGTGTGCTTTGCTGGTTCTGACATGTAAATATTAATCAAGAAACAACAGCAAAGAGACAAAAAAATCTCTCCTACCCTTGAACCCCTTCAGATCCCTTTATTGTCCAGGCATTTGTTGCACTTGGACTGGCTTTTCACTTTCTCCTCTCAGAAAGGCTGGCTCCAGCAATGGTCCCCAGATTCCTCAGCTACATCCTACTGAGGGAAAACATTTATTGAAGTTTTCAGCTTATTAGGGAAATACATATTTCTGCTTCTTTTCCAAACTCCACTGACATCTTTTCAAAGCCAGCCCTGCCTGTCAGCATGGGGGAAGGCAAGGCATCCAGGCATCCCCTCTCTCTCCTCTTGCAGCTGTATGAACTTGGAGTACCCTAAAATGCTGTGGAGGGGGAATTCCTACCACCACCATGTGCTTTGTTAGTGGACAAAAGCGGTGAGTATGTGTGTGGATTATTTTCCTCCATAAAGCTGTGCTTTGGCTCACTCACACCTCTGAAGAAACCCAGGGTATTTGGACACACCATCCAGCTCCCCAGACAGCCACGCTTCAGATGAACTCTGCCAAGGCAGCACTGATGAAGTGAGAGGGCACAGGGAGGTGTCCAGTGATAGAACTGGACAGCCTGTTTCACATGAAGAAGAGGAACTACTTTTCCCTGGGTCATCCTGTAAAACTCACTCTGTCATGGTTCTCACTCTGCTGGCAGGTTCTCAAATGGCAACTACCAAGTACTCAAGGCTGGATGTGGCCTTTAACTTCAGGTGTCCTTCAGGCATCAGTTGCCAGAGGTTGTCAGAGAGTAGCAGGGAGACAATCATTCTGTGCTTACTGTTTCTTTTATTTTCTTTCTAAGCATCCATCCCCAGACACTGCTGGAGAGGAGATTCTGGAACTTTGGAAGAAATCCCACAAATTTTCATGGAAGCAGAACAGCAGGAAGGCAAACAGGAAAGAAGAGGAGTAATATACTAATCTCAGGGGCACTTGTTGTGTTTCTCTCTTTTCTTTGCTGTGCTGTTTCCTTTTCCTCCAGTCACATACTGCAGGATTACGGCAAATGAATTAAGGGATTAAACCATGAGGGAGAATTAGAATCCTGCTGATTTAGAAGCAGAAAACCAGATGGGCTCATTGAACTCTAGATGATGTAAGAAAATCTTGGGTAGTGCTTTGGATGTAACTCACAGGATAATTCAAGTTATTGGGAACCTCTGAAGATCTCTGGTCCCACAGCCCCAAAGCAAAGTCATTTTAGATAAGATTGTCCAGGGCTTTGTGCAGTGAAGTTTTGAATGTCCCCAAGGATGGAGATTCCCCCACACCTCTGGTCCTCTGTGTTTAACCATCTTCAGGGTAAATATTTCCCCAATATCTAATCCAAGCTTTCCCTTCTGCAACTTGTACTCATTGCTTCTCCTTCCACATCTGTGTGTGCACTGGGGAGATGTCCAGGTTCATCAGGACCCATTCAGGACCGGTTGTACATCCCTTGTAAACCAGACTGTTGGGCATGAGTTTCAGAGGTGGTCCCATCCCAGGGGGTTCTGGGCCTCCTGAACTCCTTGGATTGTCCCAGTGGGAGCAGGCCTGGATGGGAGGTCTCACCTCTCCATGGTGCATCAGAGCTGCCTTTGAATCGTTCTCACCTGTGTAACAGGGTGAGGATTTGCTGTAACTGTGACTGGAGACATCCTGAGCAGCATCCAAACATCACTCCCACAACCCAAATTCAGGATCATCCAGGAGGTGGTGGGTCTGGAGAAAAAGGACTTATGGTGGCCTTTGTCCTGCTGCATCCACCTGGGGAAACAAAGGCATGGATAATAAAGGTCACAGTCATTGCTGACAACTGAGCCGAGAGATTCCTTCTCTCCAGTGCCCTGAGCACTCCTCCAGACTGCCTGGGGTCACACAGCATGAGGCCATGCTCAGGCACGGCTTTTGGTGACAGGCTCACAGGCAGGTGGACCTCTTCCAGTACATTTTGGCAGCTGGGAATCATCTCAGTGAAAGACAGAGCTGTGACATGTTTGGCTGTGTCTTGCAGAAGAGAAGAAAAAAAAAAATTAAAAAAGAGAAAAGAGAAAAAGGAGAAAAGTTGTCTACAACATCCCAGCCTGTCCCTGATCCTGGGAATGGGTATGAGGGAAAAGGTGCATTGCACCGACCCTGTGCAGTGAGAAACGGAGAGGCAGAAGTCATGAAACAGGGCTCTGTTTGGCCTCAAATTTGATTTGCATGGTTAAAACTTGCTGATCCCATACAAGGTTCTCCTGGCTGGGAGCTGAACTTGGTTCCACAGCCAAGCTTTCTTCTTTTCCAGAGTGTTCAGAATAAATCAGACTTTCACAGCCGTCTTAGAGTGGAAGGAGCAAGAAATCACATTTTGTCTCCTATCCAGGAGCTCTGGGAGAAAGAAGCTGTCAGAAACCCAGGAACCAGCCCAGATCTGCTGACACATGCTCTGGGACTCCTCCTGCCCAGCGCTGCCTTCACCCATCTGCTGTAACAGCTCCATCAGCTCTCATGCACTGCTTTTCCCAGAGGAGATCCCAGCCAGGCTGCTGGCACCCAAGTGGAGCTGTGCCCTGAGCAAGGGATATCAAAACATCTTTTGGGCTGGGTTATTCTCTGCCCTGCATCTCACACAAGCCATTAAAAGGGTTTTAACACAGACCCAGATCAGGTGTGGTGCCCTGCTGCAAACATTTGCACTCCCCTGGGGTTGTATCTTTAGGGTCTTTTTTTCCCTAGAGGATCAGCCCAGAGAAGTCACCCTTCCACACGCTTTTCTAACTCTCTTGTCACTAGTCGCACTAGGAATTGTTTTCTGAATATTTAGGTAGAATTTGCCTTGTGTCCATTGCCTCCCACGCACTTCCAGGAGGGTGGTGGCTCCATTGTCTCCTTCTTCTCTGACTGAACAAACCCATCTCTCTCCACATCTTCCAGCTTGGCAAAGTACTGCTGATTTTCCTTGTACAGCTTCATAAGCATTTGAGGGAGAGGGGCAAGTTCCCACAAACACTGTGTGGGTCATGCCCATCTGAGCATCTCCCAGCAGGGAGGGAGGGTCTGGTGGAGGTGGCTGCAGAAACCCTACCAATGCCTTCAGTGGAGTCCAGCAAGAGACCAAAAGCTCCATTGCTGATCCTGTTGAAACAGAGGGTTAAAGCTTCTCTGTTAGAGCCATTCCCTGCTAGTGAGATCCATACAGTCTATTAAAATTAGGGATCTTATTATGGGCCATATAAAAAAGGTAAAGAGGAAATGAGAACCGTATGAAGGGTTTCATGTGTGTGCAGATGGCAAGGGCATCTGAGGCTGAGAAAACCTTTCCAGCAGGCTTTTTCCTAACAGAAATGCTTACTTTACAGGGTTTCCCCTCTTTTAAAAGGAGATAAATAAATGCAGGAATATCTATTCTGCACAATTCACACTGGCTGACCAGCCACACTGTCCTTGGGAGGGAGAAATAGACCCTAAACCCATATTGTGCTCTGTCCTGGTTTCAGCTGAGATGGAGTTAATTTTGTTCCTAGTAGCTGGTACAGTGCTGTGCTTTGGGTTTCGTATGAGAATAATGTTGATAACACACTGCTGTTTTAGCTGTTGCTAAGTAGTGCTTACCCTAAGTCAAGGACTTTTCGGTTTCCCATGCTCTGCCAGTGTGGAGGTGCACGAGAAGCTGTGAGGGAGCACAGCCAGGACAGCTGACCTGAAGTGGCCGAAAGGATAATCCATACCACAGATCATCATGTTCAGTATATAAACTGGGGGGAGTTGGCCAGGAGCCACTTATCACTGCTTGGGAATGGGATGGTGAACTTTTGTATTGTGCATGACTTGTTTTTCTTGGGTTTTCATCCTCTCTCTCGCTTTATAATCTGCCTTACTATTTTATTATTTTTTATTATTAATTAATATTATATTGTAAGTGATGTCAATTATTAAACTGTTCTCAGCCCATGGGTTTTACTTTTTTTCTAATTATTGTCCCTACCCCACTAGGTTGAGGGGGACTGAAAAAGAATCTTCATAGTACTTAGTTGGCTGCTGGGGTTAAACCAAGACATGCTCTCATGAGCAGTCTCCTTTTCCCCTAGCACCAGGTTCAGCTTTCAAATGCACTTTTAAGTCATATTCAGCTCTCTCCTGAACCAGAAGAAGCAGACTGTGTTTGCTGCCTCCTGCAGCCTGATTGAGGACTGGTAACACATCCATCAGTACACAGGAGTTATTTGAGTCTGTGGAGTAGCATCAGGAGCACTGAGAGCTGGCCAAAACTGGGAATTCAACCTTCCAGCAGTGGCCACTGCTCTGCCTCTGTTTCAAAGCAGCAGAAACCAGGGACCTCAAACATGAATGGACTTTGTGTCTGTATCAGAACCAGAGACCCTTGGAGTGTGGGTATTTATTTGCTTGACCTTACCTCCTCCTGGGACATTTTTAGTGTGTCTTGTCCTGTCCCCACATGATTGGCTGTCCTGTCACACAGCAGTGCCAGAGTGGGAGAAGGTCCCAGAGCTGCTCTCTGAACCTTTAGGATCCTGTGGGAACCCTCGACTACTGCCTTAGGTCCTTTAGGGGTCTGAAAAAACAGCAGACTGGAAGCGTCTGTGGACCATGATCCTTATTTATACAGAAGTATAATCTCTCTCTAAAGGTGTATTAGGGGAGTGATCTGTGTCCCCCTGTGCAGGCTGAGCTGAAGCACAGTGAGGCTAAGTGACAGGAGCAAGGTTGTGCAGATAACTTGTGGCAGAGCAAGAACGGCAGCCCAGCAGTGTTGTGAGCTCTTGTCACCACTGCTCAGTGTCAGAGCTCTGGCCACCTTGCCTCCCTGCCCACCCAGCCAGGCAGCCCGCTCCTTTCTCCTTCAGACTCTTAAAATAAGACTCGCAAAGCCTCGAGCGTGGTTTCGATTTCATTAATAAATCCCTGCTTGCACTTGAAGCTGCTGTGCCTTTTAAAACATTATCCATGGCTCTGGTTACACTCCTGATGAAAGCAGGCATGGCCCTATTAGTTTTCATGGCAAACAGCACTGCCACGTCCTGCGATCCTTTACGCACTTGGTGTAACCCAAGTTTCTCAGGAAAGGGAGGGGGCAAAAAAGGCATCTTGAAAGGCAGTGTCCTTCTCCTTCACTGCAGACCAAGGGCATTGCACACTTGAAACCCCCCCCGAAACAGCTTTCAGTAAACTATACCATTTTAAAAATAGTTTTAATTTTTTAAAAAATTGCTACCAACAATTACCGCCTGGCTCTGCAGCTCCCACCTGATGCCTGTGTCCCTCCAGCCCTGGACAGGGGCTGTACTAAGGGGCAGGAATGGGCATGGGGTGTGGAGAAGGGAAACAGGACTTGCATGAGCCGTGAGGGGCAGCAGCTGCTCTGTAGTGCAGTCTCCATGGCTCAGAGAGGAGGTGTTTTAGTGGGGAGCAGAGTTAAGTGTCCATGGCCAACCTGTGTGAAAAACCCACCCCATGGCAACAGGTTTGCTCTGGGTTATTAATCCCATATCTGCAGATGGGTAAACTGAGGCACAAAGGGGTTAATTCTCGGTAGTGGTAGAGGATGGGGAGGACAAGGGGAGCTCTGTTCCAAAACTGTTGAGGAACCCTTCAGCTTTGGTCTGTCCCATAGGCAGTGCTTGGAGACCTTCGTGGAAGTGGGTTTGCAGCGAGAGCAGAGAGACTGTGCTCAAACAGGCCAGCAGGAAGCCAGCTCGAGATGCAGGACTGTGGCAGAGATGAAAGGAAATAGAGGAAGGAAGGGGGAAAGCAAAGGAAAGAGGCAAGGAAAGGGGAAAGGAAAGGGGAAAGGAAAGGGGAAAGGAAAGGAAAGGAAAGGAAAGGAAAGGAAAGGAAAGGAAAGGAAAGGAAAGGAAAGGAAATGGACAGGAAAGGAAATGGACAGGAGGAGAAAGATATTAAGAAAAAAGAGAAAAATGAAGTGAGAAAAAAAAGTGAGAATAAGGAGGAAAGAGGGAGGAAAGGAAGCTCCCTTTGCATTTCCCAAAGCAGACAGCTGCTGAGGGCCATGCTCCCTCTCTCCTGCCCTGGATCCCACATCTCCACCTGTGTCCCAGCATGTTCCCTGCTCCACAGAAGTGAGGGCTGCCCTGCCCACCCCAGAGCTAAGCCTGGCAGCTGTCAGAGGGGCTGGATGGCCAAGCTCTGGGCTGGCTTTCTTGCTGCTCACACAGGGCAGCCGGGAGAGGGTGGCAGGTGAGTGAGGCACAGTCATTGCTACAACAGATGGCAGAGGCATGACATTACATGGCAGGGCTATTATTTACTGAGTGCTCGTGTTTGTCATGGCTGAAGATGACATCTTATTAAGGAGTCATGACTCTGGGCGATTTTTTTAAGCCTGGGGGCCAAGAAGGCTAATGAACAGGGATAGCTCCAGGAATAGATGGAGGGAAGTGCTGTTTTCAGGTCACAGGCAAAGCTGACTAATGTTTCACTGACCTGATTTCTGGGTGATTTCCAGGCACATCTTGCTCCTGCTGATTAGAGGTGGATGCATCTTGCCATGGCTGTACTGTGCTGGCTCAGGGGGAAGCTGCTCTCTCAAGAGACCCTGTGGCAAGGGAGCAAAGCCTGAGATGTGTCATGAGAAAGCTCCCACCCACAGACAGCCAAACACCAGTGCTCCTGCAAACAAGGGCATGTGGCAGGCAATGACTTTTGGGCAGGTTTCCCCAAATCTCACCTTGCAGGAGGTTTGGAGGAGGGCTCTCAGAGACCACACACAATAGCTGGGGGAGCATGGGAAGCAGGACCCCGCTTGTCACTGTGGCACTTCCACTCCTGTGTGATGCTTGTCAGGACAACTAGACCAACAGCAGGGCTGCCTGCCTCATTTTGACCCCCTCAGCCTGCCCTGGCACCACCTCTGCAAGACTTGCCCTCCTTAGCCTGAAACAAGAGCTGTCTCCCTGCAGCTCCCATGCACTGGCTCCTTATCGCTGACCCGCTCTGTCAGTGCAGATGCTTGACTAATGTTCCCTTGTAAAATGTTGTGTTAAGCACATTCCAGGCTCTGACATTAAATACTTGGGCCAGGGCAGCGCTCAGCCTCCGGCGGACGCAGCGCTGAGCCAGCCCCAGCCACACGCCGGTGCTGCCGCAGCCAAATTTGCTTTTTTCTGCCCCGTCCCCACCTCCCCCTGCCCTCCCTGCAGCACAGCCAGCGTGGGCAGTGGGGGAAGGAGGCAGTGGGCAGGACCACGGCTGTCTGGCAGATGAAATAATAATTACCCCAGCCGCCTCCGGCCTCCCTCGCATTCCTCTGTGCTAACAGCTCGGCTTATTTTGTTTTCATCCGCAAATATTGACTCGTCGGGTTCTTTTCACCTCGTGCCTATTAAAAAGGCATTGCTCAGAGTATTGTTATTGAATTTGTTCTGCAGCTGCGAGAAGCATCCAGCGGCTTGAAGGAATTCACCCACACCGTCAGCACAGGCCCTGAGGGCTGTGTGCCCTCCATACCCTCCGAAACTGCTGTGCCTGCTGCTCCCCAAGGGACAGGGCCTGGTTCTGGCTCAGCAAGGATTCTGCCCAGCCTTTCCACCAAGGGGGAGATCAGGATGGTGCTGAGGATGAGGCAGAACTATGATCTGCTCCTGGGGAATGCTGCTTTGCTGCTCTGTACCTCAGTTTCTCTGTTCAGCTTTGTGATTCCTGACCATTTTTGTAATGTGCTGGGAGTGTTAATTATATACATGAGGTTTAACAGCCTGGCCTTTTGTTGCTGCAACTTGTCCTCCAATATTCACTTCAGCTTGAAGATGTAGGATTTATTTCCAGATGCCTTAACCTGGCTGGAGCAATAACCAGAAAAATAAATCCCTTAATTTCTCACTGAGCTGAATTTTCTGGGTAATTAGTGAGCATGACAGCAGTGCTCTCACAGGTCCAGTGTGAGAGTTTGGGATCATGGTTGGGGGGAATGTTGGTGCCTCTCCCCCCTGCAGGTGGTGTCTGGGGTGAAGGAGAGGGATGTACAATCTCTCCCCACTTTCCCCACAGAATTCAGCCAAGGGCAGGGGCAGCGGGAGAGCAGCCTGCTCGTGAGGAAAGCCCCTGTTTCGGCAGCTGTGCTCGGCTTTGGCATCTCTCCCAGAATAAAATTGACTGGCACCACATTCCCAGGGACTGCCCTCTGTCCCCAGCCCTCCCTCCAGGGGAAATCCCAGGGATGCCAGCACTCTGCCAGCAGCTCTCACCTGATTCCCAAATGGGAATAGGAATTGAGACAGGTGAGAAAGGCTGAAGTGTCAGAGGGCAGCCTGGGGTGTGTGTCCTTATTGAAACCTCTTCCTCTTACCTGTGAGTGTCCCAATGGACCCTTCTCCATCAGGGGTCTGACAGATGCTTGTTCCTGTGGATAGGCTGGGCTCTGGTGACCCTTGGGATCCTCTATGTGCACATCTATGGCAGGATCCTTGCCTCAACTTCTCCACCCTTCTAACCTCCCTCCAGATGCCTTTTTAAACTCTTCCAGCATGAAAAGAGCCAGCAGGTGAAATCCCGGCTCACCACCCCTGCCTACACCCCAAAAATAACCACCAGCCAAGTGTGGGACATGAGGAAGAGCCGTGACCCCCTGGTGAAGGGATGCTCTTTCTGGGGGAGGGATAGATGGTGTGTGGCACCTGATCCCAGACTCCCTGCACTGAGCAGGTTGTCTCCTGCCTTGTGACCAGCCTGCAAAAAGGAAGGTGGCCTCCTCCTTCTCCCAGCGCCTGTTTGTGGAAGGCAAATGTCAGCGTTGTCATGCCCAAGTGTTTATTTTGGAAACAGCCAGGGACCTGGCCAGCAGGCACAGGGGACATGATCCTCCTTCATGGCAAGGAGGATCGGCCACCCGGCGGCGGCTCCAGCCATGCCCCACTGAGGATGTGGCTTGGCCAGAGGGCACTTTTCTCCTGCCTTCGGCCTGCACCACATCAGGTGTCTCATAGATACTGACCAGGCACAGGGGGGCATCATGCTGGGCCCAGGTGGCAGCCAGAACCCAGAGAACACCTGGGGGTACCTGGGGGTACCACTGACCCTCGGGGTGATCCATAAGGGCGCTGGCTCTGGCGAACTCCCAGGGTCATTCCAGGCATAGCAGCTCCATGTTCCTGGGGTGGGAAGAAAACCATCTCTGAGAAGTGTCCTGTTCGCCTGACCTTTGGTCTCCAAATATTTAGGATCCCACAGGGTACAGTCACAAGCCTTGTTCAGCTTCAGTGTGATGCCATTTGCCTCCTGCCTCAGCTGTCCCCAGTAATTCATCTCTGGCTTGCTGATCTGGGGATGTGGAAGATCCTCTAGCACCACCAGGCTTCCCTGAGGTGAGTGCAGGCACCAGAGCAGCCTCCCAAGCCCTGTCTGTCCCTTGTTTCATGCACACCCACATTCCCCCCTTGTCACAGGCTGATGGTCACCAGGAATTGAGGGCACCATCCATGGAGGGCAGTCCCCTGTCCCTGGCAGCGTTCACTCTTCCCTCCCTAGTTTGCATCTGTCACTATTCCAGCAGTGACAAGGGAGAGATCAAACATGGATGGAGTGACCAAACCCTGGCAAAGTGTTGGACTTTGCATTAGGGAAGATGCTGGGAAAGGGCATTTGGGGAAGTCTGTGTAATAATCAGGAGGAGAAAACTGGGATTTACATGAGCCAGCAGCAAACTAGAGAAGCAACCCCAGACCCCAACCTAGCCTGGAGTTTTTTGGTCAAGGGCAAGGACTGGTGGCTTTGGGTAGGCTCAGAGCTGAGCCCTTGGGGGCTCTGAGCTTGCGGGCAGAGGATGGCATAAATTAGGAAGGATGCTCTTCTCTCCTGGGGTGGTTGTGGATTTCCTATCCCTGTTTCATGAGTTCCTAGAGGTATCTCTGTCCTGTGGTTTTTTGGAAGAAAAAGCTGACTGGAGAGGACTGGGCTGAGGCTGGGGACCTTCAGAAAAAAACTCCAGGAGGAAGATCTGTGTTTGGACAATTACACCACCTCAATGAGGAGGGAGAGTGCTCGTGTGGCAAGTCCTTGAGGAAATGACACTCACTGTCACTGAGGCTGCAAGGGGAGAAGAGCTCAGGAGGAGGATGCAGAAAGTAGGAGTGACACTTTTAAAGAGGCCATAGTGGCTACTGAATATTCTTTGCTCTGACCATAGGTACAGCTTATTGTACATGCTAAAATGCCAGGCCTGGCCATTTTGGTTGAACATCCACTTCTTCCACAGAGGACTCTCCTATTCATAGCTGACACAGAAGATAAGGATTCCTTAACCCTATAAGAGTCAATGCTTTATGTGAGACAGGGCCATAAGGTTGTGTCCATCAGAGACCATTGAGCCAGAAGTCCCAGACAGATCCTGCTGTTCAGAAGTCCCTTTGCTACTGCTTGCCATGGGCTGAGGATGGCAAAACCCCCAAACTTCAGCCTGCATGGTTTTATGATGAGCTAAAAGTTTATGATGCTTCATGGACAAAAGGGGTTTTTAAAAAGCTCTTTTAAAATGAAAATTTATGAAACTAAATTATCACTGATTATATTTTCATACTTTTTATTAAATTAGAGGTGATTTTTCAGCATGCTGCCTGAAATCTTGATAGTAATTCTTTTATTGGCCAGACACTACATTTTCCTGCCAAAAGCCGTATTTCTGATGGTTTCCAAAAATAACAATAATTGCAACACAAAATGCTGATGAAAAATCATTAAAAAGGTGCCAGTTTTAAATAATGTGAAAAAAAGGTGGACTTTTTTCTTTTTCAGATGTATTTGTTTTCTTGAGAGAAGAGAAACTTTAAGTGATCACAGCAGCATGGCTTAGATTTTCAGCTGATGCAAGTCAGGTCATCCCCACAGGGGCTGGCACTGTGTTGCATGGAGGGAAGGTTTAGCCCCATGTGTTTATATGATGTCTTCACCCCTCTCCATTTGCTGCTGAAACCACTGGTAGCACTCCTTTCTGCACCAACAGGGCTGCAACTGAATGCTGTAGAGCAAAAACCCCTATGGAGCTAGACAGAAAATCATAAGCAAATGAAAAATGGAAGTTGAAAGGTGAGGTTTGAGGAGAGGAAGTGACTCATGGGTTGGGAATGAGGGATGGGGTCTTGGGGACGCTCGGCAGCTCGAGCTTCAGTGACCCCCGACTGTGAGGAGTCGTGGGGAGGACAGAGGAGAGGCCAAGCATGGAGCAATGAAATGAACAGTCGAGCCCAGGGAGAGCTGTGAAACCCTGGAAGACAAGTCCATGGCGGTCATGCAGAAAGGGGAGGAATACCCAGCCTTTCCAGACTGTCTGAGATGTTTATCCTTCCCTCTGCTTTGGCTGGGGGCTGTGTGAGACACGACGATGTAGAGACCCGAGGGAAGCCAGGAAAGCTGATGCATCTACAGCAATGGCTTAAAGATGTGTTCAAGCTCCTGACTCCGCTTCTGCTGTGCTGATGGGAAAGGGGCAGCATTTCCTATGCCACTGTAGCATAAAGGAATGGAGCAGCGTGTTTGAAATAGTTTGGATATCCTCAAATGAACCCTCTGACCTCCTCCTGCAGAAGCCATCAGAACCCAGCTGAGCCATCATGAGTGTGCAGCCAGGGCTGGGTGAGTCGGCGAAGGACGTGTGGATGCAGCGGTGGCACACAGGTACCACATCAAAGAATGGAAATATGGGGGGGAGTCAGGAATCCTGTCCCCACCACCCTCCAGGAAATCTGTGTCTGTGTGTGGTGGGGTTTGGTGTGTTTGGTTGTAAAAAACCCTATTTGGATGCCTGCTGTGCCTCAGCAGAAGGTGCCTGAAACGTCGCAAAGACCTTGTGCCCACAAAATGGGGCTGGCTCAGGAGTAAGAGAGCTTCTTGCAAAGGTTCTGCAGTGGCAGCTGGAGATGGAGCTGTGTGCCCACCCACTGGTGTTCTCCGCCTGCCCTAATGCCATCTCCCTGCTGCCTGCACCCTCCTGTCCCACTCCACATGGCTCCCAGCTCCCGTGGCATCCTCACAGCTCTGAGATCACACAGAGGGCAAGTTACAACAGGCACCCTTGGTTTCCTCTGCCTTTGGAAACACTGAGTTGTTCTTGGCTTTGTTAGAGACTGATTTGCATAGAAGGGAAACCCTTGGCTGTAATTGACTTAATCTGGGCATGGTTTTCAGAGGAACACAACGCTTACTGGGGAGTTGTGGAGCAAAGTAAATTTTCCCACTATTCAGGGGAAGGAACTACATCTATTTTGATAATAGATATCTGCTTTTTCAGGTAAATAAAGCTTTTCATTTCACCTCACCATAGTGAAAATAGACTTTACCCTAAGCTATGGCACCAGTTTGTGTCATTTAATTTATGACCATCCAGATACATCTCTGCCACTCGTGCATGGTTTGGCTGAAGTATTTCTAGGGGCAAAGAAGGCTGGAGCTGCTGCTTTCTCTGGAAAATGCAGCAGTTGCCTGGAAACCTTATTGATGTCTGAGTTGCCATGTGCTAGGACACTAAAAAGATTTAATTCAGGGTCTGTTCCCCCAGGGGTATATAACACAACCTCAAGGAAAAGGAGCTGAAGGGGATCTCTTGGTACTTCAACTTCTCTATCTGATCATCTCTTCTGGGGACAGAGAAGGAAGAATCCTGTTATTTGGAACATGAAATTATTACTCCAGCTATCACAGCGTGGAGATATCCCATTACCCAGGTTTTAGCAAGAGGCAGAAATGCAGGTTTTAATGATTTCTTCTGTATGGAAAGTCCCAGAAACACCACAGAGAACCTACCAAAGCCCTGGCTGGGCTTCTGCTGTCATGGAGTAGTTTCCACGCTCACATCCAAAAGGCTTGTGGCCAACCTGGTTTAAACCCAGCATGAGATGGAGCTCAGCGCAGAGGAAGAGCCAGTCAAGGTATGCTTGTCATTTCCTATCTCTTTTGATAAATCTGCAACACTAAGGAACTAAAACTGAGCTTTTGCAAACTGTCTAAGAGAATTTCTCTCTTGCTTTCCTAGGCCAGCACTTGGATGAGGCTTGGCAAAAGTTTCATTGTGGATTCTACTGGGCATAATACTGGAGACTTTAATTGTTGTAGGAGTTGGCTTGGAGTCCTATTTTCTTGAACACTGCTGAGACAAATATTCTGGCTAAGGAATCAACCCAGGCACCCACTAACTTGGAGGCAGCACGCAGGGCCAAGCATTGCTGTGGAGCACTGAGGAATCCTGCTGCATTCAGCCTGGCTGTGCCCTTCCACAGAGCCAGTAGGGGCCATCACTTTGGGCCATGTGCTTAAAGATCACTTAAAGAACCCAAACCCTGCAAAACAGCACTGCTCTGGAGCCAGAGAAGCAATGTCCCTGATGCCATCTGTCACAGCTTGGTGGCCACCCTGTGTGTGTGTTAGCCCTGTGTTGTCGCATTTATCACATGACATCCTTATCTCCCCATTGGAGAGACATGGATTTGAAAGGTGGACTATTCGGTGGGTAAGGAAGTGGCTGGATTGGTGCAGTCAGAGAGTTGCAGCCAATGACTCTGTGTCTAGGAGGCTGGTGGTGAGTGCTGTCCCTCAGAGCTGTGTCATGGGACTGGCACTCTTTAAGATCTCCATCAATAACATCAATCTCCATCTCCCAAAGATGGTGGGATCGAGGGACCCTCAGCAAGTTGGCAGGTGACACCAAGCTGAGTGGGGCAGCTGACACTCCTGAAGGATGGGACATCACCCAGGGGGACTTGGACAAACTTGGGAAGTGGGCCCAGGGGAAACTAATGAAGTTCAACAAGTCCAAGTGCCAGGGGCTGCACCTGAGTCAGGGCAATCCCAGACACTGGTATGGAGTGGGAGAAGACATCACTGAGGGCAGCCTTGCGGAGAAGATCTTGGGAGTTCTAGTGGATGAAAGGCTGGACATGCACCCAGCACAGAAGAACAACCAAATCCTGGGCTGCATCCATAGCAGTGGGGCCAGAAGATCAAGGGAGGGGATTCTCCCCCTCTGCTCTGCCCTTATGAGAGCTCACCTGGAGCACTGCACCCAGCTGGGGCCCCCAATGCAAGAAAGTCTTGGACCTGCTGGACTGGGTCCAGAGGAGGCCACAAAGGTGATTAGTGGGATGGAGCAGCTCTCCTATGGAGAGAGGAGAGAGAGATGGGGTTGAGCCTGGAGAATAGAAGGCTTCATGGAAGAACTCATTGCAGCCTTCCAGTAGCTGAAGGGAGCTTATAAAAAAGAGGGTGAGTGACTTTTTACACAGGCAGGTAGTGACAGGACAAGCAGGAATGGTTTCAAACTAGAAGAGAAGAGATTTAGATTAGACATTGGGACAAAATTCTTTATTGTGAGTGTGGTGAGGCACAGGCTGCCCAATGAAGCTGTGAATTCCCCATTCCTGGCAGTGTTCAAGGCCAGGTTGGACTGGGCTGGGAGCAACACCATCCAGTGGGAGCTGTCCCTGCCCATGGCAAGGGGTGGATCTAGGTGATCTTTAAGTTCTCCTTCAACCCAAACCATTCTATGATTCTGTGAGTCCGGGGTTCTAAGATTCTAGAATTCTAGGATGCTAGGATTCTGTTGAGAGGTCCCACCCCTTAACAACAGGCCCTGCCCAGTGACAACAAGCCCAGCCCAAGACACCTCTGTGATGCAAACCCTTCCCGCAGCGCTCTCAGCTGGGCAGCAGAAGGTGCTGAGCAAGGGGGACGATGGAGGTGCATGCCCTGCTTGGAGAGGGAGAAGAGGAGGTTTAGGTTGCCAGCAAAGCCTGTGCAAGTTTTTTTCTGCTTGTCTTTAAGTTAGGCAGACAATCTCACTCTGATGCTTGGAAAATAATCCCTGGAATATTCACCAGGGATGGATTTGTTGATTGTAAAATTAAAGGAGGCTTTGGGATTAGGGATTCTGACCTCTGATGTAGCTCTTTCCAAGGCTGTGACTGCAGGTTGGTGTTTTAGCTGGAAAGCAGAAAATTTTGAGCTAGCAAGCAACAATAAACGAGCTTAATATTGGTTTGTTATGCCTCTGTTTGAAGGACTTTAAATGTGTAGCCCTAATTGGAGAGAGCACCAGGTTAAAACTCAGTAAGGGAAGTTTATTGAAGGTGTTTCAAAAATTTTTTTTATAAGAACTTGACTCTTTTTTTCCTGAGGAAAAAAGTGTTTTACTCACTTTCTGAATCTATTTTGATGGAATTAAAAAGCATGAGCTGAACTTTGTGTTTAAGTGGAATTTCCTCTTTTTCTATACTAAAATGATAGGGGAAAGGTAAAGGAGCTGCGAGAGGAGAAAATAGTGATTTAAAAAGATTAGCCCCTCTCCCCTAGTCTTTTTGATAAAAGTATTTCTAAAACATTTTTAGAGAACAATGACTGTTTCTTCTTGAAGTGCATGGGATGGAAAAAGTTGTATTGTGGTGGAATGAGCCTTTCACTTTTTAAAAGAAATTTTGGCAAAATATCTGTCGTTTAACTGAAGTACTTTAAATTGCAGTCATCTTGAATGCTCAGAAGTCCTTCTGTGGTCTTCTGAAAACTCTGGTACCTGTATATATATATATTTTATTTTTAAGTCACAGCAGTTGAGAGGTGTTGCTGAAGAGATATTTCTCTTTTTTTCTGATGATCCTCCAAACCTGCTTGTGCTGTAAGTCAATGATGGAGTAATTGTAGTCTGGATAAAGCTTTTAGTGCTGAGCATGAAAAAATAAGCATTGGGAGTGGGGCTCATTTGTCTCTCCCCTTGGAGAAGGAAGACTCTTGTGGCCCAGTTGCCATAGTGTCAGCCAGGACTGATTTGCAAATGAAGGGTCTGAAACTCTAGATGAGCCTATGGCTGCTACAAGAGTTCATCCCATAATTTTCTCTGTGCTTTTGTCTGCTTTATTGCTCAGGGGTATGGCCAGGTGCCAGCAATATGACAGCAAGGGGTGAACACTGCCAGCAAATCCATTTTGGTCTTAGTTATGAGTATCCCAGGTGAAAAGTGTTAGCAAACTTAGTCTGACTGAAGTGTCAGTCTCCAGCTCCAGGAGGTGACTCCACCTGGGATGTCATTTGAGGAAGGGAAGGATTCTTCTATCCATTTGCAGTGGGATGCTCCCTGCAGCTTTTGAGCCTCCATCAACAGGGCACTCCATGCTCTGTGTACCCACCAGGTTTTGCTTTGTTAAGATGTTTATGACAGCTGGAGTTGGGCGGTGGGACTATGGAGGGAGAGGAATATTTTGGCCATTTGTGATGGATCTGTGTTTTGCCTTTTACCCAGGTTCCCTGATGTGCAAGCAGCAGAGATTGGTGGTCCATCAGGACTGCAGTGCCTGGCTGCTTCACTTGTGTTGTAAGGTAAGGACAAGCTTAACTGCACAGGAAGAAGCTCCACCAGCTATGCAGCCACCTTATCCTTGTGACCTTGTGTGTCACCATCTGCCATGGGCTCACAGGTGAGAACTATTTGCTTTTCTTGGAGAGATGAGTTTAAAGGTGAAGCTGATGGTTGTCATATGTTTATTGCTCTTGCTTTGTTGTACCCATGTGGAGCTTATTGCAGTTATCCCAGTCATATCTACTCACAATTCTCCTTTGGTGTTTCAGAAATTCATTCTGGCTAAGTTCTTCATGGGGCTGCTTAGGGTAACTTTGTCCCTGTCTGATGAGTAGGGATCCTCTTCTAGGTTTGAGGACTGAAATGTGACATGGATGGCAGTTCCTTTGATTTATGCTATCAAAGGGAAGATTAAAAAGTTGACCTGATGGATGTTTTGTAAACAAAATCTGATGGGACTGTGGAATTTTTTTTTGCTGCAAAGAAATGTTCTTTTGTTTTTGTGCAGACCTTTTAAGAGCAATCTTTGGAAGCCTTCTGAAGATAAGGGGCTGGATGTGTTTGTGTTGTCAGCTGTCCCATGAAGTAGTGCATGTAGCAGGCTGGTGGGATGGGAGAAGGTCACCTGCAGGATCTGAGGTTTCACTACAAATAAACCAGCTGAGCCACACATGTGAATCTGTGATTTGCTTGCAATGATCCAGAGTGGCAGAAGGAGCATTTCATAGGATGTGAGCCTGCTTTTGAAGTCTCATTTCCAGCTTTTCTTATCCACACATGCTGTTTTAGGACAAGTGGATGATTTGCTACAGGTGCTCCTTGTGGGATGGTGAGTGAGCAGTGGAGGGGATCAGGTGTAGCTGGGAGTGTAACAAAATACCAGTTCAACAAACCAGGTCTTTTGGCTCTGTGCAACCACGTTAAAATAATTTATTTGCCTCTTGGGGAAGGATGTTTGCAGCATCTGGGATTTCTGGGAATTCTTCCTTCTGGATGGGTTAAACCACAAACAGAGCAGAAACTGTGCTCATCCAGTGTGCCTGTCCAAGCAGCTCCACCCAGAGTCTTCACAGGGTGCTCCTTGCATGTGAAACCAAGCCCTGGGATTGAGCAGCATCTAATGGCACAGCAAGAAGATCAGCTTCAAAACTGAAGCTAGCAAAAGTTGGGGAATACATCTGTTCCTCCTGTTTGCTTCATGTTCTGCTGAGATGTACTGGAATATCCTCACTTGGTTGTTCCTCAGAGTCTCTGGACAAGACAATGGGCATTTTGTTTGATAGGGGGTATGGCTACATCAGTGGCACTGAAACAGGCCTGGAAGAAAGTTGGGAATGATATTGTTTCTGTTGTTTCGTTGGTTTTTTTTTGTTTTATTTTTCACCAGGTGACTTGCCTCCTTGACTGAGGGTCAGGATAAGTCTGTTCAACTTTATGTTGAGTTTTTGGATGGTTTGGGGTATCATTTGACTCTGTATATAAAATAGGTATTTATATGTTAGCAGGTTTCATATTAGTACAGCATTATGGCTGTACTAATTAATTATTACTAATTATTTCTTACATTATAGTAACAAATCCCTTTTCTTTGTTAGTAAGTGAAACACAGACTAAAATCCTCATTGACTGGGGGGGGGTAATCCTGCAGATATTTCTTGACCTTGCTTTGTGTCCTGGTGTTTTTTACCAGTCATTGGTACAATCCAAGAGCTTCATTACAACAGCTGAAACCAGAGTCCCTAAAATGTGGAGTGGTATGTTTGACCTGGTGTTAATTGTACTTGTCAGTGGTATTTAAGTGGCAGAGTGAGGGCAGATGTGTTATAGATAGCTTTCCTGAGCCAAGATTCAGCAGCAAAACAGGATGTGGCTTTCATAGAGGGAATCTCTGTATCTGGCAACATCAGCTCTAGATCCTGGAAACCAGCACCCACAAAAATGGACAGCACTGGGGTTTGCTTGGATGCTGGAAGGCAGCAGGAGATCAGGTATTGTGGGGGCTGGTGGGAGGGAGGGGGTTTGTGCACCAGCCTGATGCACTTGGCTTTGGAGCAGGAGAGCTGAGGTGATGCCTTGTACTCGGGCAGGATGTCTTCTGCTGGGAATGGGATCCGCTGCTTCACCATCTCTTGACCTTCTCTCTCTGACATGTGAGCTCCAGACTGTATCCTGGAAATGTGCAGCTTAAACAGCAAGGCTGTTTCTGATCCTTTTACTGAAATGTAAGAAAATTCTGTAACAAAGCAAAATAAGGCTTTTATGAGCAATGAGTCCACTGTAATCATTGTTGCAACCTTTACTCTCAGGTTTCTTTTTTCCAAAATGCATTCTCATTTCCCTGGTCTCCTAATGATTCTCTGGGCAGCAGTGTGCATAAGATGCATCTGGTTCTGAGCTCTTTGTGGTGTTTAGCTGATCATATTTCCATGTTTGTGGGACAGTTGAACAGTTTTTGCTTCCTTCGTCTTGATGGACATAAAGTAGACTTACTTTCTTTCTCTCTTTTTTTTCTGCCCCCTCCCTACCCAACTCACAGCCACTTTATTTAAGTTCAGTAAAGTTTGATCAAGGGGTATAAAAAGTGGAAGAATGGCTTTGACCTTTTTATAGGGATGGAGAAATCAATAATCAGTGTACCAGTATCTTTGGAGTTAGCTCTTGAGCTCAAGAGAAGAAAGTTAAATACTCTAAATCAGAAAGATGAAATTAATATTACTTTTTCAGTATGTAGACTGCTACTGCCAGGCAGAAATGTAGTTATTAATCTCCTTTGGGACTGTGTGAATAAAAACACCTGATTACTAGATCTATATTTGAACTAGAATTAAAGCATATTCCTATTTTATTTGAATAGTGAGGAGCAAGCTGTGCAGAGAAATCTGGAAGTTGCTGACTCAGTGCAGAGGTAACTGGGTTAAGTTCTGTTCTAGATGTTACCTTGGAGGGTCTTGCCTGCCCCTCCACATCTCTGAAATTCAACACACAAGCCAGAAGACTTTGCAGTAATGTGTGGGGCAGGTTCCTGTAGTGGCTGGCCTATTAATCTGCATGAGTTAGCAACCAAAAACCAGAGATCAGGGGAATTACAGGGCCTCATTCAGGGCTGTTCCTGTCTGGAAAAAGTGAATTTGGTCTTGTTGGGACTAATACCAGTTCATGTGTGAGGGTCTCTCACTGCTGGAGCACTGGCAGGCTTGAAGCCAAGCTGGGTGAGAAGCTGGCTGCAGCGAGGGGTACAGTTTTCTTGAGCTGCCTGGGTTTCCTTTCAGATTCCTTGTCTAAGGTTTTGTCTTCATTCTGTAAGCTCTTCACATATTTTGCAAGTCCATAATAAAGTTGTAAGAAAAGGTATATTGGGAGAAGGAATGTGCTGTACAAGCCTGGATCTTGCATTATTTCTGAGTCTTCTGTGGTCCTGTGGCAACTGCTGGCCAACAGATAGGACACTGTAGGTGCTCCAGTGTCACAGAATGAGCCAGGCCTTTGATTTGGGTTTCAGGGGAGTGGATGTTTACCCTGTGTTTGCTCTTCACACTATGTATAACTTGAAGTTCTCCTAGATGCCTTGTGACCACAGGTTTTTCCTGAAAAATGGAATAGGACACCTTTTTGGCTGCCTCTAAACCATGGAAATTTTGCTGAGATTTTTCTGTGAAAGAGGAACAATACAATCTCAACAGAGAAGTTAATTATAGCAATGGAAATTTTTCTTAAAGACTTTCTGATGTGAGGCTGGTATTGCTTTTCAGCAGGATAGAACTCTCAGAAATGCCACTTTAATGAAAAATGCTGTAGTGGCAAATACTTTCCACAGTGTAATGGTTATTCTTGGGTTTGTCTGAAGCATATTGAACCTCTGTATTTCTTTGTGGAGTTGTGTAACATGGTTTGGCTCTGCCTTTTCACTTTTGCTCAAGTGCAGTGCTGGTCTAGGTGAGATGGGTGCCAGAGAAGTCATGGGAACTGAATATGGGGGTGTTGTGCTCAGGCTGTGATTTGGATTGAGCTGCTGTATGGAGTAAGACAATTCTGAATCTTGGACTTGGGGATATTGGCTTCTGCCACCTTGGCTCCTCTGAAATTATATCCCTTATTCTCCATCTAGGTTGAGCTACTCCTGATATTCCTGGGTTGGAATAGGTGATAATTCTTCTAAGACTTGATCCTGTAGGCTGATTGCCAGGGAAGGATTGCCTTGGATGTAAGCAACAGGTCTCATCTTACACAGATACAAACCTAAAGCAGGGTTCTGGCAACAGAACACTTTTTTTTGCCTCTATAGTGATGATATTTTTGAGGAGAAGGCAGAAATTTTCATATAGCTGAGATATCCCATCTGTTCTTATCCTATTCCACCTCTGAACAGAACTTTATTTTCTGAGTTTGTGGAGTCAGACTTGCTGACTTCCCTTTCTTTTCTGGAAATCTCTGCAACTATGAATAAGGAAGGCTTCTGCTGGCTGGGGAGGTGTGAAGCAAGTGGCCAGGCTGGGACATGGTATCAGGTTGCCACTGGCACTAATAAAAGGGCTGATAATCTTGTCATGTTTTTGAATACTTAAGCAACTTCTATGGCCTTAATACAGAGGGGAGGAGGGGAAGGGAGTGAAGGAGGGACTGGCCACAAATAAGTTTGCTGTGAAATAAAAGAACTGGAGGGCTTTGCAGGTCACTATGATGCTCTGTTTGGGATCTCCTGGCACAGTGGGAATTTAGAAGCTGTGACCAGATCTGGCACAACTCCTCCAACACTGTGCTGTGCCTGGCAGGCACCTGCCTTTGCTACATCAGAGGCAGTGATGTGGTGGGATTCTGCCATTTGGTGTCAGGATGACTGTAAATGCAAGTGGGATCAAAGGGAATTAGATACCCTGATGAAGGAGAAGCTCATCAGTGGCTGTTGATCATGTAAACGTTTACTGCATAGGAAATTGTTCAGAAGGAGGTTCTGCACTTGAATTGACCTTTGTTCTTAAGTGCTGGGGTGCCTAAAGTCTGGGTTCTGCTCTTCTGTCAAAGAGGGAGCCCCTTTTTGGCAAAGCTGAGACCTCATCCCAAGGGTGGGTTTTGGTTCACAGCTGAGTCTCTCATGTCTGCATCTCCTGGAGGAGCAGCAGATGTGCTCCAGGTGTGGCTAAGATCACTGTAATGCACTGAACAAGGGTGTCGAGAGCCATCCTGTTCCTTCTGAGCATCTTAATGGCTGGACATGTACGTGAGAGACCTGGGGTTTTGATGGCCTGTGGCTTCTACTTCCAATACTACCCTTCCATGGTAATTAGTCACTGGATAACTAGTCTTGGGTCCAAGATAAATGTTTAGCCCTAGAACCAGAGCTCAGCACATCTCAGACCACAGGACAAAATCTAGTCCCTGCTTGCTTTTCTCTTCTGGGCCCTGTGAGTCTGGTGTGATACCATGGTCTGAGGGAACCCTTCACTTCTGGAGGGTGTGGAGGGAGAGAACAGGCTTCAGTCCCTCCTGGCTCTGAAGCTGAGGGTGTCAGTCACCGAGTGTCTGCTCAAGGTCTGGTATGCCTCTCTTTCTGCTGAGCTCTGGGGGAGAAAAAAGGAGTTTATCCGTGCCCAAAGAGCTGTGTCAAGTTCCTAGTGCAGGAACAAATTAAGGGTGAATCCACCAGTTGGAGGCCTGTTGTGGCAGAGGCTTCTGTTTACTGCCTGAAAAGTTATAGACTCAGCAACATGAGTTATGGAGCCTTCTCTAGCACCCATAAATCTTGGAGGAGAATCAGAGTCTTCAACCATGTACCCACCCAGGCTAATACCATTTCTTGCAGCTGGAATTAATCATGGCATTAGACAAACAACGGGGGTTCATTAGGACCAAAGGTGACTTTAATTTAATTGAAATATAACTTGGCAAGTAAAGAGGCGATCCAGTTCACAACACCTAATGGGAGGTCTGGGTTATATATGGAAAAGTTAATGGCCATAAAAATATCCAAACAACATATTTGTGCACGTGTTCCAGTAAAACTCTGAGCCAACTACTTTTTAATGGTTTAGGTTTTCAGATGTATATATTCATGTTCTTAAAATAAGAATAAGACTATATGAGCACAGAAATATGAGGTGGGTGTGGATATGAGCCTCATGGTCAGGACAGCATTGGTGAAAGCCACCTTCCTCCTTTTTCTGGAGGAGGCTGCTAAACATCTTTTGTCCCCAGAGGGTTTGTCTGTGTAATGGAGGTTACAGCCTTGTTCTTAGAGGTTGAGGAGTAAAGATTCTTACCTGGTTTTTGTGGTGTTTTGGGTAAAGGCACCATACAAATATACCTGAAACGGATGTTTGGAGTTTTTGGCAGTTTCGTGTATTTAGACTGCATGCAACTACAAGAGCCCAAGAAATTAATGAAAGTCCCTTAAATAATGATATTGGCATTCTCTTGTGAATGACCACCCACATCCCCCAAAATAATCATATTTAAATACCAGTTAAATCAGCCTGTAAATCAGTGTGACAACACAAGTCTTTTAACCTTCCCTCTCTCCTGTATAACAGGTCCTCCCATTTCTGCATGCACACAGCCTCATAAACTGACTCCTATGTAAAATATTATTTATATTTTATTAGGTAAATATATGACAGTATGCACACATCGGTGGGCTGTGACTTCATAGGTCCAGCCTGCAGAGTATGTACTGTGTAGCTTTATACCTATTTTATTCCCCAGACTGTGTTTCACAGAGAAGGGGCCATCTATATTTTCATGGGCATGCAGTCTGCAAATCTCTACTTTGGAGCAGACCATTGGAAATAAAACTACATACCCACAGACTTTTTTTTCTTTTTTAATCCCCTTCTCAATGGTGTTTTTCCTTCCTCTCGATTTCTTGTGAAAGAGCTCATCTGATGGGCCATGATGGAACATCCTCTTTTAGTTGGTTTCTCATGAGCTGGCCAGAGCTGATAGTGTAATACCAGCATTGTGGAAGCTTGTGAGATGCTTGGATTGAGAATGATAGAATCATTAAGGCTGGAAAAGACCTTCAAGGTCATAGAGTCCAGCATTTAGCATAACACTGCCAGGTTCACTGCTAAACCATGTCCCTGAACAGCTGTGTGTTTTTTGAGCACTTCCAGAACAATGATTCCACCACTTCCCTGGGCAGCTTGTTTTTATGCTTGACTCCCCTACCAGTGAAGAAATTTCCCCAATATCCAGTAGGTGAAAGTAAAGAGACTTAGGTGATAGTGGGTTAGGAATAACTAGTAAAAGAATATTTATGCATGGAAAGGAAAAAAAAAATGGTGGAGGGGGGGAGGGAAACAGAAGCAAGATAGAGGACAGGGAAAGAAAAGGGTCATGTAAGAGGTTTTAGCTTGGTGTTATCGCTTTGGGCAGGTCACTTGGGATGCTTCTATGCTGGAAGGGACAGCAACAAGGTGCTTGGAGAGCACACAGGCAGGCGCCGGGTAGGAAAAGAATCCATCTCTTGATGGCTTGGCTGAGATTGCCATATGGTTTTGCTTAGATGGTGCCTCTTGGGGTTTGCTCTGTCTTTCGGTGGCCTGTGTGCCTGTTTCTCATTTCAGCAGTTTCTCTGATGGGTTTATCTCCACGTCCTTTGGGTTTTGGACTACTGGGGAAAAGACAGTCTTTTCACCAGCTGACTTGAGCCTTCAGCAGGGCTCACCTTGTAGTCAAGCTGGCTTTAAGCATTTCCTTTTCAGTAAAGCAGCTCTCTCAGAAGTTTTCTGAAACCTGCAGTTCGTAAGCAGGAAAAGAAAAATGAGATAAAGCGACAAATGAAAAACTTGCTGCAGACAGGAGATGGTGGACTGCCAAGCCCCACGGGGAGGGGCAGGAGTGAATGTTCATAGTGAACTCCTTTCATTATTGCCACAGCAGATGAGAGATAGGCAGTCATTTCTGCTCTTATCTCTGGTTTTAGCACGGAAATGTGTCTGCCAGACACCTCCTCCCTGAGCTGGAGTTGTCTCCAAAGGGATCTCCCCAAAAGGGGGAGCTTTTAGCCCACCATATGGTGTGTCCCCCACTGGCTAGCCTATTTCACTGTGTTGAAGACCCTGTTGGACAAAAGTGTGTTTTGCACCTTGTGGTTACCCCTAAAACTTGCCCATCCTGTTTGGTACAGGGGAAATGAGGTGTGAAAGCCGTGTTTCACCTCAAAACCCATGGCTTGAGTTCCTTCTTATCAGATCTCTGCCACCCCTTAAGACTTGGAAAATTTTCCCCCAGAGGAGTTTACTTGTCTTCTGTTACTGCAGGGAAACTGCAGCACAGGGAGGTGAACTGACTTTGAGGTCTCTGTAGGGTCCCACATGACAGCTCTTCCCACGCCTCCTCCCCCCGACATCTGTTAACATCCCTGTCTGTATGGTGCCTCAAAAGGCCAAAATGCCAAAAGAAGTGTGTTTATTTTTAACTGCTGATGGCATATTTGACCTTCCCCAGCACTTTTTGGCACCTGGTGTCTTGACTACCTTCACATGTGTGACCCTGCATCTGTGAAACAACCTTAAAGGACTTGACTTTAGCTGTCAATCAGTGTGTGGGAGCCTGATCCTGTCACCTTTCCTGCCCTGATGCTGCCCATGCCAGCTCTGCCTCTTTTCCCTGTGCCAGCTGGTGCCTGGCACAGTCTCCCTCTGCTGCTTACTCTATGCTGCCTCTGTGCTTGGTGCATGGCAGAGGGGTGCAAGCAGAATGACCTGTGCAAAACTTGCATGGTGGGTTTGTTCAGCACTGTGGTGGCCTAGTGTTGGCTTGGTGCCCTTCAGCTTGGCCAAGAAGCCAGGCAGAGTGAAAGTGAGCCAGCTGGTTGTTCTTAGAAATTTCCTTGGAAGAAATCTAGGTTGGTTTGAGCCCTGGCCTGCTCCACCAGAGCTCCTTTGTGCCTTGCACTGGGAGCGTGGCTCTCCTCAGAGGCATTGCTCTGATTCCCTGTGGCCACAGGGCTAAACCTCTGTGGTTTTTCCTGACCCATTGGGCACAGGAGGCTGTGAGAGGCACCTCAACTCAGGCAGGGATGGAGTGAGGAGTGGATTGGATGAGATGCTGAGATAACAAATGTACCCTGACTCCTAAAACGCTTCCCCTTCATCCTTCTTACAAGGATGGATGTGGCTATTATTGCAAGCTTGTTTGTGTGCAAACCTGGGGGCACTGAAGGGTGTTGAGCTCAAGCCCAAGCTCTCACTCATATTCTGGGGGCTGAATATGTCTGTCCTCACCCCTTTCTCATTCCCCAGCCTGGCCTTGCTACTCCCTGAGCAAAGCCAGCAGTGAGACTGAAAACCAAGGAGTTGATGGGGCTCAATTTGCTTTTCTGGGCTTCTGTGCAAAGTAGCATTTGTCAGAAGGTAAATGAGGTAAACTAGTTCCTAATTAGTCTGCACAAAGGGTCTTACGCTATAAATGTGGAGCAAGCACTATAAATCCAGCTTGGAGCTGGCTGCACGGTAATTTCCCCATATAGACAAGCCTCAAGTCACAATTCATTATGGGCCTGCTTCATAGGCCCTCCGATGTTGTGCTTCCCCTTTGCTGAGGGCAGATTGTCAAGCTGTGACCCTGCCTTAGTTAATTAACCTTCAAATGGGATTTATTTTCCCTTAGTTACTTGTGCGTGCACACATTTGGTAATAATGACTGTCCGCTTTCCTCGCACTCGCTAAAAGGGGAGTAAGCCATTTGTTACAGTGTTTTACCAGGGGTAAAAAAATAAAACAAAACAAAAAAAAAAATCCAGGCCTCAACTTTCATGGAAAATTGATAGCTTTATGCCAGAAAGAGACAGTTCCATCACAGGCACTTCTTCAGCTGTCTGCAAATATTTGAAACTCTGAGATATTTAATGTTTTTCAGATGGCGATAAATCTGCAATAGTGTGGGCTCGCTCGAGCTTAGTGAGAGATGAAGTGAGATAGGAGAAAACACATGAGCCAGCACGGGAGAGGTATTGCTGCTCACACTTCTGCTGATGTCAGGACAGGTTTTCAGGACCTTCCAACATACCAGCTGGCTTCTCTTCGCCAGGGAAAAATACACACAAATGTGAGCTTCCAGTTCATTTCCCATCCAGTTGTGAGCTAAAAGTTTGCTTTTTTTTTTTTTGTCTTCTCCCCCCACTTTTTATTATTTTTTGCAATCTGACATTAAAAGTATGAACCTACAGCCAGGGAAGGAGAAATGTTACTGGTTGAAGGTTTTTTTTTTTGCATCTGTCAAGCCTGAGATATTGCTCAGGGTTTGTTTGTTTAACCTTTTGTTTGCTGTTCAAAACCTTGGTGGCAAGTTGCAGAATGTGGTTTGGTTGCAGATGTCTTGCTGTCTTACATTGGGTTTTTTAAGGAGGAAAATCTAGTCAGATCATCTCCATGTGCTCTGCTTGCAGCATTGCCTCTGCCTGGGGTAAGCCTCAGATACCTTTCTGTGTTCCTCTGATACACCTGATGTGCCTGGGGGTTGCTCTGTAGTGAGGTGCATGGTCCAGGGGGAGGCTCTGAGATTGGCAGCGACCTTGAGGGCAGGAATGAAGTCTTATCGGTGGCACATCCATCAGGAATGAGTGCTGAGAAGGGACAGGAGAGGATTCTGCCTGGCTTTCAAGATGCTGGGGCTGTGTGTGTCTCACAAGCAGAGCAGAGTGGTGACAAGCTGGGGAAATATAGTGAGGCACAGATGCTTGACTGAGCAAATTGTCATCATCCTCCAGAAATATGGATGGCAAGCTGCAGCAGAGCCTGGTAGCACTGGAACAGGAGGCCACCTGAATATTTTCTTAGTTATTTTCCTTTGGAAGTGTGGAGTAAAGCAGTTATTGCAGAAAATGCTGCTTAATTTATTGGGAGGAATCAAAGAGCAGTCTGGTTCTTCAGATACCAGCACCTTTCACAGCAAGTGAAGGAGGTGTGGGTGATGCCAGGGGGATCGTGTGCTGTGAGCAGCCCGGAGTGGCAGAAGGACTGGGATGGATCTCAGTTTGGGCTTCTTGTTTTCAGCCTGCCATGCTTAAATCAAATCCCTCCCCACTGCAGCTGTGATTCACTGATGGGTTTTGTCCAAGTGTCTGTTCATGAAGTTTTAAAGAGACAGAAACACCTCAGCAATTTGATTTTGGCAAACAGCTGTGAGCCAAGTGTGGAACAACAACAAAAAAAATCCCTGTAAAAATCAGAGAAAATGCCTGCAAATTTCCACACATTTCACAGAGGCGGTGTGGTCTCAGAGGCAGCAGGGTGGTCTGGATGTTTTAGCTCTGGTGTAGAAAACAGGCGCTCCTGTGCTCAAATGCCAGCTCCACCACTGATGTGCCATTTCGCCTTGGCAAAGGCACTTGACCTTTCCATGTCTTGGTTCCTCTCTTCTTCCCTTTCCCCCTTTTTTTACTTCAAAAATGAGAATTAGTGGCCCCAAATCTGGGTGGTGGCCAGCATGGGCCTGGCACAACTGGGGAAGGTGGGGCAAAGGTGGCTGTATTCCCAGGTTTCAAGGGAGGCCAGGGACTGGGGATGTTCCAGGAATGAAGAGCGTCTTTGACCTTGATGGGGGCCCTGATCCTGTAGCACAAGCTGTTAATGCTTAGCTGCCTCCCACCTCCCTGCTCTGCTCAAGTATCCCAGGGAAGGGAAGAGGTTTTTCTAGCACCCGGGCAGCCTGGGTTTGGCAAAGCTCATGCAGTCTCCACACCCTGCTTTTACATATTCATGCCTAGCCAAAATGTTCCCTTCTGGGCTGGACTTTCCCAGGCTTCACCTCTGGTCTGTGAACTCATGAATCATGGGGAAGGAAACTCTTCTGAAAAGGGTGAAAATTTTTTGGGCAGAGCTGCAGCAGCTAAAATGGCCTAATGCTGTCTGCAAAGGTGGGGTGAAGGGGGAACAGTTGTGGGGAGGTGCAGGGGCTTGTTGGGCTATGAGTTTGGGGAACGGAGATGAGAAAACAGCCCAGGCATCCTGGCTGTCATCTTTCCTGCACAGTTGCCTCCCCTGTCTGTCTTCTTACTGACAGTCCCAATTTCTCTGCTGTTGAATGAATGGAAAAGCTCCAGTAGGAATTGATTCAGGCCCTAAATTGTGAGCTCTCTGGGGACATCCAGAGTCTACTGCCAAGTTCAGCAGAGCTTTGTAAAATGTGCATTTCTGTTACTTTTGCTTTTTTCTCTTGTGGTGTTTCAAGAACAGGATTAGGAATTTAGGTGAAATAACCTAGGAGAAACAAAAATAATTGGTAGCTCAGGTGTGCCAAAGTTGAGGATAAGCTGAATATTATTTTTCTCTTGTTTATTGTCCTGCTGGTGCTCATGGCACAAAATCTGCAGCTAAGAAGAACCTGCTTTGCTAAGAATTTTATCCTCTTTCTTCAAGTGATCATCCCAGAGTAGCTGTTGGCAGAGAGCTGCCAGGCTCCAGAAAAATTTTAAAATAGAGTGTTGTAGTGTGGGGACAGGATTTCAGGGGAGAGACACCTCCACAATAGACCCCCTCTAGGGAAATTCAAACTTGTATCCAGAGCTGGTTCTGGTATCACTGAGTCCAAAGGATGTGAGGTGCTCTCTGTCCCTCCTCCATTCTCCTGGGCTTACACCCATTGCAGTTACTGCAGAACAAACAGGGTATGTGGTGGAGGTAACACTGCTCTTTTGACTGAGACTGTCTGAAGTGGAAACACCAACATAATTTAAGCCTTCTGACTTTTTAAAACTTGCATTGGTTTTATTCTGGGCTTAACTTCCCCTTCTCCCATTATGCAGCCTAACAGGGACCTAGCCACAAGTTAGGCTGCCTTACTTCAGTGCTAGCTCCTGCCAGCTCCACTGAAAAGTGAATAACTGGAGAGCTACCTAGCAGAATAATCAACAGATGCTCCATGTAGCTCTTTTGGAAACAAATATTATTTGCTTTCCTAGATCCATCCAAATAATGTTGTTTGTTCTGCATAATTGGCTTAAAAAGAACTAACTGTGTATCATCTTAATACTATGAAAATGTACTGTAAGTAACTATGGAAAGTTCTTGCCTGTTGGATTCAGAGTGTGAGCTGCATGACTTGAATTTTAATAATCATCTTTGCTCAATAAAAGTGCCTTTTTCTCTGATGAGGAATCCAACATGTCCTTCTATTCCAATTAATGCATTTCCTGGAAATTTCCACTTTCTTGTAGCTTGCTGTTCTAGGGCTGTTAAGCAGAAAGCAATAATGAAGTAGTTTGTTGTAAGATGATGTTATTTTTACAGGCTGTAGCCACAATGCTTTTTCTGATATTTTATGATATATAATTAATAGCAATGGGAACCAAAATACTTTTGCCAAGGACTGGAATGATTCTAATATGTTTCGTAGCATGTTGTCCGTGCTTTTTAGCCATTTTCTTATTTCTTTGTATCCAGGTCCAACAAAGCACTTAAAGAAAGCACTATGAGAATTCTTTGACAACTCATTTCCCCCTTGCTATCCCCTAACCCCTGTTTGGAAACTGAAGCCTTTGTCAAAAATGAAAATTTTAACAGAAAGTTCCTGCTTTCCCTGTGTGTTCTGTGGGAAGTGATTCCTCCCAGCAGCCTTTTGGTAGAGACGTGAAAGTGTGACATGGGGATGGCTCCAGACATTGCTGTGCTGGGAGAGGTGTAGGATTTTGGCCAAAGCACCCTTGGGAGCAGAGCAGTCGCCAGTAGGTAGGAGTTGGGGATCTGGTTCTCTTGCAAGCCTTGGTTCATGCTGTTCAGGGCTTCCTGAAGAGCACAGGGGTGGGTTGAGCAGGGCTATAACACCAAGTCCTCCTGCCCCTGGGTGGAGTATAAAGGACAATGTTCCAGGTTTGAAATGCATTGGTTTCTAGCACACAGCTCTGGTTCCCTCAGCAGTGGTCCTGGGGCTCTCCACCATGGGATTATCCACAGTGCTCCTAGACTGGTGTTTGAGAATGACATGGAGCCAGGATCTGCTTGTTGGCCCCCTTGCAGAGTGGGCAAGGGCTGGCACATCTCTTGTCCCTTGGCTCTTCCTCTGAGTTTGTCGCAAGAAGAAATTTCCAACTGGTGAAAAAAAATATTCTTGGGCTGGGAAATTGACTGGAGGAGCAGCTCGTGTGTGTAACCACAGGCTTAATTGTCAGTCATGGGACCCCACTGCTCTGAGGTCTGACTTGCTCCCCTCTTTATGGCAGCCTTTAATTCTGTCTGGAGGTGTTTGCATCTCATTTTTGCCACACTTGAAACCAGTCAGCCACAAATGTATCTGAATACATGTGGCATTTTTCCATTTCCCTTGGGTGTAGGGAAACCCTGCTATCTAGCAAGCTCTATAGGCTCTCTGCCTACTTCTTGCCTGAGAGTTAGAGGTTTTAAAATTTCTTTAAGCTACCAGAGCCCTCTTTCTGGCAAGGAGAACTAAGTGCCAAAGATACTTAAGATGGGAAATATATGGTTTTTTGGTCTAGGCATTTAAAGGAGTGCCCAAGCACTGCTCAGGGAACAAGAGCCTTGTACTGGAGAGGCAAAGAGTTTCCCCTGAAAGCCTGTCCCACTGTGCAGAACATCCCCTTTGCTATCTCATGGAGCTGCAGCACTCTGGGCACATTCTCTATACTATAAATGGACGTTGTGGCCTCTTGTGTGCATCCAAGTGAAGCACAGGCAGGGCTGTATGCATATTTTGACAACTTTAAATTAACATACCATAGCTGCTTAAGTGTTATGACAATGTTCTGTGATCACAGGTCTCAAGAGACATTTAATGCTTTGGAACAAACCAGCCTCTGGCCTGAAGTGTCTCAGGTTAGCTGGGGTTGCACCATTGATGGATTTGACCCTGTGAGTTCAGTGGCTCCAGCAGGCTGTTTGCAAGAGTCAAACTCTGGCAAATGATCGACTCTGAGCTCAGTTGGAAAAGCTTGTGAAATGAAATCACAGTGCTTTGCCCATTAGGCTTGGGATGAAAAGCGAGCCTGAGAGCTGCCAGTGGCTCATATTTCATGTGCAGAGATTTACTTGTATTAGTTAAGATTGCGATGAGTTTGAGAAAGAGAGAGGGAGACAATTTGTAAGCCAACACAGAAATAATACTTCCCTATAGTAAGTGTATAATGAGAACTGGTGCTTTTATTGGATTGAATAAGTTCAGATTGTTTTTAAGATATACATGTTTTGAACAGTGAACTGTATAACTTGTGATTGACCTCCTATGTTATTTTTACATCACTTCTTATTTCTCTACATCCTGAGTTTGCTTCTGAGACTTTTGTTCCTATTTCTCTGCTCTTTTCCTTTCACACCTCTTCTCTTAATCTTTCCTGCTCTGGCTTTGGAAGCCTGTTTGCTTTTAATGGATATCTAATATTTGTCATAGAGAGCACACACTTTGCACTAAGCAGGTCTCTAGACGTTATTACAGCACATGTGAGCAAACTTGAGCTGGTTTTAATCAGAAAGCAACGTAACCCCAGCATCAAAGAGCCCTAAAGAGCTTTGCTTGTGGTTTGCAGCAGATACATTGACCACTGCAGCAGTGCCCTTCATTGCCTTGTGCTTGCTGTGGAACTCAGGTCAACTGGCAATTAGATCTGGTAGAAAGAGCAAATTCATCTGCAATGCTGAGTCTGGCAGAGTCCCCACCACAATCACATGCCACAGTCCTGCCTGGTTGCTGACAGATTTCCCTGTAACTTCAAGGTTTTGGCTCTTGATTCTAACGGTTGAGGTCAAAAATTAATTAAACTTTGGATAGAAGAAAGCTGCCCATCTACTGGATCCCTTCCAGAGCAAGAGAGCTCTCTCACAGTAAGCCAGGGAGACTGTTTCAACTGATTTAACTCCTTGGCTTTGGATGTTACTTCCTCTTTGGTATGGGATTTTTTTTTCCATACTTTGCATTTGGTGACCAGAACAAGATACAGACCCTGCTGGTTTCTCTGGGAAATGGTAGATATATCTCAAAGCAGGGAACCAACTGTTGGGCTTTGGCAGGTGATTTCAGACCCACTTTCTGTGAAATCGGGGCTTGGGTGCTTAATTTGGACTTCAAAGGGCCTCATTTTCTGGATGAGCTGAGGATCTGTCTGCCTTCTGAACACCTTCTAGTGCTCCCTATAGAGCACCCCCCAGTATTTTTGACCCTTAACAAGCAGTGGGAATGAGGATGTAGTATGGTTTATTATTTACCTGTGCTTCCACTGGACACAGGATGGGGGAGAACAGACTGAGTGGGAAAAAACTCAACCATCACATCAGCCCTGCCCTAAATCACTTCCAGGCTAGTAGTGATCTGTCTTTCCCAGCTCACTGTACTGCAAGCAGGAATGGCTAGTGAGCACTGGAGTCAGTGAACAAACAGTCCAACGGTTACACTGAATTTTGGAGTAAAAGACAGAGATAAGACATATATATATATGTCTTATCTCTGTCTTTTACTCCAAAATTCAGTGTAACCGTTGGACTGTTTGTTCACTGACTCCAGTGCTCACTAGCCATTCCTGCTTGCAGTACAGTGAGCTGGGAAAGACAGATCACTACTAGCCTGGAAGTGATTTAGGGCAGGGCTGATGTGATGGTTGAGTTTTTCCCACTCAGTCTGTTCTCCCCCATCCTGTGTCCAGTGGAAGCACAGGTAAATAATAAACCATACTACATCCTCATTCCCACTGCTTGTTAAGGGTCAAAAATACTGGGGGGTGCTCTATAGGGAGCACTAGAAGGTGT
>JACBWW010000016.1:18068326-18225648 GCA_020086605.1 Lanius collurio
CCCTCTGAGTGCATAAAGCTTCTAGAACACACCATGTTCAGCTAGGATATCTCTAGGCAGACTCATTCCTGTGCTGCAAAATCATGGAAAGTGAGAGGAAAGCAGGGGTGTCCCTCTTGCAGAGTAACTCCGTGCCCCTCCAAGGATTTAGAGAACTGTTAAGAAGCAATCAGCTACCAGAGGAAGAGGCAAGGAGAAATGAGAATAGTGGGGGGAGAGTTTGCCTTTGATCATGGCAGCTGCAGCAAAACCACGTGCTGTCAGATCTGCCAGGAAATTTCTGCCCATGGGTGAAGACAAAGTGGAATGAAAGTCCCTTCAGGGAGCAGAGCTGCTATTCCTGGGCAGGAGGGCCCAGAGTGTTACCAGGCAGAGAATAGGATCCCTTGTGTTTGGGTCACACTGGTATCCAAATGGTTCCTGAGCAGTTCATATCCCATTGCTTGAGGCTCTTCCTGTTTGGGGGAATAACCTCTGCTCAGTTGGAATCTAGAGGTAGGGCGGCTCCATGAGAACACTCCTGTGTTTTTTAGGTTTAAGTCTTCATTAGGAATCTGATTCACAAACATCTCTTGCAGGCTGTTTTCAGACAAAGATCCTGCCAGGGGTTTGTGGTGCAGGTCACTCCAAACCTGGTGATGTTACCCTCATCCCCGCCCCTCACTTTGCAAATGTTTTTTCATTTGCTCCATGGCGACTTTTGAACTGCCCCTGTTTTAAGACTGAAATGAGAGAGATAAAATGTTTTTAATTTTAATTAAAACAAAGTTTATTTTATTTCATTAGCTAGCCATGTTATTTCAGGGCTCTACAGTAAAGTTATATGTTACCCTGTGGGTACTTCTAATTGTGTTACGAGGTTTCTAGTTCATTCTGTCCAGAACAGTTTGACTTCTGTGCTGAGCTCCATCCTCCTGCAGCCTTGAACCAGCACAGCTAATGAAAAACACTCCAGTATTAACAGGGGGCTCTCAAGGGCTCCAGATAATTGGGGAAAGGTACTATTAATTTTACTGGAAGGCAAGCCTGCTGAGCTCTGAGAGCCTACTGCTAAGGATACCAAGAAATAGGGCCTGATCACTTTGGAAGAAAGATAAGAACGTGGAAGCTGGTCAAAGTAAACCTACAGACCTAGAGAAAACATTCTGTCAGTAAATGTCAGTGTAGGGACACGTCAGACTGAGGCAGCCCTTGGCCTAGTGGATTCCTGTGAGTGAGGCAGGAGGTGAGATCCTTTTCTGCCATGCTGTTGGGAGATGCATTCCCAATGGTGCACCTTTTAAGAGACCAGTGGGAAGATACCAAGCTTGAGGTGGAAACTGGGACTGTCAAGGCTTTATTTTTTTTCCCTTCCTGTATGTAAGAATAGTTCCTGCTCTATCCTGGGACTATTTGGGCCAGTCCTGGACACCCGGTACCTGTGCTGCCTGTGGCAGCATCAGCATGATAAGAAAAGAAAGATAGGAAACTAAGAGGAGGCTGCTGGGGGTCACGCTCCCTGCACACAAAGCCTTTCCCCATTCATTAGGAGTTACAGATTTGCGTAAATCCCAATCGTAAATCCTGGTATCTTGTGCAGTGTGAACCCAGGGTGGCTGTAAAACACTTCTGCAGGGGAACCTGAATAGAGAATTACACTGATTTAGAGGTGTTTTGTCTGCTGTCCCTGGTATAGCTGCAGTCACTGCTGCTGAAGTTTTGGTGCCTGGAATTTATTTGCTCCAGCAGAGAAGGTGCAAAGGGAGAGGTGTGACAGTTTAATTCTTCTCTTGTGTTCCTTGCACAGTTATAATGTTTTCAAGAAAATATTTAATAGGCGTTTAAGGCTAAATGAATCATGTGTGAAATGGAAGGGTGTTTTGAGGATAGTTGGTAATGCAGGATAGAGGACATTCACATCCCTTACTTCGTCCTAGGGATCAGCACTACAGAAGGGAGATAGGAGCCTGATTTCCAGTGAGCCAGCCAAGTACCTCTGACTCAATGGGCCAAATCTCTTGGTTTCTTTTCTGTCCTATTTGGTTGTGCATGGGGAGGTATTATCTCAAGCTTGGGTAATGCATCAGCTGTCTTGCTGATATTCCTCCTTCTCTCTTTTGTTGGTTGGCATTTAAGACTTACATAATTTTGCAAAAATATGAAATTCTTCTAAGTTGTTTGATCCAGTTTGGATTTCCAACTGGATTGCACTGTGCTTAACCTTCAGTATGTTATTGTTTTAGTAGTTTTGTCCAACATGAATAACACCTTATACCATAACATCCTCAGTGGATGTAGAAAGAAGTTCCAGAAAGAACTGGAAAGGGTTCCAGGAAAGTCAAGCTGTATGACTTGTTTGATTTTTCTGTTTAGCCTCTTAGAGTAGCCAGAGAAGGGGGAATAAAAACATTACAAAGGCTATGTTGCTGGATAAAAGATATTCCATTACAAACCCTGTCAACATTAATAACTTGCATCTCTTCAACAGTGCTCTGAGCTGTCAATAAGAAACAGGAATCAACCAAGATTAAAAATGATCTGTCAGAAAGCAGATTGTATCAGAAAGATAATAGAATCAAATTAATTTATGATGAGGAGATTTCACAACAGACTACGAGGCAATACTGAAAACCACAGTCCAATGTAATCCCTTTGAAGAAACGTTGTACTTATTACAGCTGTGATGATGGCAAATGTTTGGTTTAAATTCTGTGTTGCAGTCTGGAGGAAAAAACCCAGGCTATTTATGGTCTCCATTTTTTAAAGATGGGAGCTAAAGAAAATAAGCCTGGGGAAATATGAGCTGAAGCTTAATATTTCCGTCTTCATTTAAGAAGGGGTGGTTAGAAAATAGACCTGCCAGCCTGAAGGAAATTTGGATGTGTCAACATTGTGTTGGGTTTTTGAAATTTTTGGTTCTTGGTTAGGATTAAAAAGTCAAAATAACCTATTTCCAGTGAATAACTTTTGATGTAATAGTGTCAAAATATTTAACTCTGTCATTCTCTTCACAAAGTTAAACTGCTTCAAAACAATTTCTCATTTGCAATGACCATTTTGACTTGGAAAAGCATGATTTTAAACTCAGCTTGGTCCAGGATACTTCACTTCTGACTGCAAAGTGAAACAGTGCTTTGAAAGGATGCTTTCCATTTTATAGCTCTATTTTCCTAGAATTTGCCATTTTCTCTTGTTTGGGGAATGGGAGGAGGAAGAGGTCACCTGGATTAAACAACAGTTTATGGCAGAGGAGAGGAAAGAAAAGAGATCTTCTTGTAATGCGAAATTAGAACTATATCTGTACCCCTACTTAAATGTTCTCAGTGGTTGATGCACACGAAGCAGCCAATCTCCCATAGTTTGAGATCTCCCCTCATTACTCTCCAGGATCCTGATCTTCCTTTCCCATTCCATGACACTGGATAGGCCACACCGCTCGGTTGCCTTTGGAGTGAGATCAAGTTTGTGTTGTCCAGTATGATCGGGAAGGTCTGTGACTCATTTTTGTTAGTCCTGCTCTTGCCTTCATAAACCTGATCAGAGAAGGGCTTGCAGGGTGAACGTGGTGATATAGTCAGTCCTCTTCTCATTCCTGAGCCAAAGCAAGTGAGGAACAACCAAAGCAGGCCTTGGATGTGCCTTGTCTTTTTGCTCATCCCAAATTATTCTATTTGTGAGAGGAAAAATATCCCCTTTGCTGTATCTGAGTGGCACTCCTGAGGTCTCAAAGAGCCCAATACTGACTTTGAAGCCTGACATGTGCCAGCATTGCCCTCTCCCAGAGGGGAAGGGGCTGGGTGCTGTTGAGAATTGTGGCAAGGGCTGTTCCCACACCTGCATGCCTGGAGGCAGGCAAGAAGCAGGCAGGGGGTGTAAACAGCAGGTTGTGGGGATGGGCACTTGGTTTTGCTCTTTTTGTCCCATGCCTCAAGGAGGCCTGAACCCATGGTCTAGGGAGCAAGAGGATGGAGGCCTGGAGCTGCCCTTCCCATGCCAGGGAGCAGCCCTGCTGGCTGTTTTGGAGCAGGTGCTGTGTGGGGGAAGCATTGCTCCCTCCCCTTCCTCCTCCACCCTCTTTCATCACCCACAAAGGGACCTGTGCTCCAGCTGAAGTGAACTTCCTCCAGTGGCTCCAGATGTGTTTGAGCAGTCTGTCTTTTTTCACCACCCCATCCTCTTTGTGCTGGAAGTTTCTGCCACCAGTGTTGCTGGATGTGCAAATCTGTGGCTGCAATCAAGCTGAGAGGTGGGAGTACCCAGGACAGAAATCAGAGGGGGAAGATGCGTCCCTTCTCCCTTGCCTGTTGTGTTGCTTACAGATCAAAATAAGCAACCTGAATTTAAACTGTGCTTTTAAAGGGATAAATCCCTTGGTTCCTTCTTGCCTGTGCTGGTGCCTGCCAGGCTGTGTGTGGGCACCATCCGCAGTGCACTTAGCACTGACTCCCCTCCGGCTTAATGACAAGTTCTCACTTTGTTTGTTGTTGTTTGTTTTGTTTTGTTTTTTCTCCTTCCAGCCAAGCTGACATTTAATTCTGCCTCAGCCAGTTAAATATAACCCCGAAACCTGTGGGTGAGAAAATGTGGCTCTCTGTCACGCTCATTTCAGAGGAGCCAATTAGCAATGGTGATCCTTGGGACTTGGCAGCCTCTTCCCGGGCACCTGGCAGCCCTGGCCCTGCCTGTCATTCTTGGGATAATGTGCTAGGAAATGGTCTTGTGGTTTACTAAGAAAAGCAAAACAAACTCCCTCTTCCCCGCCTTTGCAACCCAACAACCTGTGGGCATAATTGATTTGCAAGATTTGCAGTCAGGATGTGGCTTTGTTGCAAATGAAGCTGGTGAATAGCCTGCTCCTTGCTGGCTCTTTGCCTGATTCTCCTCGGTCCAGCAGTTTTCCACATTCAAAGGCATCCAGTTTGGAGGTGCTGATGGGACATAGCTCCCTCTTCTACCTCACTCCTTCTTTTACCAGATTAATTCCCCTTTCCCTGCTGCAGTGCTGGTATTGTGCCTCCCATCCCTGTGACCTCTTTACTGGGGACTGCTGTCCTTCCAGGTGCAAATGCACCACACACTGTGCTGGGTGAGTCCACAGGGTGTCCAGCCCAGTGCTGTGTGTGGGTCTGCTTGCTGAAGTTGGGAAAAATGAGATGAAAGTGATTCTTCTTTTGACAATTCCTGCTGGAAGTTTAGCAGTATGGTGGGGTGGAATTAGTGATGGGTCTGGTGTTGAATTTGTCTTGTCCTCTTTATATTTTTTTTTGTTATTTTAACTCAACTCTTAAAGAGTTCTTGCTCTCCAAAATACCCTAGTAAAGGCTTCTGCTGCTGATGTCCATTTTCTGGATTTCTTCAGCAGTGATCCTTTTCTTGCAGTACTGTGAGAGCCTGGTTAATTTTGTCCCCTGGTGTCCTGTGTGCTTTGACTTCTCTTTGCATGAAAATCAGAAGCTGTGACAGTGCAAATGTTCTTTTCTGAGTTTGCAGGTAACAGAATAATAAAAAAAAAAAGGCAGGAAAGCTGGGCTAGTTTAAGCCATTTGTGGCTGGTTTATGCAGATCCCTGCTGCATCTGAGCCAGGGCTCTCTCTTTCCTTCATAGAAATGCTCCTCCCTGACCCCCTTAAGCTTTTAGGACCTGCATTTTCATTTGCAGTTTCCTACTTCTGGCTTAATTCCTGCCCTCTCCCCCTCCTGCCAAGCTGAGTATGGTGCAAGGTGAACCTCCAGGGTGGACCACACCTGTGTTGTCCATCAGGTGCTGGTGAATGGGGACAGCTGGGGCTGCCATCAACCCTCTGACCCCTGTGCTGTTGGCTCCTGGTGGGAGCAAGCCCTGGTGATCGTAGAGCAGGCAGCACAATGGCAATCCAGCAAACAGATGAACATATGATATTCATAAAAGAACAGGGGTGATTCCCTGTCTGCTGCAGTGGGAATCGAGGATTAACTCTGTGCTGGTCTCTGGGGTTCAGCTGCTGTCTGTTATCCCTTATCTGGCAGGCCTGTGTGCTGCCATGTAACATCTGTTCTGGTATCTTGCTGGCTATGGAGTGGTGTTATCCAAAATCTCCTGCAGGTGAGGGAGATAGAGAGGCTGCCTCTAACCAGTTGGACACGTGGTGCCCATGGGCATTGACTGGTGTGGAGACAAAGTGATGGTTTGAGGGCTCTCTGAACTCATCTCCAGTTTTCAATGCATGTGTGGGGAATGGCCCAGCTTTGGTTTTCTGACTTAAAATGAAGCATGATGGATATCTTGTGCATGGTGCTTAGACATCATTGTAATTTCTGTGTTTTACATTTGGCTGTGGATTATCTTCAAAACATTTGCAGCAAAATAGCTCCTCCAAACAATGTTTCCTCTTAGTGTTGAGACTTATTTTCCTTGTGTTCCTTTGATTTTTATCTTCTCCACATTCTCTGTATGTCACCCTAACAAGTCGTGGAGGCTGGACAGTGTCCATATCACATCAATACTGAATTTCATTATATACAAACATCAATCTGGCTCTGGGCTGCCTTTTTAAACTGTCATCCAACCTGGTGGTATTCAGTTTCTGTTTAGGTCTGACCGTGGAAAAGCATCGGTTCAAAGCTTGTTCCCCATAATGTTCAGATCAAAACAGTTCCTCTGTGTGTTTATAATAAAAATATATTTTCACCAGCTCTTGGGAGCATTGACATTTTCATCAAGGCAATTTTCTATGGCCCCAATCCATCACAGCACACGAGCTGTTCCATTGGTTCCAATACGACTACTCATTGCTTAAAGTAAATTGTTTACTTAAAAGCTTGTTGGATCAGGGCCTATAAGCGAGAAAAGATTGCTGATTAGAAAGCACACTTGTTTCTGTTGTGGGATTTGATGGCAAATTAAGGACACTAGGAGGATTCAAAGATTAATACCTCTGTATTTTGGGAAAGAAATATTTTAATACTTTCACATTATCAAGCCCCTGTAATAAACAGAGATTATGCAAATGGGACACTAAACACCAAATCCCAGACATTAATGGAGTTCAGTGAGAGCAAACTGAAGGCAGAATTAATCTCCAAGAGAACTAAATGGCTATTTTCATGCTTATGAACTTAACATACTTTCAACTCCACCTTAATGAAAGACACACTCGGCTCACTGTTAAAAGAGGCACTTAAAAGGTATTAGAGGCATAAGTCCAGCTGTTACAAACTCCAATAAATTTGGATTAGGTCTCCACTGTTTGAATTGCGTGTGTGGGTGCCTGACCTCAAAGCAAGTTGTTGGTTTTTTAACTTATTGATATATAGCATTACATCAGGTTAATTACGCCTCGCTGTATTTCATGTCGTCTCGGCACAAACGCGTGTGCATCGTGCCATGGAGTTGGAGAGCAGCGGTTCGGGAGCCCTTGGAGGGCTGGGGTGTGCTGGCCACCCGCCCACCACCAGCCCTCCCTGGAGATGGATGCCTTGCAGAGGCGGCTGCTTGGTTTTACAGTACACAACTGGCTCCCTGCCCTCCTTTCTCTGCCCCACCCCATCCCATATTTTCATTCCCTGGGGTAACTTCCCTTCACCTCACTTGATAAGAGAGCATATTTTAAAGTTTTTATTTTGGTGTGTTGGGGCAAAATGCCTGATGTCGTAGGGCAGAATTAAGAGTTTGACGGGGCTTTGCAAATTTTGTCTCACTGGATCAAATATTTGGTCCTTGTGCTGTTTTGCTATGAATTCCTGGCCACCCATGAAAGGGATCAGGCATGGGTAGAGCACATTCAGATTTACGGCTGCATCTGTGTAGATGGGTCTAGATAACAGCAAACCTTTTGCTCTGAAGGCACTGCAGTCACCACGACAAAAGAGATGGCTTAAAATTGCATTTCCATTTAAAGTAACACCAAGCAGCCAGCCCAGCCATGTGAGGGAAATATAAAGCTCTGCGATAGGGAGCGAAAGAGGAGGGGGGGGGGTGAAAAACCTGGGTAGCAAGTAACTAAAATAGATGAAGTGGAACAGTTGGAAATCCCAACTTGAGTGACAAGGGAGAAAGAAGAGATCCAAAGTCAGCAGCAGATGACTCCAGTCTCACATCCCATCTCTCTCCCCCCTCCTTTGCCACTGTTGCCGCTGCTTTCCCAGCGCGGGCAAGAAAAAAACAGAACGTCTTTTCCAGATTTGGGGGCTGAGCGGCCTCACATGTTGACACAGCAATAATTTTTAATGAGAAATTTTTAGTATTTGTGTGGGAGAAGTTAGCCTTGTGTACACAGATGCCTCTCTGGCCACCACACCGTGGTCCGGGCCCGGCTGCGTCCCCCTCCAGCATGGCCCGTGGGGTCCCAAGGCAGATTCCTTTCAGGCGAAGGGAAACATTTAGGCTTGCTCACCTTTGAACTGCATGCGATGGTGTTTACCTTGGCAAGACAAAGTGGCAGTTTTACAGATATTAAAAACAGTCCTGAGGGGAATCTGGAGGCCTTCCTATATTTTAATCACCCAATTTAGCCAGCCTGAGGACTTGGCTGGAGGGAAAATGTGTGGCAAATCTTGTTTTGTTTTGTTTTATCTTTTAAAAAGGAGATTTAACAGAAAATAGCCCAGTGCTAAAACAAGAAGGGAGAAAAATAATGTTCATTTCAGTTTTTATTCCCTTCTCTCTGAAAAAAAAAAAAAAAAAGTGGGAATTCTCATATTAATCCATGGCACCTCCACGCTCCATATGGTTTCTTTTTTGGCATTTCCTGCTGGGATTGTGCTCTACCTCAGCTAACCCCGCTCCCCTTGCCCTCCTCGGGTGCGTTCCTCTTCTAATTTGATTTCTACCTGTCAGGAAAGATGGGTGCAAATGGGTTTTGCCCACATCTTGAGGAAAGATATCCCCTCCCTGCCAGCACTCCCTCTGGTGTGCACGATTAAAAAGAAAATTGTTTTTTTGTGGGGGAAGAGATTCAAAGGAGTCATGAGTGATGTCTGAAGTTATGCTGGGGTCAGGACCTTGCTTATTGATTTTCTAACACAGCAGAACCATGTACAAAAGGAAGAGACCTCCTTGCCTCCCCCTGATCCAAGATACACCTCCAGCCTGTAAAATAAAAAAAAAAAATTAAAAAAAAAAGAGAAAAAAAAATCTGGCTGCAAGCAGTCAGGCTTCAACCGGCCTGTCAGACAGCTCTCTGCAGGAACACAATCCATGTTGATTTTACAGAGAAGGTTGTTATCCACATTTCACCACTGATTTATTGTTTTTTAACCAGCTCCTTATGCTAGACCTTTTTTTTTTTTAAAAAAAAAAAAGCTCCTTTTGCACTTTGTGAGCGAGGGGATTTACTGGTGGTGGGATGAAAGTGGAGGTGCTGGTGCCCTGCTCTTGCCATGCTGGGCAGGAGCAGGGGGAGCGCTGCCATCACAGCAGCCACCTGTGATTCTTTCCTTCATATTTGTCAGGATGTATAAATGCTATGGCTAATGCCCAGTAACATTCTTGGGTCTGCTCTGCCTGTGGGCTGGTGTGGGGCAGCCTGGCTTTGAGATGCTGAGAGCTCTTCAGCTGCTTGAAGAGCAAGATGGGTGTGTTGGAGATGGGTCTGAGGAAGCCCTGCAGAATTAGAACGGCCAAACGGGTCCCGTCGCCTACATCTGCAGAATTCATTAGGCGAGCTTGATTGGCCTTTGTTAAACAAAGATGGGATAAGGTTTCATACTTTTTCTGTGGGAGTCGAGCTAGAGTTTCAGGCTGATGATTTAGTCAGGTGTAAGCATGAAGTTTCCAATTTAGAGAAATAAATCTAATGTGATTTTATTATCCTCTGTTTTACCCTGACACCCTGCTTCACCCCGACTCCCTGTCAGAGCACGCATGACGTGTTTATACAGGCTGTGCTGTAATCGACTGGCAGCCAATATAACACGAGACACAAAATGCATCTTCTGCCTAATGCAGGCTTTGGTAGCTTCTATATTTCATCATCTTCCTGCTCCTCTGCCGGCAGCTCTTCCTTTCTCTGAGTCCTTCATGTTCTGCCTGGCAAGAATTGTGTGCCCCAGCTCCATGGAAAGAGTTGTCAGTGTGCCGAGACACGGAGTTTTGGACCTCCTTGTGTAGCCACAGCTTTGTTTTGCTTCATTCCATGCATCTTCCAGGGAGATCCTTGGATCAGACTAGGCATCCTGTGGCTGGAGTAATTTTAACAAATGTGTGTGCTTGAAACACCCGCAAAAACATTTTTTTAGTGGCAATTGGTAAAACTTTAAATAGACATTTTCTTGTTTGTTTATTTTCTGCATCAGGAACAAATATTCTATAAAAACTCTATGTTAAGATTTTGACAGCGTACTCGTGAAAAAGAGTTATATCATTAAATTGGCTGAAAATACCTGTTTTCAAAAGTTACTTACAGAAAAAGCAATATAAAAGTACAGATAGCGATGCTGGGGGGGAAAAAAGCAAACTGCTTTGGTTCTCTGATCCCGTTGATTAGGAGTCTGTGCAATTTAGTTATTAGTTAGAACATAAGGACATGAAAAGCAATAGGTCAAATTCATTTCTTCATCTCAGATATATCCCTGTTGACTTCAGTGAAGTTCCTTTAATGATGAATTTGTCCCGCTGGCTCAAAGATAAAAAGAGAAGTTATTTTTGTTTAATATTTCAACAAGGGGAAGAGGTTAGCGAGGGAATTCAGTTTGCACAAGTTGTGTTTTTCCATGGAGTTTAGCTAGGGCAGCCACCACCTAGCCAGCTCTGTTGTATATTTGTCTTTTTGAGGGCTGAGTGCTTTCTCTATGGACTCTCCCAAGCCCTTGCAAGGCAATTTTTGCCAGATGCAACCCACAAAGGACACTTGCAGCCATGGTTTGTTTGTGTTCCTGCAAGCAGTGTTGGGAGCTGCCCTCCTTCAGGTGCCTGCTGATCTGATTTTGTCTGTGGGAAGGCCTTGGGAGGCAGAGCTGTGTCTGTTGTCCCTGGCACCGCAGCAACTGAGTGCCACCACCTGGTGCTCCCAGCAACCTGCCCAACCCTGGTCCCAACGTAGTTGAGCTTTTTCTGGGTCAGTCTCTTGTTACTGGGCTTGTGTTTCCCTTGATGTACAGTTTTGACTGACATGATACCCTTGCCTTTCCCATACTTTTCTCTAGTGCTTTAGCAGGACTGAATTTGGGTTTTTTCCACCTCCATCAGACCATCCTGGCTGAGGGCAGAACAGTGAGAGAGGCCAGGCCTCCACAAAACCCGGGAATGCCTTGGGAGACTGTGTGAGGCAAAAGGCAGCTCTGGCCAGGGTGCTTCCACCTGTATCTAGACTGTGTGGAAGGGCAGGATTCCATATTCCCCGTTCAAGCCAGACCAGGACTCCACATCTATGGCAGGCAGATGACTGAGGAGGCTTGGCTTTCTTGTGGGACCAAACTCTGGGTGAACTTGGTGATGTGAGAATCCCTCCTCTGCACTCCCTGGAGCAGACAACTTGTGCTGTGGTGTTTGGCTGTTGCAATGTGTCTGCGTGGCTGTTGAGCAGCGTGGGTTGAGTTTATGGATGTTGGACAGGTATTCACGGAGAGTTGTTTCACCACCTCACTCTTGCTCCAGAGAAAATGGCCTCTTGCCCAGGCAAGAAGTCAAAAGCTTCACTGGTCACTCTCCATCCTGGAGTTCAAGGCACCTGGCAGGTTTCTCTAAGCCTTGGCTAAGAGTAGCCCCTCTACTGTGAGCAGTATTGCTTTTAAACCTGGGAGGAAAATGTTTTTACGAAAGAGAAGGAAACCTTTCCCATGCTCTTCTCATCCTTGTATCCCTGGGTGCTTTCCAGAGTCATTCAAAACCATTGCAACTCAACAAATATAAAACCAAGCAGCGCAGTGTGTGGTTTGGCAAACTTCTCTATATAAAGTAACTTTTAGGGAGACCCCAGCTTTCTCAAAGGAAAAAGGACCTTTAAATAGCATTGTTTCTGGGAAAGAACTGCCATTTTCTGAGATGCTAACCTGAGTGTGGTTAATGACACAGCAGTGTCACTTTATTTCCTTCTTGGTCCGCTGTATCTGGTGTTGGTCGTTGCCTGTGGCTGCCTGTGAGAAGGCCCTCAGTGATGGGGAAATTGGGAGAAAGTTTCTTAGGAGAGCAATCTTAGGTCTTGTCTGTGCTAGCCATGATGAATTCTGCTGTTCATCCCTAGGTTCCTTTGGTGTGTGGAAATCTGGATGTAGGATGAGAGTCTTCAGGCACGGATTTTGGATGTGTCCTGGCACTTCTCCTTGATAGGAGGATTGGCAACCATTCCTGGATCTCCTAGATGTGTGAGCCCCATGGCTGTCTCTGCCCAGGACAAAAGACTTTTGGGACAGGGCAAAGGGGAGAGCAAGCAAGCTTAGAGAAAACAGATGCGAGGAGCTGAATGAAAAGTTAGATGTAAAACCTTGATGTAGCCACACGGCTGGGAGGGAGAGGGCAAAGGTAGAAGCTGGCAGCATATTCATGTGGTGCTCCCCTGCACTGACCCAGTGTCACTGCCCTCAGCATCTCCTGCTGTCCTGCTTCCTCCTGGCTTACCCAGTAGCCCTCATGCCAGCATGTCCCTGCTGCCACTCAAGCGGACGAGCATCGGCCCGGGAGACCACACGTGAACGTCTTGTGAGGTACAGATGTTACAGAGTCAAAGCCTGGCCACCCTTGGTCTAGGAGGGACTTGGGTTTCCAGTGCCCCTGAGAAGCAGGAAGTGCAGGAGACATGGATATCATGAGAAAAGAATCGATAGTCCCCCCTCTCAGCCTGACCAAATATTGATTTTGCCATTCGGTTCGTATCGTTTTTCACCGCCTCGCCGGCCCTCGGGGTGGGAGCTCCTGCTTGCAGCCCCACCAAGGGTGTTTTGGGAAGGGAGGGAGGCAGAGGGACCAGGCCTCTCTCTGGGCAAGGTAAGGACAAGGATCAGTCATCCTCTAAACTGGCCCTGGCTGGAGGGCTGGCAGTGGTGGGGAGGAGAGCTTTTGTCACTCACTCCTCCCTGAAACCTCCAGCACCACCCCACTTACTAATGCTGCTGAGGGAGCTTACCTTAGAAGAGATTTACGGTCCTTCACTCCCTGTCAAGTGCCCCCCACTGTGCTATGACTCTACTCTGTATTTAAGATTTGATATAAAATCCAGGGAATGCAAAGGATCTTCCTGGCTTTCATCAGTTTTGGAGTAGACACTAAATTTTCAAATCCAATCAATAATAAATGCAGCGATTGGCAACCACAATTCAGCCTTCCCCAGCAACCACAACTTTGCGGGAGCGCTGCTATCCAAACACTCACAAATTATGATTTTTAACTCAAAATTGTATCTCCCACTGCTGGAGGTAAAGCTATTAATATATAAATAAAGGCTAATTCTGTCCTGGTTGTTTTTCTTCATGAGGTCACCAGTCCCTGAAGAATTATAAGCAAAATAGCAGAGTGCCTAACAAGAAATAGAAAAAAATCATCTCTCATGGCATGAAAAAGAAAGATGTTTGGAATGTTTTTAAAGGATGTTCTTTAGCTTTCTTTGGTTGCAGCTTCTACCACATATATTATGTTTTCATGGGATTGAAAATGACAGTCTTCTGTTGCTGTTGCTAAAAGCTAGACTTGTTGGGAATTATGTAGCCAGTTAATTTTTTTTTTAAATTTGTAGCTGATTTATATATTGATTTAATGACACAAAACCACTTTGAATCCCCATTAAAACAATAATTTTCAACAGTTCTGTGGTCTCAAGGAAATGTTGACTTGTCATCTTCACAAATCTTTGGCTTAATTATAAGTTATGTTACCTGATGGGAAAATAGTTTTTAAAAGAGGAAAAATGGTGTATGGAGTTTTTTCAGACAGTTTTAGGTGGTGTTTCTGTATAAACCAAAAAACCAACCAGCCTTAAAAAAACATCAAAATGCCCATAAGTATCAGAGTTGTGTGTGTTTATATGATGTGAGCCACCTGTTGCAAAGAAAAACTAGGCTAATTTTCAAATTCTCCTCTGTACTTTGCACATCTAGATGTGTTGTTCTTTTCTTAACAATTCTGCTTGTTAAGGCAAGATGCTTCATTCAGGGAGTGGAGCAGTGCTGGAGCAGGTACCAGGAAGGCTTTAGGATCCCCACACCTGAAGGCTTTCAATACCTGCTCTGGTGTTGGCAATAATCCTGGTGCAAGGCGGAGATGGGAATCTCCATTTCCAGAAAACACATCCATGGTCTATGATCCTTTTGCACCTTCACCAGGGCTGTGTCATCTGTCGTGTTGTGGGGCAGTGCTGTCCTGAAGCAGCTGCAGGCTGACATGTAACCTCAGGGACACCAGAGACCCCATCTAGAGTGTGGATGAGTTAAATGCAGAAGTCGTGATCTTTCAGGCACAGGAGTTTGTGTCACACACCGTGACTCAGGCCCAAAAGCCTGAATTTTCCCATTTTGCTTTGGCATCTCAGTTGGAATAGCTTGGCTTTACTCCCCAGGCAGAAAAGAAAAACCCTCTAGAGGAGCTTTTAAACAACTCCATCCTCCAAAATTAGCTGGCCCTAGGGAAGGGGGGGATTGAGCTGTCCTTGGGTGCCATTGCTTTCTGGCCGTGGCTAAGAAAGCACCTACAGTGCTCATTACTGTGTTTTATGTGACCACAGCTGAAAATAAGAGTATGAATCCTGGCCCTGGGCTGACCTTCTCATGCAATGCCCCTTTTGTTGTAGACTGGAAGAGTAATGAGTGAGAAAGTCCTAACCCACCCTGCCCTTGGCATGGGGAGAGCTGAACTGTACCAGACCCTGTGATCAGCCTGCATTTGCCTGCCTGGGCTTTTAGCCTGCTGTAGATAGAGCCCATATTTCAGGATAATCCCCAAAATCATAAATTTACCTATGCAGATGGGACCCAAAGGGAATATTAGAACAAAGGAGGGGAAAAAAAAAATCAAGGAAAAAATGTACCTATTAGGCAATGTGAACCTTTGTGCAGCCTTCATTAGTACCAGCAGGGTTATAGTTACTTTTAATCATTCAACTAACTGTACTAGTGAAAACTTTCAACTTCCAGCCATTTAAATTGGAAAGGTCTTTAAAATATTTATTATTACTTTAAATCATGGCATTTAAGGTCAAAGCAGAAGCATTTGTTGGATTTGTGCAGGATCCCAAGTTGTTTTCTTACCTGCAGGTTGAGTCCTGGTGGAAAGGTCTGTGTTTCTAATTTTGCTGTGCTATTTGGTTACTATGAGATGATGGGAACACCATTATGGCTGTGCTATTTTCTATTTCTTAATTGGTTGCTCATACACAGGTCTGGCTGGAGCTGAAAATCTCAGGGAAAAAGCCATTAACACCTGCATGTTTGACCTGCAGTTTATAAATCAGAACATATGTTTTCATATTTCTAACCCCCAAAACACAGAGAAATGTGTTAGTGGATATTTGCAGCACGCTCTGATGCACGTTGTCTTCCCAGTGTCAGCAGGCCAGAGTGTCAAAAGGTATAAATCATTGCAATTACAGGGATTTTGCCTGAGGTCTAGCCTTGATTGATGTCTCTCCTAAATAAGATATTATTGGGGATGTGAAACGTGAACACCTCTTAACCTGCCCTATTAGGGTTGCAAAATGCCCCTCTTGCTCTCTTTGTCTGTGTGTGTAGTGCATTTAACAGTCTTGGTGGGTTTCTCTGTGTTATTTGAGTGATGACTGGCATCCTGGATGGTTTATTTAGCTTGCTATTGTGGAAAACACTTCAACAGATAGTTGCATCCTGCTGCAATCCCTGCTGAAATTGGCAAGGCTGACTTTTGCACTTGCAGTTCATCCCAGTTTGGCTGAATGGAATTGTTTACAAATCCTGTGGAAGTGTGGTGGCAGAAATGCTCTCCTCTTTCCAACCCAAAGCAGACCCACTCAGAGCTGCCTAACTCATCCTGTCCTTCCCTCTTGGGATGAGCAGACCTTCTGCAAATGCACTCCCTGCTCTGCTTTTATTGTCTGTTGGAGTTGCTCCTGGTGCTCACCCGACACCATCAGAAATCCAAAATTCCTGGAGGTTTTCAGTCTTTTTAACACTGGTGTTTTGTTTTATGAGATGGCCCAAGGAAAATATGCTTGTAGGGTTGGCTGGACTGAAAAAATCAGGGTAACAACTGCTGTTACCTGGATTAGAGCTGGAGAAGTGGGATGGCTTCCTCAGGATGATGTCTTGAGATCACTCTGACTTTCAGAGAAGAAAGGTTGGGCCTTGTCACAGCCCTGAGCTGAAAAATTATCTGTAAGAAAATAGCAATTTTTATTGTATCCAGATTTTGTTTTGTATTTAGGTTGTACATATCAAAAAAAATCCCAACTAACGGATCAGTGGGTCACAATTTTAAAAAGAAGTATTTTTATTTGTGTATGAAAGAAAAAGAAATTAATAACATTCTTGGGAATATTACACCTTTAAAAAGTTTCTACCCCTGTTATCCTGTTATTTTAAGTAACAAAGATGTAATTTTTTTTTTTTTTTTGAGCAAGTATTTAAACAGAAGAAAAAAGAAGCAAGTTTAGGTTGTTGTTTTTTATTTCTTTTTCCTACAGTAATGGTACTTACTTGAAAATCATTTTAACGGTTAACTTACCCTTTAAGACCAAAAGTTCTAACTTGAGTCAATGTACTTAGCTCAAAATCCCTACAGAGATTCAGGTTTCTTGCTCGAGCTGCCTGGAGTGGTGAGTTCAGGCCTTTGCAGTGATTGTCAGCAAGGAGAACATTAATGGAGTATTAGAAAAATGAAGTCCTCGACCCCTCCTCCCCTTCTGGCTGGTTGTTTCTGCATGGTGGGAAGGAAAACATTTTCCCCGTCAGCCATTTACTGTGCAACAGGGGGAAACTGTCAGTTTGCTATGAGCAAACCCCTGCAAGATAAGTCAAAATGATTTACCCTGTAAATAAAGTGGGCTGTTTTCTTTACTTGGAAGAATTGCCCATGTGGCGAGACTTCCTATGGGAGGGGATGTGGTTGGCCCTTTGCATTTATCCACCGTGTTTGTCTTTTTTGAAAAAGCAACACTGGAAAGATTAACAAGTCTGTCACTGAAGGAACTGATATATCAAAGCTGTGGAGACAAAGCAGGCCATTCATTCCTTACGTTTCTGAAATCTCACTTCCAGTGCAAACTAGGTCTTCCCATTTAGATGAAAGGAGGGATTTCCCTCTTCCTCCTTGTCCCTGAAGTCTTGGGGATTTTTATGTATTTATGTGTCCACATATATATATATATAAAAATGTGTATATATATATGTGTGTTCACGTGCACATGCTCACTCTGTGCTGTGAATTGGAACCCTCCCAGGCTGGGGAGTTATTTGCCACTCTGGGAGAGGCCACAGGGGTGTAGGGAGATGGGAACCTGAATGTAGTACTTGACTTGAGGGTTCACTATTCCCATGGACAGCCACAGAAATTTAGGATCTCTCAATACTTTTTTTTTTTTTCTTTAAATTAAACCATGAGAGGGTTTAGGGGTGAGGAGGGATATAAGAGAGGGATGTTGATGTAGAAAGGGACTGGATGTCTTGAGAGCTCCTCAGGATTTACAGTACATGGACCATATGCACACAGATCATATTGATTGGGTTCTATGCACTGGAGAGGAAAAACTCACTTTTCTCCTTAGGCTGCAGGACATTCGGAGGTTTCTGATGTGGTGTTGGGTGCATGTCATCCTTTCTAAGGAAAAAAAAGGAGTGTATAAAGGACAGAGCCTGGAGATGTGGCAGTCCCAGCTTGCAATCATTGCCTGGCAGATAGAAATGCTTTCTAGTGACATGACTTCAGATATTTTAATTAGTTTACTTTAGCTGCTCACCTGTGTGTATATGTTCTTCCATCCAAGGCAAAGAAACACATGAGTGTGGTTTTGCTCCCAATGCCAGAAACAGTGTTTTTAAACCCTGACATGCATAAACAGCTGGTGTCCAGAGAAGGATCTCAGCACTGAAAAAAACCCCTATACCCCTATTTAAAATTGCCATATGTTCATGAGCATATACAGCAGAGGCAAGAGGATGAGTGCAGCCTGCCTTCCAGGGTGTCACTTCTGTCACTCTGACTCAGGAAAAAGCCCTCTGCTGAGAGGTGCTGCATCCCCAGATGTGCTCAACTCCATCTGGAAAGCAAAACTCCGCTTTCCTAGGACTCCTTTTTCCCTTGGCCTGCAGAGCTTCAGCCAACTTCCCCTACACCCTTGTTTATGCCTCAGGCAGGGCAATGCACGTGTCCCGGGCTGGGGAGGTGTTTCCTTGATGGTTGTTGCTGCTGGAGAATGTTACCCAAACAGGAACGTTTTGTGTGTGGTGCTGCAGCAGGTACTGACCCTTCTCTGTGCCACTTGAGTAGGAAAGCCCTCTCTGCAGGGAAAGCTCGTACAGAGCACAAAAATATTCAATGCTGTGTCAACGCTGGACCTTTATTTATTGCACCTCAGTGCAAACTTCAGCGACGGGCTTTTATATGACCTTGGGCTATATTCTTACCTGAATAAATGGAAAGTGTTTCTCTTCTGAACACCTGGGGTTGTATTTTATATAAAATATGTACATTCTGGAGAAAACGGTAAATATGGCCGTGAACTCCTGAGATCGAGTTTCTTCATCAAACATCCACCACTTCCCCAAGGTAAAAAAAAAAAACAAGAAAAAAAAAAAAAAGCCCAGAAAAATGCTGAAGCTTCCCTGTACAAATGACAATAAAATATGATTGCCAGGCACAATTCCATCAAGTTTTACAACAATTGCTTTTGAGCTGTTGAGTATGCTGTGCTTTAGTCAAGGATCTTGTGCTTTTGTACATAAGCCTCATGTTTGGTGACATTGAACCTTCACATGCAGATACCGATTATTCAAAATGGGGAGGGGGAAGAAAGAAAACACGGGAAAGCTACTTTACATTTGTACTGCAGATTGTTCCCTTTAATCTGCAATCAGAACAAAGACTCACTCAGTTTTTATTACAGTCCTCTTGGAGGCTGTTAGCTACAGTGTGAACCTCTCTGGGGTTAAAGTGTAGAAAAATTGGGAGATGCTTGTGGTTCTGACAGAGAAGTGGAAGATTCCACTGAGAGAAAGGTTGGTACCTCTATTGGAGAGTAACAGGAGACAGTGTTAAGTGAAAGATGTTAGCTCATTTACAATCACTTTAGTTCAATTTACTCCCTGAGGTCACCATCCTGTGGAGTTCTGTGCAGGCTTTATGTTTTTCTGTATGAATAGTTCCACTGAAGTCCTTAGCTTAACCAAATCATTATCTGTAAGGATGAGCCAGGGCAGGGTAAGGGAGGTGCTGCTATTGTTAGCCAGGTATACATAATACATACCCTGCTTGCATTGTCCAGAGCCGGCTGAATACCATGGATTTCACTTGGAAGTACTTCTGGGATTCTTTTGTTTTGTTGGTTTTTGTTTTGTTTGTTTGTTTGTTTTTTCCTGAGCTTTTCCATTATCTTTCCCTCCATGTTCAGCACTTTGGCACCTGCTGGTGGGAGCAGGCTTCTGTGACAGTGACTTGGTTCCTGGGTTAAGACAGCAGTGGTTTTGGCCCAAACACCTGTTGATGAGTCAGGAGAAATGACACAGAGCTGATTTTTAATTGCTGGGTTTGCTTTAAATTTTCTGTCTCTGAGAAGTTGTTTCTTGAGTAAGAAGAGAGTGAGAAGTTGTAGCTGGGTGCTATTCCTGTGTGCAAAGGCAGCTGCCCTCTGTGCCACTCGGCAGAGTGAGTGGGCACAAAGCATCCTTGCCCCTTTTAATGAAACCTGCCTGCACGGGGGAGGGAAGAGCAGTCGCCTTCCAGGTGGTTGCAGGGCTGGGCTGGAGGAAGGGCATTGCCAGCACCTGCTTCCCTCTTCCCAACACGGCCTGCAAGGAGAACATGGCAGTGGAATAAATTCCATAGGTGTCTGGGTGTCTGAGAGAGCTCAGAGAAAGGCTGCTGTGGGCTCAGGAACAACAGGAGCTGTTACAGGCACATGTAAATCCGAACTGGATGTAAGAATGCCTTTCGGTGGTAAGTGGGACCTTCCAGACCAGGCTGACAGCTGAAGGGGTGGGACCTGGAGAGTGAGCTCTTCTGCAGTGGGTTGCACAAGGAATGGAATGGCAGAGTTCCTTTGAACGACAAGGCACCTTTTAGAATTCTGTGTTCCTTCTTCCTAACTCTGGCTGCCCAAACATTGATGAACCAGCCTCATTTGCTTCCCACCAGCCATTTTAGTGAGGGTCACTTAAAAAAAAAATAAAAAATTTAAAGGAGTGGTACTTTCAAGCTGCTGTGTTTTAGCTGTAGGACTCAGAGGCAACTGGTGAGTGCTCCATTTTAATTCTGTCAGTCACGAGGGGTAGAAGAAAAGCAACTATTTTTCTTACCATGCCTCAGTTTCCCTTGATCATGTTTAACAGGCACAGGCATTCCCCATCTGATGCCCAGGGTATAATGACATTGTCAATTAGTCTCACGTTTTATGGCACTGATTCACTTACCATATTTCAGGAAAATGAGCTGCACTGTGTTGCCAGAAGGGGTTAAAACCATCCAGAAAAAAAAAAAAATCACCTCCTTTGTAACCTTTGTTTCAAAATCTTGACAACCCAAGGATGTTTGCTTTTCTCCCTGAAGGTTAGGTTGTCCTAACAGGTGCTAATTTTGTGTTTTCTTATGGAGATTTGTCCATATTAGAAGCAACTGTGAGCAAACAAAAAAGCCAATTAGAGTGCAAGGGTATTCTTCCTCCTCCTTGTTACCATGTAGTCCCCAGCTATCTTTATTCGTCACCTTAAGCCATAGACTTATCCTTTCAAACCTTCTTGAGATTCAGGAGACTTGTGCCCTCTTTGGGGAAAAAACATCCTTTTAATGTCATGGGAAAAATACTGTCATGGGCAAGTAGATGATCCATGCTAACTGGGGTTTGTCATCAGCTCTGGCAATCTGTGTAGCAGGGTTTGAGATTAATGGAGCCAAAGACTTTAAGCAAATATTGTTGGCGTGTAGTTAAACTGTCAAGAGAGCAAGAAAAAGACTTTCTCTGCAGCCACTAAATAAAGATTTGTATTCACCAAACACAGTGAACCTTTTATTAGCAATTATTTGCAGCTCACTACCTTCCAAAAAGGAAACAATTCGGTGTAACTTATTGTCAAGGGTTTATTTGCAGTTTGGTGCTTCCCCCCCCACCCCCGCCTTTTCTTACTCTATATTTTGAGAGTTTAATTTGAGCTGGACTGAAGCTTTATCATCTCTGTTTTCAAAACTCTGTGGGCCAAATCTCTTGTGTCATAAATAGTTCATTTAATTTCAGGGATATTTGAATCTTTGGCCAAATTTGTACAGGCTGTAAAAATAATAAATCCCCTCCCCCGCCAAAACCCCAACAAACAAAACCTCACACTGAAATTCTCCAAATCCAGATAATGGCTATTAATTATTACAATATGCTAACATGAGGGCCAAAATGTTTTCTTCCATGCATTCAACTGTCTAGTTTGTGAGATGTAATAAACCAGAACAGCGCATCAATTATAATATTTTATGATTATTTTATATTCTTGGCAAAACACATGTGCTGTTATCTCAAACCTTATTAAAGCTCAGCTGATTAGAGGTTGAAGTTTTTACATAAGTTATTGATGTTGCTTCTTTTATTCAAACATTTTCATAACAAACTAGCTAGGAAAATATTTTCCTTGGCCAGAACTGTAAGATGAGAGACTTGTGTTGAAGGTAAGACTATGCAACTGTTTGTTTGGATTCAGAATGCTGGACAAACAACTCTCTGCATCTGTCTTTGAAAATGTTCTGTAGAAAAACACACTTTCCTGAAATGAGATGCATATCTTGTGCTCACAAAATGGGGTATTTAAAAATGACCTGTATAGGTTGCTTGTGGCTATCAGACTCCTTGGTTTTACCATGGCTGTTTAGCTGCCCTTTCATAGAAGTTTCTGGTATATCTATATTCTATATCTATATTCTGGTATAATTGCCTTAACAATCCAGCGATGCTGGTCTTTTTCTGAAGTAAAACCAGCCTGCACTGGTGTGGGTTATCTGCCTTTTTTGGTCTGCCTCTCGGTTCCCCTTATCTAGCAGGGTGAGAGGGCACTTAGTCTGCTTTATACGTGATGGGAAAATGAGTGGAGCGATGGAGAGATGTCATGGAGCTTTCCTGAAGTCCTACAAGCAGCTTGTGGCAAAAGAGAATTGGGTCCAGGTCTCCTGAACTTTTAAGCCACCCTCTCAGGAGTGCTTGGGTAGTTGGTAGCACAGACAAAAGCAGGAGAAAACTGGGAAGTTGGGAAACTTTGCTGGTTGGAGAGGTACAAGAGTTGGCATCCAGGCTGTGCAAGGAAAGGCACCCTTCCTGTGAACAGAATTTAGAAACTTGGTGTGCCCAGAGCTTGTTTTCTTTAGCTGTATCAGCTGATCCAGGGAAAGATTATTGTTTAGAAACCTTGTGCCTCTTTTTTCAGACCATCACAGCTACAGCAACACTACTCACTGGGAGAAAGTACTCTCTGCAGAATTATTTTTGGGTCTGTATATAACTTTCTGCTCTGCCTTTGAATGTTTCTCTAGATTCTGGGGAAAAAAGTCTAGAGCCAGCCTATTACAAAAAATGCCACTTAATTTTCCTTCATCTTTTTGACATGGAAAATGCATATCTGATGGAAGTTATTTGTTTTCACTTGCCATGTGCTAAGAACGTTTATACATTGCAAGTATTACCAATCTAAACAACACAGGCTAATTGGTGTCCTTGTAAAAACAGAACAACATGGTTGTTTGAAGGATTGTCATGTGTTTTGGAGTGGAAATGTTTAAATGTCAAAAAGATTCAGTGTCTGTGATTGAACTTTCATCTATCTTCTGAGTTTATAGCTATAGGAAGCTCTTCATCTCTGTGTCGTCTTCAAGCATGACTTAAGGCAAGGATTTGGATTCTGTATACTTAAAGGATTGTTTTTTAATGGACAAAAGGTTTTTGTATAGAGACATTAATGATCCTAGTCACACGTGTAGTGATCTGTATTGACAAGGTGATGGAGGATATTTGAAAAGTGTTTCTCAACACTTCAGAGGGAAGTCACAACAGCACAAGTGAAGAAAGATGAATGGCTGCTGAACAGCCTCTTACAACACATGAGGTGCTGTGTATTAAACATGTCTTTTGTGAGGAGTTTAGCACTGTGGAAGGTCCTGTGTGTGAGCTTCTCCACAGTAAATATTTGACAGCTAAAAGATCTGCTGTCAGTTCCTTGGTGGTGCTCGGAGCAGCTTCGTAGTAGCCAAAGTAACCAATATTTTATCTCTGCAGTGCTGCTCAGTGTTTGAGGTGGTGTAGTGCCCTGTTTATGGCTGTACTAACACAGGGATGGGAGTTCCTGTTCACATGGTCTGTACTGAGCCAGCAGCAGAAGTAGCTGCGCTGCAGTCAGGTATCACCATGTCAAGCAGTGACCCAGACACGTTTTTTGTTGAGCTGCGTTCTAGATTTGTTTTGCTGCTGGACATAAAAAAGGGCATCTGAGAATAAACACTACATCATTTCACTTCCCTCTGTGCCACTGTCCACAGAAACCAGTACTCAAAATTCCCATTAAGCAGAGAGGCTGAATCTTTAGTAGAGAAAAATTTCTTCACACAGGATGCTTCTCTTCTCATATCTTGAGTCCCTAGGAAGCCCTGGGCAGTTTGGGTCCAATGGTATGAGGAAGCAGAGCCCTGTCGTGCATGCTCAGTGTGTCTGGAGATTTTGGTATAGTCAGCAACCCTTGTGGTATAGACCTTCCTTAATGTATGGCATGACAAGTAGGGATGCCTGGAAAGTGTAGAAACCCCTGAGGAACAGCAGAAAGGCTTGGGCAGCAGTGATGGTAACTCTGCAGATAGCTCTTCTGCTGGATTCTGTTATAGATGAGTCAAAATTCATAATAAATTAAATGGTATCAAGGTTGATTTTAAGTATAAGGGTTATTAGACTGTACATGTATCCAAAGATGTTATGTTTGGAATGTGCCTTGGCATGTTCCCTGGTAGCCCAGCCAAAGTCACGGGTTACCCTTCTCAGTGATAACATTTGCATCTGAAGCACAGGCAGAACTTCCACCAGAGAGGTCTCAAGTACCCATCATCATCGGGAAGCCAGAAATCCATCTGGCACATCAACCTACTCCAAATCTACTCTGCACCTGGAGAATCCTTTTTCCATCTGAAAGGAGCAACAGATATGATCATCTAAGTTCCTGTTCCTCCCTAGAGCATGCTGATGAACGGACCTCTTACCTAAGACTCTTCATTTTAATGACACAAGAAGAGTTCCTGGAAAATATCAACCAAAGACACAAAAGAGTTCCTGAACACATCAACATCTGAACGGACCCCTGATCTCTGGACCAGAGGACCATAGAAGACAAGATGAATATGAAAAAGACAAAGGATTTTCTAGCCGGAGGCAAGAAAAACAGTATAAAAACCGGACTCAGAAACCTCGAAGTGTGCACTGCCACCCTGAACTGCTGGTGTTCAGGGCTGTGTATGTGTCACCCAGGGTCAAGAACCTAGGCTTGGCCCTGCCGTTTTATAGTGGCTAATCAAAATTGTCAATTTGATCATAAAATAAATTCTGTTTGTTTTTATATTAATAATTTGGCTCACGCAAGTTATTAATTTGATTTAATTGGCAGTTTTCATTTATAACAATTCTTCTCCTTTATTGTAGGATTTCCCCCTTGTCTGTGGAAGATGTTCGTGGTTCTTACTCATGTCTTGCTATTATCTGTCCTAAGCTCTCTCTGAAAGGAGGAGGAAGAGCAGTATCACCAGAAATGTTCTGAAAAATGTCTGAAGGTGTAACTGGATGGTTGGATCATGTAAAAAGCTGAGTGGAGTTGGGAAAATGGTTTGTCTGAGTTTAGCTCCCAGGAGAAAAGGCATCTCAAGCATTAGGTCCTGACCAGTGCGACCTGAGTAGTGAAATGAGGGATTCTGGTCTTAAGCACTGGCTCAGGTGTTGGGTTCAGCCTTAATTGCTCAGGAGACCTTTGTGTGTGCTTAGCAGCTGTTTCTGAAGCTCTTCTTTGGATTCAAGAGTGTGCAAATCTACCTATGAAAATGTCATGTGTTTTCACACCTTGAGGAGCTGTGATGAAGCTCACTTTGACCTGAGTGAGGTCGGGCAGCAGCTGTAGCTGTGAAGAGCTGTGAGTTTACCCCCACCAGCAGCAGTGGAGGTGCAGTCCTGGCTGGGTTTAGGGAACCCAAAGGCAGTGAGTTGCAGTACCAAGGAGCATCAGCAGCTACAGAAAGGAGTGATTTGTTGTTAGGGGAGGGGGGGGAGAAGGCTGAGGTGGTTCCCAGCAGAAGCTCACATCACACAAGCTATTTCCTCTCCAGCCCATCTCAGGACGCTCCTTGTTGACATATGTGTTTCCATTTACACTGCAGTATGTTTGCCAGAGGGCAATTGCTCCTTTAACCCCAACCCTTCTCTTTATGCCTTCTCTGTTTGCTCATTTTAACCCTGCTCCCTTTATCACTGCCCATCCCTCCCCTTCTCTCTCTTCCACCTCTGATTCCTATTTCTTAATCTGCTTTGGTTTTTCACCCTTTGGGGTATTTCTCCCCACTTCCTCCCTCCCTCTGAATTCCCCACCATCTGTCCCCTCCACTTGACTGCTCTCTTCCATCTTTCCCCCTCATTCTTTCTCTTATTTCTTTGCTCACAGTGGACTAAAGGTCATTCACATGTGGAAAAAGATGCTCTTTTTGGGGTCACACCTCTGTCTTTGGTTTCATTTCATCGTATTTGAGGTTCTAAGAGCCTAGAATTTCTTCTTCTTTTTTTTTCCCTTTAATTGTCTTTTTTTTTAATAGCAGTTGAATGTACTCCAGAAGTTCCCAGAGACAGCAGGTAGCCTCTATCCAATCTCCAAAAGAAACCCCCAAAACAGGAAAACTTAGGGCTGTGTGCACACCAGTAAAGCATGTTGGGTTTGGTGGAGCTATGCCAGTCACACCAGTTAAGGACCCAGTTCAGGACTGGGTTACTTCCCTTGTTCAAAGAAATGGCTTGCAGTATTTGCAACATTTTCCTGGATTGTGTACACGAGCTAGATTTTCAGCATTTCCTACTTTCAATTACTTTGACTGAGCTTGGAACCAGTCCCTAGCCTCATATAATAATGCCTTTTGTATCTGCACTTGGCACTCCCAGCCAAATCTGTGCAAAGAATCATTTCTGGTGGAACAGCATTGCAGAGAGGAATGGCTTTTCATAAAAATTTTTAAATATATGTATATATATGTGTGTTGGCAAATGCTGCATAAATGTTATAGCTTATCCTGGCAAAACAGCACTTCTGCTGTTACAGGGGATTTCCTTAGGGAAACTGGTATAAATTATCCCAGCGGAAGCATCCTTTTTGCTGGTTGTGAGGAAGGTGGGTCCAAGAGCTGTGCCAGTAAGGCATTACTAACACAGCTTTGGCCTTGGAACTGACTCAGCATTGTTCAGACTTGTGCTGAGGAGGTTGGTGTGCTTAAAATTTGAGCGAGAGCATCTGTGCAGCTTCTTACATGTGTGTTTTTTTCATAGGGACAATTTTTTTTTATTAGCATCTTTTTCAGGGAAAGACATAAATAGTCTGTGAGTAAATTTGTGTTGAAATGAAAGAAGCCAAGATTGGGTTTAATGGTCACCCAGGCTCTTTTTCACTCTTCCTTTCACCAGGAATTTAGGGACCAGTACCCCCCCTCCAAAAGACACTTTGGTATCAGTGCTGCTGCTGGACTAAAGACTATTGTATTTTAAAAGCTTTGCTGCATCCAGGAGTTCTGGAAAATTGTGTTGGGAAGGAGGCTGAGTAGGAGATGCCTCCATCCACGTGGCTGTGGGATCTGAGGGCTGGGGGAGCAGCTCCATGTGCCCAGAGCCGTCGCTTCCCCATGCAGAGGAGTTGTCGTAGAGTAAGAATTGCTCCCTGCGGGTTGTGGCTGGAGAGGTCAAAGTCATCTCCCATTTTGGAAGGTGGGGTTTGAGCCTGTGTGTGCCCTGGGTTTGTACTTTGGACCCCAATCTGCTTGTTGTTGTATCAGGGTTATGTTAAGCCCGGAGTAAAAATAATTTGAGCCGCGGCGTACGAGCTCATTGTGCCTTAATAAAGAAAACAACACCACATTCACTCATCACACTTTGAAATGAAAGCTGTAATGTCATAAAAGGGAACTTTTATTGTTTTCAGAGAACATAAAAGCCCTTGGAACAAAGTCAGAAGGGTATTTGGATGAATAAGGTCAAAGTCTGGTGTACATAAAGTGAGCATTGTACAACATTATAGGTTGTACCGAGTGTCAGCAAGTTACCAGAAGCCCTGATCCTGTCAACACTCGAATGTGTGCGTGAGTTTGCCCTTGTAAATACCCTCATTCAAACACAACTGGAGCAAAGTTATGCTCAAACATGAGTGTTCTAAGAATCAGCATTTTCCTAGTAAAATGTTAAGGAATCAAGAATTTGAAATCCCAAATTGGCCTCAAAAGGCATAATGTGGATTTTTCAATGACACTGAGCTTTCAAAGTTCTCTTAAGCTTTTCTTTGGACAAAGTAAAACATTTAATGTTGATGTTCATCTTTTTTTGTGACATCCAATATTAGTTTGAAATAACAAATATTGTAACTGTAAAAAAAACTTCCATGTAATGAAATTCCAGAAATGTTTTCATCTAATTTTTTTCCCCAATTTGGTAAAATTTCCATATAAATTACCAAGTCTGCAGAGAAAGAATTAACTTTGGCACAAATGTCCTTTCTCAGTATTTTTATGATAAGTTCTAATACTCGAGACAACTGAAAATCTGCTTTCCTGACAAAATATTGTAATGATAAAATTGTTTTCAAACCCTTTCTAGTGTGGATAAAACGATTTTTTAAAAAAAAATCTGCTTTCTGTATTTTACTGAAAGCAAAACAATATGAAACACACATACACACACAGAGTTTATCTTAAAGCTTGGAGGTTTGGAGTGTACAAAATCTTTTTGTAGCCTTTTTTTATGCTTTTCAAAATTATTTTGAAATAAAACAAAGGTAAAATAACACTTCTGTGGAAGAGAGGGCAATTAAATCCCAAGAAAATACTTTTTGTTGATGAAAGGACAAAAAAAAAAGCATTTAATTGCCTAAATTCCAGCAGAGACTAATGTTCAAAACCTTGCTAGGTGGAAATTCCCTGCTTTGTCTTTACCTGGCGGAGGGTGCATCTCTCTGTACCTCTGTTCCTCTGTGATGGCTGGTCCCCTTCATGCTGGGTGACATGCCACTCATTTCCCAGCAGTTGTTGTTATTCCTGTCCCTTAAATAGGCAGTATTTAACTTCTGGTACCTCACCGTGGCCCAAATTCCCAGCCAAAGGGAGGAGGATGGGTGTGGATCCTCTTTGTCCAGGGGACCTGAGAGATGCAGCAGGAGAAGAAGAGGAAGAGGAGAAGCAGAGGTTGGCAGCTGTGCTCCCTGCCAGTTCCATCTCAGCTGTTTGAAGCTTTAAACAATTTGAATAATGACTCTGAAGGGCGGAATAAAAGGTGGCAAGGAGAGCTTGTTGAAACAAATAAGATTTTTCTTTTTTCTTTGCTTCTCCACATGAGAGAAGGCAGACTGCGACTTACAATGAGTGGTGTGAGTCACTGAGACAGAAAAAACCCACCAAGCCACAGCGTGTTTGCTCGTGCAAATGGCTGTGCTGCTGCCCTCCTCCATCCCTTGCCTGTTTTGCTCCCGAGCCCACATGGCAGACATTACACACTGATCTATTCTTAAACTGTTTCTGGTTTCTGTGTGGCACCAGCTGCAGGGGAGCAGAGTCACGCGAGCAAAGGCAGGATGTTTGGTGGCTCTGCCAGCCATGCCCAGCCTGGTCGCCCCACAGTCTGGCACAAAATATGGAGGCAGCCTCATCCACCAGATTTCTCAGCTCCTCCCAAAATGAGTGTATCTGCATTTGTCCTTGGGTGATGGGGGGGAAAAAAACAAAAAAACCCCAAACAAACAAAAAAAAACCAACAAAGAAGAAAAAGGAAAGAAAAAGAAAGGATCAAAGTGTTAATTGTAAAACATCTTGTGGTGCCAGGTGGAAATGAAAGCAGGGTGATCAGTGAAATAATCCATGGGGATGTAACTGAAGTGCATTTTCCAGCAGCTCATTAGAATAACGAAGAACCCACAAAGGACATGGGAGATGCAAACAAGCTTTGTTGCCCTGTCATTATTTTTAGGAGCAATCTGATACTGCTGAGGACTGGGTTAATAACAGATAATTGCTGGCTTTATTCTTGCTTTTCTCTCTCTTTTTTTCCCCCTCCCCTCTTCCCTGAATGGTTTTATGGGATATGGACTTAGTAATGTTGTGGCAAAGTGTCATTTCCTGTTTTATTGGAATGACTCAAGTGTGCGCGCTGTGGTGGAGGTCAGGAGCACGTTTATGAAGTTTGCACTGTGGTTAATTAGTAGGAGTGGGCAAGTTTCCTTCTCCTTGTCTCTTTGCTGCTGTGGGAGGATGGAACAAACCCTCCATAAATTTGCCTGGACCATGTTGATGTCGCACGAGTTTGATCCCGAAATGATGCCCAGTAATCCAGCCTGTGACTCCTCCCAGGACTATCTATCCTTGTGTGCTGCTGTGCTCAGGCTCCCCAGGGTCTGCAAACCTGCTTGTGTGAAGCTTCTTGAAACCCTTTTGGTCTGAGCAATCAGCTGCTTTTCCTTCTTTGCCCAGGCCAACTGAGTTTCATTTGGCTAACGCTTTTCTGCCTGTGGCCAATGTTCTCTCCTGCTCTGGATTTGCCTTTGTCAGGCTGCACCGAGTGCAGCTGGTCCCAGGTCCCTGGACAGCCACAGGTTTAAGGAACTCCTTTCCATGACTTGTGTCCTGGCTGTTCAGGCCCGATGCAGGGATAGCTGTTGGGCAAACACAGATACAGGATAGGGCAAGTGGAAAGGAAAAGTGCTTTTGTGGTTGGTGGTATTGCAATAAAACAAACTCACTGTTTCTGACAAGTTTAGGTCTCTATTTCAATAAAACTTTCATATTATTATATTAGTTTATATAATTCATTTTTATTTTATGTTTTTATTATCTTAAGGCCAGCTTTAGGCTTTATTTTATAGCCTTGATTTAGTTGTCTGACTTCTTGGGACTGCAGAGAGGTTCTCAGCTGTCATCGAAGATCTCTCAGTTGCTCACGGGTTTGTGCTTGCTGACATTAATGTGAGGCTCAGGAGCTGTATTTGCAAGGCTCTGCAGTCCTGGTCAGGCATCCAGCTCACCCCAAGCCCATCATGCTCTTTCTGAACCCCCACAGCAGTGTTGAAGGACTCCATGAGATAAGTATGGCCATTGATGGCTCTTGGGTGCTAACAGGGACCCAGAAAGGGAAATATTCAACTGCACAGCCAATTTGTTCAGCTGCTTGGAGAAGAATTCAAAATGCTTAAGTTTGGTGGACATGAACAGGAGAAAATAGCAGAATGATCAAGAAGAAATGGAGCTTTCCACAAATTAAAAGAAGCTCATGAAATTAGAAAGGATTTTCATTTTTGACCCAGTGATTTTTTCATGAGATTTGTGTGCAGAAAAGCTGGGTCAGGGAGTTTATGCTTATTTTAAATTATATTACTTGGCTTGAACCTGTATAAATTAATGCTGAAAATGAAAAATCATTTTTATTGCATTTAAATGCCGTGCCTCTTTAAGAAATAATCAGAGTACAGATTAAAAAAAAGCCTCTGGAAGTACAATTGTTCAGATCTGATCTGTGTTACAGTAGAAAATCCAGAATGCAGTCATAAAATGTGTTAATACCCATCGAAAGAATATTAGTGAAGAGATTTGCTCTTTCTAATAAAATACATCAAGCAGAAAATTTTACAGTGAAGGGGAGGTAAGCACCCAGTTTAACTTTATATCTATCTATGTGGGTAAAAAATTTATAGCCATAAAGTGAGGTTGAAAATGTAGAGCTTGAGGTCAAGTCAGTCTCTTGTTTCAGCCTGCTCCATAGTGTGGTGGTGCTGGACAAAACAGCTGCTAGAGCTCCTTTCAGGCCCACATGGTCACAGATGAGGTCAGAAATATTTCACAGGCTGGTTGGGATGTCCAGTCCCATGTTCAGCTTCCTCACGTTCTTCAGGCAATGCTGCAGGCAATGAATGTAAGAACTGTTGGTCTTGGACTGAGAGGGATCATCCAAAGGGATGCAGATGGAGAAAGTGATATGGAAAAGGCTAGGAAATGTTTGGACCTGCAGGAAGTCAGCTAAACTAATGCTGGCTTGGCTGTCAGGACTCCTTTGAGATAAACTCTCAGTGGAGCAGAGACCCTGCCTGCTGCAGCCCTACAGTTTTCCTCATCCTTTTATGCCACATCTGATTTATGGAGGCACTTATTGGCCAGATGTGAGGGTATAAGCATCAGTCAGGGGGACACTAATAATTCTCTTCTCTATCTGTTTCTAATGAATGTCCAAGCATGTAGTCTCACTTTCAGAGTTGTATAGTGTGAATGTGGGTTAAATTAAGTAGCAACTGGTCAGCAGAGGTGTTTGGAGGAAGTCTAAAAACCAAAAAAACAACTCATGTTCAAATCATGTTAAGAGTGGGGTGGAACCATCAAAAGGAAGAAAATTAAAATTGAAAGTAATCTTAACTTGTGCTATTAGAGATGGGGGCCTGGAAGCCCGATATGTCTGAAAGTGACCTTAAGGTGGGGTAGAACAGCAGATGAAATCCAAGTTCTTAATGCAATGCCAAAGGCAGGAACAAAATAGCTGTTTTAAGACCTCCCACCACTAAGCTTCTGTACATGTGATTACTATGAGCACTGACATCTTGGTGCTGGACAGAGATACCAATGAGTCAGGCTTTAGAGAACAGCTCATGTTTAAAGAGCTCAGAGGACTGAACCATGGGGAAAGCAGAGAGGCAGTGCTTAAGAAGAAAATTGTTGTCAAAAGGGACAATCACTGCTGTTGAAAAACACTGGACAGATTACAAACAAAAGAAGAAATGGAATCATTAAAGGGCAACTTGATGCAGGTTTAAGGAATGAGACTCCTATGGATGCAGATATATAAAAGGATAAAGAGAAATCTCTTGGAACAGGCAGCAGCACAAGCAGATGTATTTCAACTAGTGGCACTCCGAAGCTCAGTCTTGCATCAAAGGTCTTGTTTGATCCCTGGTCATTCTGTACAACAGACCTGAAGTGAAATGCCAGGCTTTAGGAAAAATTCAGATCACTTCCAGACTGTAACTTCCTGGAGTGTTACAACTCCAGGATCATCTCTGTTTTGGAAAACAAGGAATGTTGGCATACAGTGATTATGGGGCTGCTGTAATGGCAGATGCGCACCAGAGTGGAAGTTCTGACATGGGAAGGCAACACGGGTTATGGACTGCGTGCAGTATTCTGCCTACTCAGCTTATGGTTGGTGGTCCAGGTTTCTTCACTCTCCCAGGCAAAGTTGAGTCTCCCAGAAAAAAAAAAATTGAGAAATTGTTTGTGCCTTTAATAATTAAGTCACCCTTGGTGGCACACGAGGGAGAGCATGCATTTCAAATTACTGGAAAAAAAGAAGTGGTTCACAATCTTATCCCAGTTTGTATACCCACCAAAGTGTCTGAGAGCCTTGAACAGCCTCCAGCATCACAATGTTTGCCTATCCCAACTTTGTCTCATTATTTTCCTTTCCTTGCACCTCTGTGCGTCTGGAGCCCAGCTGAGAATGAAATGAGCAGCGCCGAAGGACTGTGAGAAAGACGATTTGTGTGGTAAACCCAGCACAGCCAGAAGCAGGAAGTACCAGATTTATCATGGGAAATCCTCTTCTTGTTAGATGTTTCCAGCCTACTTCTCCAGGCTTAAGCTATCTCAGTGCTGCGTGTAGGCCCTGCTTCAACAGGGAGGCTCTGCATTTGCCAGACTTGAAATGCATGAAGTTAATTAACACCCTGTTAAATCAGGGCTCTGTCACTGTGTCAGACAATCCCTATTGACTTAGAACTGCTTGAAAATTTCCTGTCTCCTGGGATAGCATAATAAAGCTACAGAAGGAGTTTAAGTTACTCAAGATGGGGTTGGATTCCCCACGCTCTGCTTTGGAAATGTCCTTTCTGCCCCACTCCAGCTCTGGTCCTATGTGATATGTGTGGCTTTGGGGGCTCCAGGACACATCCTGAGGAGCAGGTCCTCTGCCTGCCATCACTGTGGCAGCTCTGTAGTCAGTCACAACCTCCTTGAGGCTGGTCCTCACTTTTTCCCCCTCATCCAGACTTAGGAGCCCATTTTCTTGCTACTTCGTGCCGCTGGGCAGTGCTGAACCAGTGGTGCCTTCAGGCCAGACTGTGGACAATACCTGTGTTTATCCATTTTCTCTGGTGTTGTGGGCAAAGAGAAGGCCAGCCCTCCTTCCCTGTCTTCTGCTCTGGCTGCCCTCAAAGGTGGGTTGTCACACCTTGGCCCTGGAGATGGACTCAGAGCTCTTAGGAACCTTCTGTACATGCAGCTGCTGGCAATAGGGAGTTACACATTGTCCCTATGCACCACGTGGAGAAAGATGTTTGTCTGTTTTCCCTTTATTCTGCTTCCTGCTGGGTCTCTTTGATGATTATTAAGTAGGCAGAGATGGTTAGATCACTCCCTGTGTGCTTTCTCAGTTATTCAGGATTTACGTCTCTCCTGCCATAGACCATCCATCTGCCTTTGTGTTTCAGGGTACCTGCTTTTCTCTGGATGAGCCTCTGTCACTGCTGCACTGGTCTGAGTTGTATGCAAATTAGCTCTAATTGAGAGGAATAAGCCAACCAACAGCTAGGACATAGCAGGGTGTCATGAATGATTTATAATTATTTCCTCCTAAAACCACTTGACATTTGCCATTACTTGAAGTCTGTTTGCTGTGCTTGAATCAGGCAGAAACAGATCTCACGTTGAACATAATGGGGGTCATTCCACCAAGCAAAACTGTATGTACTGTCTATGGATACAGTATAATTTTATTGATTTAAAGTGTTTTAAGTAAAGGCATGATTTCAAGCCTGCAGATAAAGGTGTCTCGTTGGTGTAATTGCGCAGTAATTTTGTTCAGTGCCCCAAATAACACTGTGATGTCTCCTAATTTACGGACAGCATGTACATGAAGTGATTAGAGGTCTGGGATGATGAGGCTGCAGTATGGAGGGCATGAATGAGTGGGAGGAGATGGCAGAGTCCTAGGCAGAGGCACTTCATGAGGGCAGCCAGCTCCGCATTGCACTTGGCCGATGTTCTGCTTGTGGCTGCTGCTCGTCACGGTGGAGAAGAGGTCAAAAGAGAGGACTGAGAGCCATGTAGCTTGGATGTGAGCCATGTAGCTTGGATGTGAGCCTCTCAAGGGGGCTCACAAAATTTTTGGGGGTGTCTAGAACTGGATTTTTGAGTCAGGCCTGTTTCCAAGCTCTTCTGTTAATAACATAGCAGCCTGTTTTCACTGTGGATGCTGCATATCCTCTTTGCTGGAGCTGCTTCCTGATGAAATGGAACCAAAGGGACGGTCAAGGTTGTTGTATTATGCTAATGACTTGCTTTCCTAAGCTTTGATGATTTTTTTATTGAAATTAAGAACTTTTGCAGCATTGTTCCTCTAAGCATCCACCTGGATGCTGGCCTGGAGCCTCTGGGAGTGGATGGATTCTATTTTATGGGAGTCAAGCAATGCATCACACTGGCTGTAGGATTCTCATGGCTGTGAGACCCCCAGTCTGGGAGAGGGCAACAGAGGAGAAGTCCTGAAGGTCAGGATTACAGTCTTTTTAGGCCAAGAAATGTCAAACCACATGAGCTGAGGGTAAAAGGGGACCCAGCACAGCAGGTTGAGGATGCTGAGCAGGAGCAAGCTGGCCTGTGACCCTGAGTTTCCATACTGATGTATTTTGCTTTGATACCATAGTGACTATAAAAAAAAAAAAAAAGTGAAAAGTGATAGATTACAGCAGAACTCATGCAAATCTCTGGTGTTATTTTAGCAAGTTAATATGTGCCTAGCACATCCCAGTGGGATGCCAGTGGCTTCCATGGAATTTTACTGGAAATGAACTGGATACATCTGGTCAGAGAGGGAAGCCTCAGGCTGCTGGCAAACCTTTGCTCCCTCTCTGATTATTTTATTTAGATACATATATGTATCTATGTATATTCAGTAATTTAAGGCTAAGATTATTGTATTGCATATCATTTTCAAAAGGTTTTGAAAGAAAGCAGGAGCCGTGTTGCCTTGCAACTGAGCTAGGGAAGCTGAGCTGAGGTGAATCCTCTCTAACATGACTGTAAGGGTGGCTTGAGAGAATACTCAAGGACTGATTATCATAATTTCATTGTCAAGCTTTTGCACTACAGGCTGGGAGATCTTGAGGGCTCTATTCTGGACTTGTTGCTCTATAATTCCTTCCTTACCACCTGGAATGGTGGAAGAAGTACTTACCTATTAATTTTGGAGTTGCCTCTGGAGAGCTGCTGAGGCCAGTTTTAAGGCATAAGTGAGTTTGGCAAAGAACAACCCGAAAGGAGAATTTTTTGATGATGATAAGGACAAGGTGTGATAGGAGAAATCATCTGCATGAAGACACCTTAGACAGCAACCCTGGAAGGGTTGGAGGAAATGGATTGTTCAATTCAGGGAGAAAAAGAAGAATGGTGAGATATGATACAAACGTTCCAGTATGTTGAGGTTGCTGTAGTAGCAATAAATAATCTGTTGTCCACTTTCATTAGGGTTCAGACAGAAGATCATGGATTCAAATACAATCAGGGAAACCAGTGGAGCTCTTCATCAGGTTCTCATTGCTCATGTTACCTATTCAGCAAGAAGCCTCTTAGCTTCTGGGGTAGGAGGTTTCAAGGTGTCTGTATATGTCTGTTTTCTATTTGCCACACCATGGGCAAAAAAATAAGGATCCCCTCTCTGCCAATGGACTGGGCTGTAGGGTGGTAGGAATTTTTTGTTTTTTCACTTGGTGCTTTATGGACAGAGAGCTGGCTGAACAAGGAGGTCTTGTGCACTATTGCTGTCTCAGCACCAAGCATAGACAGAATATGATTGCATTTGCCTGAAATGACTGTGAGGACACCACACTGCCCTCTGAGATGGCAGTCGCTTGCACACACCACCCATGTGAAAGAAGGATGATGTGCCTTAATGGAATTTACCCTGCCCATGGATTCAAACCCCAACTTTATTGGTTGATCCAGGCCACAGGGCCATAATCCTCTCCTAATGAGAACATCCCTGCTATGAATGACTAGAACCACTGCAGCCTTCTCCCTCTCATTTTCTGTGACAGTGATGAGACAGTAAAAGCAGTCCTCTCTTAGGGTTTTGACTTTATAACATTTTGGCTTTGGAAGATTTTAGGAATCTAACTAGTCAGAAATAGAATGAAAAGCCTGTAGAGTGGCATGCAGGGCATATGAAGATGTCCATCAATTCCTCTCTACTTGGGTGTGTGCTTCAAGGGCAAAGATGGCTGTGGTAAAACATAATCGATTATGAGGCCTTAATTGCTTTTGAAATGACCACAATCTTTTTATTACCACAGTGAAACGTGCTTTGGACTCCACTGTGGCCAGTGTTTAGATTGAGGCAGACCACAGGATGAAAAGAGCATGACCCTGCTACTCAGTTCCCCACGCTCCTGTCTAAAAACAGATAGACAAAAAAAGAAAAAAGAAATTTTCCACATATTCTAGTCCTCAGAGCTCGGCAAGCTGCATCTAGCTGGAGGCTGCAGTGTTTGAGGTCCTGTGTTACTAATTTTGTGGAGCAGAGGATTTGCATTTCCTCACTCATCCATGCAGTCTGGAGGCAGTTTGCTGACTATTTTATGTCCTCAGAGAATTTTCTCACCCATTTCTTCAAGAGTGGGGAGCTCTTTAGCCTATTTTAGACACAGGACCAAAGCAAAGCCTTCACACATAAGAGTCAATGTTGGAGACCCCCTCTGGAGATTGAGTCAATGCCCAGGACGTTGCCCAGATAGGTGTTGAGTATCTCCAGGGATGGACCTTTCAGGTCAACCTGTTTCAGTGCTTGACTACCCTCATGAAAAAAAACAAAAAAAAAATTTGGTTTCTCTTTGGGTTAAATTGAAGAGGGTGAAATGTGGACTCTGGTTTTGGCTTATGTAGCTCTGTGCTGTCTGCATTGCATACCTTGGCTTCTCTTTGTGGAGGCCAAATTGGAAGTGACAGTCTCACACTTCTGTGGCTGATGTTAATGCCTGAAATCTGGCTCCCTGGGACACAGGTTTTGACTTACCTCTGGCATTTCAGGCATCTCACATTCCTTATTCTCTGACGTTTTTAGCCTCGACTGGGCCAGTTTCACGGAGAGCTGCTTTACAGCAGAGAGGAATCATTCCCATTTCTTCTCACCTGAAGCATGGTCCAGTTGTTTTATGAGGTTACAAGGAATCTGTATGTAGTGGAGCGTGTTTACTGGCCCTACCCAAGCCTCTCGTACTACCTAGAAAGAATTTTCTCCTTCACTCACTCCCTTTCCCTCTGTCATGTTCTTGGGAATTCTGTGGGACTTGTGACAAGGGAATGAGGAGAGGAGCCTGGCTACAGAGGGTTGCACTTGTGAAATATCTCCATTTTAATCCACATGTTTGTTCCAGCTAGACTATTTTCACAGCTGCTTAAGGAGGAAAAAAGGGACACTAACAAATCTTGTGAGAGACCTCTTCAGTGTTTCAGTTTCTCATTTCCAAACATCCTTGTGAAAGAAATCACATCCACTTACTTACACAAATGCCCCAAATAGACTTTTCTGTAAACTGAGGGAGAAAAAAAATATTCAGTCTCTAGTTGGAATTTAATTCAACAAAGGGCTGAACCCTCCCAGCACTGGAGCTGTTCCACACTTGCATCCGTTGAGGATGTGACCCCCAGCCCTCAGCCCTAACTGAACTTTCTCAGTAGTTTTATACAGCAGTAGGACACACAAGCTAAAAAATAAATGAAGATTTCAGTGGGAAGCATTTACAAATCTGTATTGTTTCCTTAGTTTCACTGCAACTATAATTTTAACCCTAATGATAAAAGCTGTAGTATTACTAAGATATAGTTCTGGGGTTTTTTCCCTTTCTGGTCTTGGGTGGTCTAGAATGTGCAGTAATTCATGTTCTCAGCTGGGTTTCCACCACATTTCTGATTGACCTGATTACTTTCCCAATGACAGAATCCAAAATTGAAACCACATCAGAACTCACTGGAGTTGGTTCTGTTTTTGATGTTCCTGGACCTTCTCTGGTGGCTCAGCAGGATATATGTCTTCATGAGGGTTTTTTAACCCCCTTCTCTTTTTTTTCTTTTTTTTTTTTTCTTCTCATGGTGGGCTTACATTTGGGACATGAATTATTTAGGGAAGTCCTGAAAGAAACTGAAAGGAGCAAGGAAGGAGAGAATTCAATAGAGATGTTACATTTTAGGACCTAATTCTGGACATTAACATGTATAGCTTGAGGGAGCTATGCAGAGAAAAGGGTTTTTTCTGCAGAAAAAAGGATCTCTCATGACATTTTATGTTGTTGCACTAATCCCTAGCTTCCTTCCTCCCCCCCATCCCCTGTAAAGATGGACACATGTTGCAGAAGTCTAGAACTTCAATTTTATCACCTTTGCTGTAAAAGAAAAGACTGGGACAAGCTGAGCTGAATTTATTATAGTGAAGAGTGCTTATGATGGCATTGGGAAGGTTCCTCTGAAAGCCATGGTGCCTCCTGGGAGTCCTGAATCTGAATGTAATCGACTGGGGGGCTTTCTTTGGTTCTTTTTCCTTCCTGTCCCAGCTTCTTCCTGGCAGCGCAGAAGAGCAGAGCAAAGAGTAATGGGCTCTTCCCTCACACTGGGACTGGTTCCCCTCCTCTTTCTCTCACTCCCAATGAGACATAAAGTCATTAGGGCTGTATGTGATGTGGGGTTGGAGCCAGTCCAACTTACACCGAGGACTTCCTTGTGTCCCAGCACCCACATCTTTGAACAGTTAATATCCACATTTGCATGACACGAGTAAGGTTGCACCGAGGGGAACGTGTGCCATATTAGGTGGTGTTAATGGTACTGGCACCTTCTCCTATTTCCTCTGCTCCCTAAAAGAGTTTGGAGGTGGGAAAGCCAAGCTGTGTGCGCTGTTTCCATGCGGTCATAGACAACGGGGATCCAGAGGACATCTAGTTTGTGCTCGGCTCAGTAGCTCCTCCTAGCAGAAAATCCTCACTCCGAGGTGTATTGTTTTCTGAGCCCTTTTCAGAAGGTGGAAAAAGCATTTTGCAAAACAATAGGAAGTGGATAGTGTCGTGAAAACACGCTCCAGCTGAGTTTTGGCACCAGCAACACAAAACTTAAAGAATCTTGTCCAACTCTTCATGGCTTTCAAAATGAACATCACGATGCTGTAAGTCAAATAACATTGTCCAACCCTTTTCATCCTGTTTGTAATTCCACTAGGGACATAATTACCGTAACCAGCTGCTCTGGGATTCTCTAATGAAAACTTTGTTTCTGAATAGAATAATTAAACCTTCATATTCAATTGTCAAACAGCTCCATCTTTGCTCAGTGCATGGATGTGATTAGCCACAGCAAACCATTCTGCAGCTTAAACTCACAATTGCATCTAGTATAAAAATGATTAATTAGGCGACGTGCTGTTTGGGAAGTTTACAAGCAGATCAATGAATAATGTTTAAGTGAAAATTTTATGGAGACGTTACGGGCACTGCAGGTTTTGTGGAAGCCTTGCTGACGGCTTACGGATGCGTGTGTTCATGTTCCATCAAGAAATTCCACATCACAGAGACAGGTTCAGCAGTTGTTTGTGGGAAGGGCAACCCTGAGGGTTTTTGAGTTTTCTTTCTCTAAATGTTTTTGACAGAAACTCTGTCCTTTTCCCTCTCTCAGAGCAAAATTTCTAGTGTGAGCAATATTTTCCCAATTCTGTTTAAAAAAATATTTTTTGTTCTTGTGTGTTTTCTTCATTTTTGTGCTGAATGGGGGTACAAGAGGGAAAGATTGAATATGCCTGGGAAAAGTACCTGTGAACTGCAGCTAATCCACGATCAGTGTTTGAAGAATTAAAAAAATAATTGATCAATTCAAATGAAGAAATCCCCGCCCTTAATGTTATTATGTTTTTTTTGCACATGCAAAGAAATGCATAGTAATGCACAGTTGTATTTTGGCATTACAACTAATTTTATTACATCATTCTTAAACTTTTCCAGCTTCTTTTAAAATGGGTATTTCCTGTGCCCATCATCCCTGTGGCCCACTGACTTCTTATATCAGAGATGAATCAGGACTTTTAAAAGTACTTACAGCTAAATATTATCTTAATTGTTCTCTATAGCTGTTTTGGATAATTTCTTTAGAAAAAGTTAATGCTTTTAATTCAATAGGGTGGTCCCTTGGGGTGTAGGAATATCACAGTGGAGCTGTTCTTGAGATGTCTTTGTCACCCTTCATTTTGGTTCCCATCAGAGTATCACAGTTTTCTGCTCCTTGCAGTAGCAGCCACTCCTTCAGCTCTGGTCATGGAGATTGCTGGGTTTGGTTGTGAGTTTTCTGAGCTCTTTTCTTACAGAAAGCTCAGAAAGGTCCTGGGATGGAGGCAAAAACACTCAAAGAAGGATTAATTCTGTCTTGTATGCTCTGTCTGAGGCTAGCCCTACATAAAGGCTTTTGATTTGCACCTTGGTTGTCTTTACATTGACAGTCACAGGCATTCTCTGGAGTTACTTCCAATATATCTTTCTCCCCATTTGCAGCCTTAAGGATAAAGACAAATAAACAAAGGCGAGCAAGCGCATTTCTATCCTGTACCGTATGTTGCCAAAAATAGTAGTCAGATGGAAAAGATTTTTCCAGAAGTCTTCTGCTGCATAATCTGTTTCAAATAAAGATAATAAAATAAACAACTGTTTATAAAGAGAATGTGAATGAGCAGGGCTCCCCTGCTGCCTGTTGCGAGGGTGCTCAGTGCAGACGTTGTCTGCGAGAATTCCTGATCTGGCATACAAAGTTCTGGTTTTTATCTCCAAACCCCCTGCTCTGAAGCACTAGGGACAGATTTCAGAAAACCTATGTTAAATATAGCACCCCAGAAACTCCCAAGCTCTGGTGTGAACAGGGAAGTTTTGTGATGCAGACCCCTGGATCCTCATCTCCATCATCTGCAGGCAAGGTGTTCGAGTGGTCCCTCTCTGTCTGCCTGGCTCAGTGGTGGGAAACATGGACTGGGAGACTTATCAGTTAACTTTGCCAACAGGCACTGCAAAGCAACCTGTGGTCCATGTAAATCCAGCCAGAGAGGTGTCACTTTGATGGAGCTGCTGCTCAGTTCCCTTTTACCATGGATGTTCGTGAGCTCCTGGAGATAGGAGTATGGCCACTTTCCAGAGCTCTGTATTTCCTCTCCAATGTTGCTGTGGAAGTCTTTGAGAATTAGCTCTATTTGGAGATTTCCAACTCATCTTGCTTTGAGAGTGGAGGCCAGAAATCTTTACAGAGCAACATTTCACACCACAGTATGTTTAAGAAAGTCTACCTCTTATCCTGGCCACATAGCTTGAAAAGCAGAGGAGCAACAAATGAACAAGTGTCAGGGCATGTGGGAAAGGAAAAAGTGACCCAAACTTTGTATTGGTTTTTCTTTTTTTTTCTTTTCTTTCCTTTTTTTTTTTTTTTTCTGAGAAGATTTGATTCAAATTTTGCTTTGGGCCCATTTTCCTATTAAAAACTACAAAAACCAAACCCCAACCTAAGTACACAGAGAAACAGATTTCCCGTCACAGGAAAAGAGGAGAGCAGACCTACATGGCAAGCACAGGGGAGAAGGTTGCCAGAGGTGGAAATTATCTGGGATCTGCAAGTTGGGCTCAGCTGGTTACGAGTAAGAGGGGCTAGATGTGAATATTGGATCCCTCTCTAATTTGATTCTTATGGCAGTGATTATATTTATATACAGCCTGCAGACTCCAACCAAGTGTGGTGTCTCCAGGGATGGCACAGCCACACGCAAAAGTGTTCCTACCCTAAATTGTCTGTAGTCTAAGCCAACAACAACTGAGAAGGGAAATGGAAGAAGAGAAAAAGGGGTGGTCACCAGGAAGGTTTGGACATGAGGTTTTGATTCAGGCTCCCCTCCTGCCAGAGAATCTGCCTCGATCTCTGCAAATCTCATCCCTTTTTCACCTTGCCCCTGGCTCTGCTGCCTCTGTGCTGATCCTGCTGCCTGGTCTCCAGACTTCAAGGTTTTGTTGAGATTTGGGGTAACAAGCTCTTGGTGGCACCCCGTGACTCTGTGTTATGGGAAAGATGCAGGAGCAGAAGGACAGACAACTGTCTTTTCCCTTGGAGACCCAGAACCTGGGCCCCTTGCCTGGATGGGGGCCTGAAAATGTGAATCTCTTTATAAACTTGGGTTATCCAGTTTATAGTACAATTCCCTGGCAATGTGTCTTTCAATGGGCTTTTTTTCCCCCCTCTGTTTATCACAACTTTTCATTATTCATTGTATAGTTCTGTTCTATTAGGGTAAGTTTACATGTTATGGGGCAGCATAAGGTTGGATAAACCAGAAAGAAAGGGTTGCTTTTTTAAATTAAACAATTACTGCCTGAGCCCATGGATATGGGAAGATCAGTATTTGCAGCTTGTGCCTTTTGCTGGATTTTTTAAAGTCATTAATTTTGGAATTAGGATAGGTTTTGCTCTCTCTCCTCCCTCCCTGCCTTCTCACCTCTCTTAAATATTTTATTTATCTGCAGAGTGGCTCTGCAAACTGGTTCCCTTCTCACCCATCCACTTTAACTGCATCCAAGGTTTCCTATTCGAAACAAGACAGAGAGGCAGGCTTGGCTTTTCCTTTCCAGCCATTTCTGAGCTTTATTTAATTTTTAGCTGTTTTATTTAAACGTTCATAAACTTGGGCTTTAAGCCGGGCTTAAGAGTGCACCGGGAAAGCGTTAAAAAAACACATCTTGAGCAAGGCTGGGAAGAATTCATTGATGCCAGGGCAATGTGTATTTGATAAACATATGGACTTAAAGGCAGATAGGAGCAAGGAGGCACTTTGCCTGCATATAGCTGTATTATTTATGGATGTCTTTGCTGTGCAGCAAGGACCAGGTTCTGTTTAGCTCCTCTCTTTGGGTGGTCCGCGAGAGATTCTGAGTAGCCTTCAGTAGCCTTCAGGCATAATTGCCAGGCATGCTCTTGTATCTGAGATAGCTTAATAAAGCATTACATATCTTACTGCTTCTATATTTTATTACCTAACCCAGTGCATGCGGTCAGCGGGTAATTAAATTCAGCTGTGTTTTTACTCTCTGTTTTAAGGTCGAAGTATGAATTTCTCCACGAATTCTTTGAAACGGACTAATACGATGCATGCATGATAAAGGCAAGGCTAATCAGAGCCAGACTGTTAGTGCAATATAAGGTTGCCCCAGGTGTAATTTATTTTCATATTATTGGTGGTTTTACTGTTGAACATATTAGAAGACGAAGAAGAAATAATAATTCTTTTCCGTGTATGGCCAGAAAGCTACAGGCTGGGTTGAGAAGCTGGGTTTTCTTTTCATTTCTATTTTATGCCACGTTTCAGCTCAACCGCTTGTGCTCCGTATTGAAGTCTATTTCAATTAATCTATTCCTTCATTAACTCACCCTCTAAGTGCAGGAGGATATTGCTAGATTGCTCCGTGCCATTATGAAAAGGATTGTGGTGCAGCTTTTATTAAAAGCAATGTCTGCAGTGGAATGTATGCTGGAAAAAGCTTAAACAAATCTTTTTCTTGGATTTGACCAACTGGGGCTGGAGTGGCTGTGTGGGTTCCAGGAGGTGGAGTATTTTCACTGGGGGTGAGCAAGGCTTGGGAGCCTGGGGTGGCTCTGGGGTGGGAAGGAGGAAAGGGGAAGTTGGCCCCAGTCTTGTGACTCAAATCACAGAATTTGGGCAAGACCATTTGTGTTTGGGGCTCTGTAGTTGTCATGTCAGGAGTGAGGGTTGGCTGGGTGAAAGGGAGAGGCAGCAAAATCACGAATGCAGGACCTCTCTGAGAGCTCTGCTGCTCTCAGGAATTGATTACCTGGGGAACTCATTGCAGAAGGGAAAGTGGATGTTTGTGAAGTTCTCTGAGAATATCCAGAGCTACAATGAAGTTGCTGAGGGGTTTTATTCATGCTAGTCAAACCTATTTTATAGCTGATGTTCTCTCTCCCTTCAAAACTGGCCTTGCTAATCTTCTTAGACCACCCCATGTGCAATCTTTCTGTTGCTGCAGCATACCGGTTGTCAGTGCCAGAAAATTGTTTTGTGAACAGCAAAAACAGAGACCTAAATTCCCGGAGACTGGTGCCCCAGAGTCAGCACACAAAAGGCATCTCAGGTGCCTGCTGGTGGCTGAGCCTTAATGTTACAGAGGCTCTCTTTCCTTGGTGAATATTCTTTGAAAACTTACAGGAACTTGAGGTGTGATTAATCTCTGTCCCAGCTGAAAAAAAAGAAAAGAAAACCAAGTCAGCACCACTTTTTTTTTCTGATGGGGAGAGATGAGCACATTCAGGATGCACCCATCTGACTTAGCTTCTTTAAAACATGCCCAATGCCATCTGTTTACTTTAAGGGATTAAAAACAGGAGGAGAAGGCCTCACACTAGGTATGATGAACCTTTATGGTCATCCTCCATGGGTGAAGATGTGTTTGAGATTAGCCACTGGATTGAAATCCACGGGAGATGGTTCCATGTGTGCACATAAGGCTACATGGACATCCTGGAAGAGGCTCCAAAACCCTGTGACTTTTGAGGGGGAGGACTGAAGTATAAACTCCTGACCAAACATGACAAAGCTGTGGCAAATTTGCCAGATGAAATGCTGCAGTTTACCACAGTGTTGCCCTTGTTCACACCTGCCTAGTGACCCACTGCAATGGATAAACCCTCCTTCACTGCAGTTCTGCTACAGTGCTGGGACAAAGCCATCCTTCAAGCCAAGGCCCCCCCCCCACATCACTTCCAGTGCATTTCTTTTGTCATTGTCCTTTCAGACAGGTGGTTTTGACCCCGTTCAGAGCAGAGGGCTGGACAAAGGGTGGGCACATACAGCCACTTGTGAATCTGCCACGATCACTTGGGCAAAGCTCTGGGGGCTGTAATCTGGCATTGCCCAGGTGAGGTTCAGAAGAAGCAGAAAGCCTTGTTTAACACACAGGAAATCAGGTTGATGTTTGACCTCTGCTTCTCCTTCCCCAGCTGTGAAGCAGTGAAAGAAATGTCCTCTTTCTCACAGCAGACTTCTGCCTTTAAATTAATGTTTGCAAAATACTCAGAGCTCCCAAGCTGGTGGGGTTGCAAACCACACAGCTTGACTCCACTGTCACCAATTGGAAAGAGCCATGATGGGTTTGGGATTTAGTCCTATAGAATTAAGATTATTTTATTGTTCTAGGAACGATAGGGTGGTCTGTCTGCTAAATTACAGTACTCCCTGGGCTGGGCCACTGCTTTCCCTGCTTGTTTGGGGTCAGGATTTGGCCCTTTCTGGTTTCATGTTTTCCTACTGAACTCATGAACCTGTATCAAATGTCGAAGCAACAAGAACTTGATGGTGATACTCTGCCAGCAAGGAAGGACTTCCCAAAAATCAAGAGCCTTTATCCTCTTTCAGTCCCTTTCTCCCCCTCTTCCCTTGCTATCTCCCCCATCCCATCCCCGTCAACCCAATAGAAAACCACCCTCTGAAACCGGTGAACCCAAGAACTGCCTGGGATCCAGGAAAACTTGATAGTGTGCAGATGCTGTTCTGTCTCTCGGCAATATTTACTTTTCGGATGGATCTTAAGTAAGCTTGGGGCCAGGAGACACTGGAGCGTTTCTCAACATGATGAAACGGTCATCACCTCATCCAGATGGAGGTGGGAAGCCCTTCCCTAAATTTTCTCACCCTCCTTGGCCTTGCTTGGGGAGCGGGTGGAGCTGGACCAGCACTCTGTTCCCTGACCCCTGACTCACTCAGTGACCTGGGTGTGGAGGAGAAAAAAAATCTGCTTCTCCTCTCCAGCCCCCTCACCAAACACAGCCTGGGATTTATTCAGGCACTGTGAGACTGGGATTAACTTTGCTCCATCTCCCCTTCAGCCTGTGTCCCACAGGCAGTGCTGGGGACATGGAAATGCCTGCCTGCTGCTGGAGCAAGCAGAGGGGGATGCCCTCCCTGAGGAGGGCACCAAGGGGGATGCATTTGGGGGGATGAGGAACCAAAGGGCTGCCTGAGCCCATGCTTCCCAGGCATGGCTCTGGTGATGTACCCAGCCCTTGCCGTGCAAAGGCATGTCCCGGGGCCCCGGCGAGCTCTTCGGGGATTTGAGGTTTTCTCCAAGCCCATCTCTGATGTTGGGATCTGACTGGAACACATGCGGCAGGCTAATCGCGTGCATCTGTGCCTTTTAAAAGCGCGGTCGCCTGCTGATTGGGTTTAATTCTTTATCTTATTCCTGCTAATCCGTTTTCCAATCTGGTTCCCATTTGGAGACAAATTCCCCCAAACCCCAGCCACTGGTGGGATGGATGTGCGGCAGCAGGGGCAAGTGGGGGAGCGAGCAGAGCGGTGCTTTCTGTGGGGCAGTTGCAGGCTGAGGAGAGGACAGGCTGCCCTGTTCAATGGTGGGTAACAAAACCCCACCCAGCTTGTGCCACAAATGTGGAACAGCCTCGTAACTGTCTCCATTTGGGGTCCTGCCTCCCGCAGGCTGCTATTGCCATGAGAACGTGACAGCGGCGCTCTGCCAAGCATCCCAGGAATAACGGCCTGAGGATTTTATTGCGTGGAAAGATTCCCTTCAAACACACCCTGCAGCTGGCCTGGTGGTCCAGCAGCAGTGTAACAACCTGGGCAGCTGAGGGTTTTACAGCTGGTAGGCAGCAGTGCCCCAAGCTTGCTGCAGGGCTGGTGAGGCCCTGGACCTGTGCTGGCCCCTTGGTGGCAGCCAGTGCTTCCCAGCCAGGGAAAGATGTGCTGGATGTATCAGCTGTCCTCCTTCCCCACCTTGCTCTCTCTCCTTGCCCTGGCCTCCAGTGTTTTCATGTTCAGAAGCTTGCCAACAAGAGGGAAAAGGGCAGTTTTCCTCTGGCAAGGAAGAGAGGGAAGATCTGCTGTCTTAGGGCTGGGAAACCCTGACCCTGGCCACTCCTCTGGCCTTTGAAAAATCATTAACTGTTGCACCTCTGTTTCTCCTCCTTTTTCCTCTTGTTCCATCTCAAATCTCTGCCATATTGCTGCAGGTTATGGTTCTCCTCAGCTGCAAGTTTTCGGGGGGTAGAAGCACCTGTGATGTGCTTCTGTCATGGAACATTTCTCAGGACTCACAGGACTGGTTTTCCTTTGGGAAAAGTGCATGTTGTTAATGTGATGGACTTCACGCCTGGTCTCATGGATTTCACCTGGTGCTTTTGGGTACGAGCTGGCCTTGAGTCCACGTGCCTCCAGATCTTCAGCTTGTCCTGCTACTTTGATCAAAAGTCATTTTCCTATGCTTTTAACCCAGATGTGTAACCTTTAAGGCTGTTTTCTAGTAGAGATCAAACCCAACCATGAGATAAAGCCCTTCCGATTTCTCAGTACTAAAAATCAGCAGCAACAAATTTAGATCCACAAAGAAAAAAAAAATCCAATTGTGCAATCAAGGAATTGATGCCTGGTATATAGTATTTTGGGAGCTGTGTTTCCCCAGGTGCATGTAGTAGCTTTGATTCCTTGCTTTGTGTCCAAGTACAGGCTCTGTTCTCCCAGCATCCCTAACCACTCTTGGGGTAAGAAGCAGATTTTTTTCTCTTGAAAAATACACCCTTTTCTAAGAACACCTTGCAATTTGCAGAAAGATAGGAGAGTTATGGGTGGGAAGTAACAGGAAAGTAGAGGAGGCAAATGAGAAGTGGCTGATTTGTTCTGCTGTAATAAACATCCAGAAGATGTGGCTCTTGTTCCCAGATTTATCACTGCTTTGCTCCGTGGCCTTGAACGAGCCTTTTCACTTTGTTCTGTTTCTGCTTCTCCTCCTGCTCTTTGGCCCTTGAGCTTATGAGCTTTCCAAGGCGAGCAGGCTCTGCCTTGTGCTCAGATCCTCGTGCTCAGCAGGATCAGCTCCCACAGCTCTGAGCTCCTGTTGGGACCTATGTGTTGGTACAGCAACTCATGTGCAGAGAGCTGGGATCCTCAGGAGCTAGGTAATAGATAAGGGATTTTTTTAAAAAACGCAGACATTTAGCTAAAACAGAGGAATGGAAGGAAATAACCATTTCAGAGTTCTCAGAGGACTAACAGAAAAACTAACAAGCTTATATTTTTTTCTTGATCCTGCAGCATTAGCAAATTGTGGGATTGATGGGCGATGAGTTTGAAAGAACTGTGTATTTTTAATCTGTTTCCAAGTCTATGTGTGTGCACATGCATAAAATCCACAGCGCATTTTATAGGCCAGCCAAAAGGCACATGAGTGAAGCAGCACGTGATGTGGCCGTCGAAAGATCCCGTCACCCAGCCCAGGAAAAAAATTATGGCTGTGGCTCTAACCATTTTTTATCGTTCCCATCTCTATTGACTGACATGTATTTTCTTCCTTCCCTGACCCAGAACACCAGGACTCTGAAACTACTGAAATGTTTGCACAATCTTGAAGCATTTATTTAAAAGTTGCTTTTCCCTGAAGGGTAGGTACTACAGCCAGATTCAAAGTCAGATCAAAAAAACCAAACAAATACTATCTTTACAAGCCCTTCATATCGGTATGTACCAAAGGACCTATCAGCTTCCTTTTCTTTTTGGCATGCTGACAACAGCCCAGTGCCTCAGGCAGAGAGCTGGAGTACGTGTTTACAACCCTTTCAAATTCACAGGCCAAACAGGAAAAGAAGGAAAATGTCAAAAATTACAAATAAAACAGTTGATCTTCAAAAGCAACGAGGCCTGCAAATGAATAATTTTTAGGCATGCTGTATCGGATTTCTTAAATATTTGTCACAGCTGTGAGTTGCATAGTGCAGTGTTTGTTAACCTTAGAACTTGTCTTAAGTGCTCTCACGAATAAATTTATTTATACTGAAAAATCCAAGTGTCTTAATAACTAAAACGTTTTTCAGAGGAGCTTTTCCTCTTTTTTTTTTTTTTAAATGCTGCTGCAGAGAATCCTTCCCCCATGTGCTCAACATATTGCAGCTTTTCTTCAGCAGAGAGCAGGAGAAATGATAGAGATAATGAAAAGAGGAAAAAAAACCAAAAAACAATGGGACAGCAAGAGGTGGAAAAATAATGGGGCTTGCCCATTTCTTGCGTTTTTGGCATGGACCTACTGTCATGTCATGTCCTTTGGGTTACAGGTACATGATGGCCTTGGATGTGCTCATTTTCTAAACCTCTCTGGTCTTTGTGGAGATCTTGTGTAAAGAACTGAGGCACAGAAGGGTTTGCAGTGGGAATGGTCTTGCACATGTTTAGAGACATCTCAGTTGGAGGCATCTGGCCCTGGTTAGTTTGGATTTCCCCTATCATCAGCAGGGAGAGACTGCAGCTCCACAGGGTGATCCTCCTTCCCCTCAGTCCTGAAGTTGCTCTGAGAAACATATTTTTCCCCACTGGCTATTGTGGGATCCCAAGTGACTAGTTTAGATTAGACACCTCTGGAGTCACTGGAGATGAATCCCATTTTTCCCAGTTTCTTGGGGAAAGTGATGGAAAGCAGATGGATCACGGTCCAAGTGCTTGGTCAGGTAATGAAGGCAGTGTGTGTGAGTGGTTTGGGTTTACCCAAACTCCTGTAGACTGATTGCAGAGATATTTGGCAGTCTGCTCTGTGCAAAAGAGAGCACTGATGCTTTCTGCTCAGCCTGGGCAGGCAGATATGATTTGAACAAGCCACTTTTTAGCTCCAAGTTTTGTCATTTTGAAGGGAGAAAGAAAAATGTTACAGCCTACACAGCCTATCAGATATGGTTTGGAAAATCAGCACAGCTTGTTTGCCCAAAAAACTGTGGAAAGAGGCTGAAAGCAGAGTACAACTAGTACCTGTCAGAGTAGCTGGGGAGAAGATGGAGTGGTCATCATTGCAAGTCTTCAAGAATTAAATAAGAATTTTACCCCCACCTTACCTTTTGATAGTGAGATGTGCCCTAAGATGCCTTCTCATTTGTACTCTGTGGATCTGTAGATCTCTGTGTACCCTATGGATGGCAATTTCAGGTCCAGCTAAAGGATGCAATTCCAAAGAGTGATCACCATCAGTCATTTGCTGCTGTGGTGCTGCTGTGGTCTAGCCCAGCTGCCAGTGTATCTGTGCTAGCCAGCATGGTATTGATTAAGAAATCCCTACTGTGATGCACAGAGTAAAAAGAGATGTATTTGAAACCGCTCTTTTGGCAGTGCTTGCAAACTTTTTTGTTTTGTTTTGTTGAGAAAAGCAATCCAATGTGAATAATCTTTTCCTGTAAACGCGTAGAAAACCTTTAATCAAATACAAATTAGTTCTAGGCATGAGAAAGAAATGTTTGATGGAAACGTATCTTAGTCATGGCACATAAATAGCTCTTCACAGTCAATATATAATCTTGCATCATTATGAAAGGAAGTGATCATTAAAAATATAATTTGGAAAGCAATATTTTACCTCCTAGTTGTCACAAGACCCGCCCCCTCACCCCCTTTCTGCACACAGTTCTGGACAGGGTTAATCCCCAAATGACTTGCACCACTGTAAATCAGGAGTAACAAACCCTGACTTCAAGCAAACGTTCTTGGTGTAAAACACATGAGGATCTAGTCCTGCTGCCTGAGAAAAAAAATGAAAATGTCTTAGGAAAATACAACTGCATTGGCACAGCAGAGAGAAAAAAATAAAGCAAAATACTTTAAACTTCTAAAGTAATATTTCTTTTCAGCTTCACCTGTGCTTTTAGTCTTCTAAATCAGTAAGCTGTTATAAAGGAAAATTATATGTTCCAATCTCTTGATGAATTGTGTACTGAGATTTTGCATTAGTAACCATGAGCATTTACACTTTCCTAAGATTAAAGGCAGGTTTCCAAAGCTGTGTCTGCTTATTAATTAGTGTCTGATGAAGACAGATTGCAGACAGAAATAGTGGTTAGAAAATGGAGCTAACCTTTTTAAGACTAAATTAATCTCACTTTTAATGGGTTTTAGTATGATTTACAGGTTTTGTACATTTTCTGGTAAGTTTCCAATAGAAATGAAAGTGGGTACAAGCACAAAAAAAGAAGGCTGAGTAAACATGGTGAGAGCAGATCCTGAAGAATGGCAGATCCATCATAATCTGGTAAAATGGCCTTGTAAATCTTTTCAAGTGCACAATGAAGCCAGAGGTTTTGAAGGATCAGATCTTCAGTCCGGCGCCACTTGGAGAGGATCTGTTGCACTTCCAGGGCAGTCCCAGGTGGTACCAGTATGGACCAACCTCCCAAAAGGCAACTTTCTCCAAGAAGATGAGAACCAAGGACCAAGGCCATACAGGGATATATTTATAAGGGGAAGTTTCTTCCTAAGAACTAACTTTGTTGTGTGGGTTTTGCTGCCGACCCCTTGGAGATGTACCTGGAGCAACTGAGTAGATTGTCTGTGCCTGGGAGAAAGGGAAAGCTGGGTTAACAGCAGTGTGACCCCACTGCTGTGTCTTAAACAGAGCCCATGAATTTTTTTCAGAGTTCCCCTAAAATCAGCAGCTGTTTTATTTTCTAGCATTTAATTTTTATATTGTGCTGTCAGGCATCATGTGACGTTAAAAGCAATGATAACAAATGAGGGAGAGTTGGCTTTGGGGGAAAACCTGTTCTTGTACAATCAGTTAACATGTGTTTCCATAAATCTGCAAATCTACTTCAGTGTGTTTTGAACTTAATCTGGGCCTAGTAAAATACAGTCAATTATACCTCCATTTTAATTGTAAACCAAGTTTTAAAATGCTTGTATTGTTACGTAAGTGCTTAGAATTCTCCTATTTCTATCATATTTCCTTGGCACCTCATTTGAATTTACATGTATCTGAGGTCATAACTGGAATGAAGGTTCTGCTTTTGGTTAACTTTGGAGCATAGATCAGCTATCATGAGTTTAATGGAAACGTCATTTTAGTGGCTTGCTACAAAAAAAGTCAGTGACAGTTCCCATCTGTCAGTGCAGGGCTGTTGTGTCATAACATACCATGGAACAACTGCCACTGAAGATAAGCTTCTCTGTTACCCCAAATCAGTGTGATTTCATGGGTCTGTGCCATGGTGGTCTTGCTTTTGTTCCTTGAGGGTCTGGCCCAGTAGGGATGGGCAGGTGGAGCTTGCTTGGAGATGAAAGAAAAAGCAGGTGAAATTGCAATAAGGAGTGAGATCAGAAATGTGCACCAGCTTTGGGGTACCCAGATTTATGAGCCCTTTTGCACTTAGGATTTTGACACTCTTCTAGTTCCATTGGAATAGGTTATTTTTTATTTCTAGTCAGGTCAATCTAAGCTCTGTATTGGGACAGTGGGTAAAGTCAACTCCAAATATCTGCACAGGTGACAGTTGGAAGCATGATTTTCAGATTTTCAGTCTGTGCTTTCACAGGCCCTGGCACCTCTGGTGATTGTGTAGACAGCACAAACTGCAAATAAGGGCTCCAAACTACACTCTATTTCCAGCTCTGGAAACACACTAAAAAGCAAATAGCTCTGGTCTTTTCCTTCACCTTGATTGATTTGATATTGCTGCCAGAGGAAAAAAGCAAGCTCTTTTTTTTTTTTTTATATATTTATGAAAATGAAATCTTCTTTAAATAATTTTAGAGATCTGAGATAACAAACAGCAAGACAAAGATCACAGCTGAAGGCTTTTATACCATCAGAATTGTTAGTCATTGTCTTTGAGCTTTGTATAAATAAATGATTGATGCCTCAAAACAAGACCCTTGAAGGTGTTTTTACAAGGCCACAAATGTGTCAAGCAGACTTATTAGATGTGAAGGGAATGATTATTTGTACAAAGTGAAATGAACATGTGCAATAATATTGTAAAATGTTTATTAGTCTAGAGTGTGCTGAATTTTCCTAAAATATATCGGGTTCTCAGTTTGCACTTAATGTAGTGTTAGGTATGACGCTATATCCTTCCTAGGCTATTTTCAGTGAGAGTTATGCTTTTTGCAGAGTAAATCACGGGTTTATGTCCTTTATAACAAGGGTATTATCAAACGTGAGGCAATGCTACCTGTCTGGAAATTCAGCATGAAGGAAAACACGCACTGATCAAAGAGTGGTTGATCGCATCATGTCTGTTGAGCAAATCTTTGCAGAACAAGTGGGATGCAAAGCCCTGGGAGTGCTGGAGCATCTTTCCTCTTCAGTGGTAGTAGATGCAGCTGGGTCCCAAAGGATGAGCTCCCTCGCTGGTAACTGTCCTCACATGGCTCCAGCGTCATGTTTCATTTCCAATAAAAGAGGGGTTCCTGCCCAGGGATGTTTTTGAGGTGAATGGAGCTATTAAGGGGCATTTAGTTACACACTTCTGAGTCCTCTCCTTCACACGTGTGCTCTACCACCAAGGCTTGATCTGATAGTGGAGGGTAAGAGCAGCAATGCAATGACTTTGTCCAACTGGTTCCCTGCTACCCTACAGTCCCTCTTGCTCCATGTCTGCAGGGATGGTGGGGCACCTGCATGTACCATGTAGTTAGAAATTAACCTCTGAGGACCTAGTTTAAATACTCAGTGATGCTCTAGGACACTGTGTGCCACATCTAAACTAGAAATCTTGTGGGGGCATTGAATGTGGAGCCTAGTGGTCAGTGGCACTATTCTCAGGATGGATAAATGTTGCTGGGTTTTATTGTCTCCCTTTTCAAACATGACATTGCTCCTGCAGTTGAGTTTTTCACTGGTTCAGTGCTCTGTCCCCTGACTCATTTAGGTGTTTAATGACACACTTGTGGGGGGATGGCAAATTAGGTCATGCAGATCCATTTTGTCTTCTCTTCAGAGATATACCCAGTTAATGGGCTTCCACTGGACAGGACCTGTCAGTCCTTCTTCAGGAAGGACACTTAAGGAATCTTTGCCAACAGAAAACCTGAAACAGAGCTTCCCACATTAATGGCACAAAGCCTACTCCAGATATGGGGGTTCATATGGAAGGCCTTCTACAGATGATCACTGTCCTAGTGGGATTAACTTTCAAGATGATTGATGGTGGTACTACTTTTTTTTCCCCTTACTGTGCCCTGCTCAAGGATATAACTTAGAGGTGCTGTTGGTTACAGAAACTTTTACATGCAAGTCTAGAATAAGTGATATCCTTTTAATTTTTTTTTTTTTTTTAAGGCACATGGTTTTGAAATGGTGTGTCTTGAAAATTCCTTGCGGAACTACATGGAAGACATCCACTTGGAGTTTGTACACTTTTACAAATTTTAATGCATTTCAGGTAATTGTCACAAGGTTGCTTTTTGGTTCTGTCAGTTCAAAGAACTGGTGGGATTTAACAAAGAAATTAGGGGATCACACCTAGGGAATAAAGCTTGCTGTGAAATGTTTTCTGTGAAAGCCAGAACCAGGTGAAAATCACTTAGTTTCAGGTTTCATTACAAATTTTAAAACCATATCTCAGGTTCACTGAAAGGTTGGTTAAGGGTCATGCTGCAGGGCCTGGTTTGGAATGAATGTAGCTGATTTATGTCGTTTGCAGCAGAACTTGGTTTCATTCATTACTCTGACCCAGGTTCAGGGGTCTGCTCCTCTAAGCTCTCCTTGTGTGTTGAAGTCAATGGGAATTCCCTCTGCAGAGGCCTTGGAGGATCCATCTCCATGAGAAACTCAAGTTTTTGATTGCTTTAAATGCCAGCTTTATTTCAACCCCTCACCACCTCCTCTGGTGGAAGTCAGCCTGATTCCATGTTTGCCAGATGAACTGCTCTGTTGCCCCCAGGTGCAGATCCAGCCTGAACTGGAGAACCCAGGAGTCAAGTAATCTGACAAAATTTGCACAAATCCATCTGTGCTGAAATCCCTGGCTCCCACACAGCCCTGCTAGAGAGTCCCACTGCCATTCTGCAGGCAGTCAGACCCACAGGTTAAAAGCTAGACCAGCATGCTGCTGGTTGAATATCAGCCACATCTTTGACTAATGAGCAATGGTTCCCCTTACCATTAAGAATATCCATGTGACTCACAGAAAAAGTCTTGCAGACCTGGCAGTTGATAAAGAAGGATTAGTCACTTCATTTCCTTTCCCCAGGATTGCTGATCTTCCCCACTCATGATTGGAGACAGTTCTTCATGTCCATGTACTGGAAAGGCAAGAAAAGAGTGATAAGAAGACTGAATATCTTCTTGGCACCCCAGAAGCCTCCATTGGAGCCTCATCACCAACTGGAACCTTTTTGTCTTGCTCTTTTCTAGTTATTAATCACTTGCAGATGCTCCCACAGCATTCCTGTGGGAGACTGTTGACGTCATCATGGATTCCTTGCCTCAGTGTTACCAGAGTAAAAAAGAAAGCTGCCCTGAAGTTCTGATTAATCCCTCAAAGGCAAGAACATTTACTCATGTGGCAAACCTGGAAGGCTAGGCTAGCAATTTGCCTTTGAGAAGCTGCAGCAATGGTGAGCATTCATCTTGAAACCAGAGACTGAGTTTGCTAAACTTGGTGCCTGAGTTGGGATCTGTAAACACTAAACTGGAAATTAACCTGAAAGCTGATTGGTTTGCCTTGCCAACAATGCAAAACTTAATTGCTTCACTTGATTTCTGCTTTTACCTCCATGGGAGAGTTTTTGCTTCCCAAACCAGTGGTGTAGACAAGACATGAACCAGTCAGAACCTTCTCAGCATTGGCTGGGACATCCATGTGATCTCTTGGCTGGAAGGTGCACCCCAAAGATCAGCTTATGACTGAAACATTGTCAGTTGGGTGGGTTCTGTGGGGAGTTCAGACAGAAAAGTCTTGTCCTGTGGGGCTGAGGTGAACCCTGTAACACACAGCCAGTGGTCCCTGCCACAGGGCTTGGCAGAACCTTGGCTCCTGGTGACTAACTGTGAGATAACTTTGGGCAAATGTGTTTTGGCCCCTGGCAAACGTGAGACGATTCAGCCTAGCTTAAACCTCCTTCTGGGTGGGTTAAATTAATACAAATTACCTCGTGTTTGCTGCAGGCTGGGAACACACACGGGCTGTTGCTCTGGTGGTTCACATGATGTTAGGTTGGTTGTGCTGGGTAGTGCCAAAGGCCTCTAACATGGCAACTCTGTCACTGGTTGTGGTCAACAGGGCACTCCAAAGAAAAACTACAGCAATGGGCAAGCACCCTGGTGACATTTTTCCAGTATCATTCTTTTGACCTTCAGCATTTTAAGGTCCAAACACACATCAGACAAAGGTGTTGTTTTGTATATAAGGGAGTAGGATTTTTTCTCTGAGGAATTTGGCTGATCACTTTTTGAACCCAAATACATTTTGCAGCATCCCATGCAAGAATTCTTTAGCTTCACTAAGTGCTGTGAGAAGAGTTGTTTGCTTTCATTTCTTCTCAGTCTTCTCTTTGTTATTTTCTCCACTGTTTCCCAGGATGTGCTGGAAAGGAGAAAAAACAACACATCCCTACTCATTGTGGCCAAGATCCTACTGATCTCTGTCACATCTCATCTTAGTCATATCTTCTGATTTGAAAACTCCTTCTCTAGTTAATCATGCCTCATGCAGCAGCCATTCAAGACCTTGCATTGTGCTTGTCATGTTGTTGGTCTAAATGTAAATGCATGTAAAGGTCATGTGAGTGAAGCGCTTTTATTCAGGTCTCTTTCCACTCATAACTTTGAAGAACAAATCATGTGAAAAAATAAAGCAGTTTGTAATAAGTCTATAATATCACAATAAATAAAGACATCTAAGCCCAGCAGAATCTGATTGGTTTCATGCTGATACCCTCCCCACCTCTTTCTTTCCTCATGAGACACAGTACCATCAGTGATGCTCCCTGTTACCGACTGCCTCTGTTTCCCATGTATCTGAGCCTTGGGAATGAAGGATAGGGTGACAAAATGTGGTATTAAGAAGTTCTCTACAAGGTTAATGGAGGAAATGGGATTGCTTGTTCTTTTAGAAAACGTGGTTGGTTTCTGCCTTTTATCAGAGGTTATTCCTGTTAATTTGCTTAAAAGGCTTGGGCTATTTGGCACTTGAAGGTTCCAGGGTGGGGTAGGGAAGATGTTCAGAATGTCTGGACCGTGTTATTGAGACACACTGAGCAGTAACCCAACGCCCAACCTCTGTGTGGCCTTTCTGTTTTACATGCTATGGACAAGTACATTACTGTTTAAACAGTCGACTTCCTGTAAAAGGGAAAGTTGGATTTTTATTGATTTTGTGCTGTTTCAAATCCACCTACTCTCAGCTGCATGGTGTTCACTTGGAAAGCATCTAACGGGATGTTCCTGGAAAAACTTCACTCTGTAGAACAATACAATGCCTCTTTGTTTGTCGTCTTCTTGCTGAGGCCAGTCAGCCCTATTGAATGAACCTCAGATGTTTTGATTTGTTCTTTGGTGAAAGTTTATATGACTTAAGCTATCTTTTTAGCCTTCCCGCCTTCCCCTTTGGGTTTCTTCTAAAGAACAAAGCCACTTGAATTAAATTGCTCTGTATTGGGATTTCAAACATTAATGAATGTTGTTTCAAAGTGTTATCTCATTTGGGGCCTGAAATGATGACGGGCAACCATTCTTGTGCCAGCAGAAGAATCTCTGTGGCTTTGGGATTGTTTGCTATTTCTTTAAACAGATCGGCACTTTGAAAGGGTCATTTGTTTCCATATATTTTTTATTATAAAAGCAAAAATAATGAACAGCTAGAAGGCCAACATAAAGCAGCTGTATTATGTGTGCTGGGAGATGCAATGTGTAGTCTAGCTATTGAAACAGTAGACTGAAGATTATTAAAAAAGGAACCCTTGCTACTATTTTTGAGACCTACAGGCATTGCAACTGTTTATTTTATGTAGGTAAGAAGCCAAATTCTTTGCAGTGGAGCACCTCCGCTTCCCTGGAATCACAGAAATGAGGATGGCTGTCTGACACGGTGTTTTAAAGATCTTCATTTAAATAATGTGTCCCCAGATAAAAACCTTGAAGTGAGCCTTTCAGGCCTCCTCTGAAATCACTGTGCAAAGGCTGCATGTAAAAGCAGATGTTTGCAGTATACATATTTCCAGTGGAGCTCAATGGCAACAAATACTACGTTAAAAAAGAATTTTTTTTCTTTGTTTTTAATTTTGTTAATAGAAGAAGCTGTTGGAGTAGCATTCATGGTAATGGATGAACATGGCCAAGACAGGTCCTTTATTGGTAATAATCTCTTGTCCCTGTGTCATTGAGAGCAGTTTCTATAGGTGCAAGTGAGTCAGTATAAAGGAAGACAGTATAATACATCAGGGCTGGGTGGGAGATTACTTCATTTAACTTCTGCCTTCCTTTCTTTGAGGTCCTGTTAAGCTAAATAATGGAAGCCTATAAAATGAAGGAATGATTGAAGTGTGCCTGCCAACCAATTACACAATTCTGGACATGGTCTCCAGGACTCTTTGTATATGTATATGTACATGTATGTGTGTCTTGTCTCTCTCAGCTGGGACTCTGACTCTCTAGAAACTGCTGGTTTACGTGCACCAGTTTATTGTGAGAGCCTTTGGTTTTCAGAATAGTTGCTTTTATTCTTTCCCCCCTCCTTAACCACCGGTTGCAGTTTGTGTCACAAAAGGTTTTCTGAAGGGCTGTGCTCTGACTGTCAGGTTTGGAACTGCACCTTGCATTTCAGTCCTCCAGCAAAATCCCCATTAGCTCCATCTGAAAAGGCAGGAGAAAAAAAATAGATGAAAAAGATGTTTTGACGAATGTGAATCTTATTTCGATTGCCTCTCTGGGAAAGTCATGGGTAAAAGGGATATCCATGGTCAGGCCTGGGAGGGAAAAGATGAAAAGATACTTCACACCAAAACCAAATATTGATTTCTTGCACTAGAGAGGGCAGGTTGGTGAGACTCGTCATATCAGGTCATGAGCCATTTATCCCTTTCTTTGACCAAGACCAATAATAGAGGTAAAGTTCAAAAATCCATAGCAGCTGGTTTTGTATCAAGACATGAGAGAAGTAAATTTTGTGCTCACACACAATAAATATTGCTTTACAGAAGACTGAAGGGATTGTATCTATCATGGAGTTACTTTAAAATTTCCATCCAATGTCATCCTTTCTTATATCTAGTGGCACACTTGGATCAGGTGATGTCACAGCAGAGGAAGTCCCAGGGGTCAGTGGAGTAAGGAGTCAAGAAATAAAACACCTTGCAGATTTGCACACTCATCAACTGCCCTTCTTTTAAGATGTGATGGGAGAAAGGAAACACAAAGACAGCACATTTTTTCCTTGCTCTATGAAGTGGCTGCCTGTGCAAGTTTGAGGTGGGGGAAGCCAGGGAAGAGTGGAACCCTATCAAAAAACTTATGAACTCTTTTATCAAGTCTCTGTGTCATTCTGGTGAAAGGCAGATGAAATAAATCTACGTCTGGCCCTTCATGAAACGTGAGATTATCACAGGTTAAGACCTTAATAAGCCATTTCTAGCCACCTACATGCAAACAATATATAGAATGGGCTAAGTGAGACCAATGGGGCTGTGTAAATCATTAGAGATTAGTGCAGTATGGCCAAAATGGAAAAGAAAGTTATCTAAATGGGTGTACTGTGAGACCCATGATCAAATGTGATCAACCACAAAAACGAGGCTACATAACATGGAGTTTGGCTCCTTGCTTGCTTTATGCTACCATCGATGATTTTGTCTTGTGCAAAATCTCAAGATTATGTGTATAGGTTTCTTTTTATGAGAAATCCACTTAGAAGTGTTTGCTGAAGATTACCAGGTGATTAATAAATGTTTTTAAAAATATTATAAACTGTTAGAGAAGCTAAGAAATTGTGTAGCATCACAGCTTAGAGCTGACTTTTCTAACGGCTTTGTACTGGTCTGTGCCTCATGGTACTTGTGTTCATCACCACATTACTACATATATTAATAGTCTCTTGGCTCCTTTTAAAAAGCTTCTAAGTATAACCTTTGCAGGAAGTGAGATAGACATGTCTGTCTATCTGTCTGTTTCATAATGGGAATGTGGCTGTAGCTGTGATGATATAAAAATATATTAGAGTTAAAACCACCCTTTGTAGTTTATAGTATTATATTATGGGAGAAGTGAGATTGTCACAGAGATGAAGTGGGAACTTACATTTAAACCTTTCTTTTGGTTCATTAAAAACTTGAGTTCAAAATGGTCTTTGGAGGCCATATTTCTGTCAAATATATCTATATATATTTCTTTTAACATCTGAGATGATTCCATGTCCAGACATTCCTTTGGCCATATGGAGGGTTAAGTCAGTTATTTGTAGCCTTGTCATTTAGGGAGAAAATCTAGTGGCAAACGGTAATTTTGGGTGATGAACATCCACTATTTCAAAGTTATTGCTGTTAGGGTCTGTAGGAAGTGTCAGTCTTCTGGGCTAGGATGCACGGGTCCTTTCTCACATCTCCTTCCCCATTACAGGTTATTCTCCCTTTGCATGTATAAAGATGCACTTTACATGATCAACCTTCCAGTTTCTTTAATTAATACCAAAGCATTTTGTACTTGTCAGCTGGTCTGTTTAGGTGGAACGTTTCCTGATCCCCTACAGCCAGCTCCTTGGAGAAACAGATGGGTGAGCTTTTGGTTCCTGAAGCAGCTGGGATTGATTGTTTTTATAATTTGTTTTTGACTGTCTAAACTTAGTGAAAAATTGTAGTGACAGTAGAGTGCTCTGGGACAGTTTAACAGGTCATGAAGAAATTGCAGTGTTTCTATGTTTATCCCTGGCTGGTTGTCTTCAAAATATTCTGCAAATGATTGCTCTCAGCAAGTCCTGCATGCTGGGACATCCTCACTCTCGTTTTCCCCATGGTCCTGTACTTACCTAGCTTTCCTCCCTGATGCCATATGGCCTTGTTCCTAGGTCACCCCATCTGACAGGTGTCCATGCTGAGGTGTTATCTTTGCTCAGTGGCATTTTGAGATTTTCTGAATGACAAGTGAGGGAAAAGTGGACTTGCAGTCCTTTTGAGATGTTGAGTTTGGGAAACACGTAAAGGAGGCTTGGACCAAGCATCTTCTTCCCTCAGCTTTTTTCCCCTTAAAATTAGATTAAAGAATCCCAGTACCCTCAGCTGTTCCTCACAGGACGAATGTCCCAGACCACGTATCCAGCAAGCATCATTCATCCTGGGCAGTGACTTAAGCATGAATTGTGTGAAAAAAACTTGATAGCAGGTGGTGTATTTAAAGACTCTTTCATAACATAGACAGGAGCAATGCAAAAGTTACACAGCCATTCTCAATTCTGCCATTTCCCGACTTCAGATCACTTGACCTGTGCCGGTTTAATGTTCTCTCTCTATGTTTTTTTTGTGTGCAATAGGTGCTTATATTCTTGATTGATGTATAACTCATAAAAATTTCCATGCCAGTATCAGTATTTATACACAGAGATAACTGTTGCTATGGTTATATGGTGTCCTGAAAATGCTTGGTTTTTTTTTTTTTCCTATTTATGTTTCAAACAGGGCTTGGTCAAGTAAAGTAAATATCTTGCCTTAATTTAGGTTTTATGTTTGCTGTAAAACTTGTTTTAAAAAAAAAAAGAAAAAGAAACATTAGCATTTCACAGCAGAAACACAAAAATTTTACATTACTAGGCAAGTCGACTTTGGCATTTTTCCTTTCAGTCAGTTTGTTTTTCTAATATAAAACTAATATGACATAATGTATAATCTAATTTGGAAATTACAATTTACTTGGAAGGATTATGCTGCCAGCCAATACCAACAAAGAAAAAAATTATTTGAGAATGTTTCTTTCCTTCGTAACGTGGTCGATAATTTATTTTTCCTTCAGAAGATTACTTTTTTCTTTACGACATTTCCTGCTGGTGTGATTTGCATTAGGATTAAATAATATGTTCCATGCTTAACTTATGTACCAAAAAAAGTGAATTATTCCTCAAATTAAAAAAAAAAAAAGGTGCAAATTACTATCTTGTTATGGACTTCACTTTGCTTACTTCGCAGCAAAGAGTGTTGATCATTTTCAGATGGCTTGGCAGTAACTACTTTATTTGTCCTGACAGTATTTACATGAAGGGGCAATTTGAAATGGGTAGATCTGTGTCTTTTATGAATAAAGGCCACTAAGATGGCTTAGAACAGGAGAAGTTGAAAAATGGGTAATCCAACCGTGGTAATTCTGTCTAACACTGAATTACCATGTTGACTCTCGTTAACCACAAAAGTTTAAGCGTTCATCCAACACGTTGTGTTACAGGGCTGTGGCATTTCTTCAGGAGCTCCTCATTCACAGCAACGTGCTGGGAGGGTATTAAGTTGTATTAAATGTTCCCATATCTCCTGTGGATGCTTCAGAGGGAGCAGCTTTGTTAGCCTTGAGCATGTAGAGGAGCATTAGGAAAAAGTTCTGCCGAGTTCTGCCGGAACAAGTTTGTGTCTGGCACAGCATCTATAAGTTCAGCCTCTAGGTTAAGTGGAGAAAATTAAACACAATGGACCCATTTTATGAAGAATTCACAGTCCTGAGCAAAATGTGCTGTGGACTAAATAAGAGTGCTCCTTAAAAAAAAGAAAATACGTACCCACTTCTGATTTCTACAGTTCAATTACAGGTGAGATCCAACTGTAACATTATTAAGACTAATTTAAAGGGTAGTCTACTGGCTTTGGGTGGTATTGGAGCTGGACTTGGAAAATCTGGACTCAGTTATGGCTCTGCCACAGACTTTTAATTTCAACCTCTGGCAAGTCACTTATCCTTGGCATTCCTCAGTTTCCCATCTGTAAAAGCAGGGTTGTGTTATTTTCCCCCTGTTCTTTCCCTCTTGCCTGTTTAGTCTTGAGTTTCTTTAGGGGGTGGTTTCTTGCAGTGTATTTCTAGTTGGTTTTTACAAGTGTCCTGCACAATGAGACCTTAGTCTCAGCTGGGATCTCTGCTGTAATACAGATAATATTATTGTTGACAGATGTTGCTGTATCTGTGTAATGTAGTAGCATAAAGCAATAAAGCTTCCTCCCCTCCTGGTATTTAAAACTTAGAGAACAGTTTTGTTGACTCTTCTTCTTGTTTGTTCTTTAATAAAATTAGCTCAAAGCTATTTTCTGGAAGGCTATCTGAGTACTCATGGTAGTAAACCAGGACTTTGAATGAACTCAGGGTACTGCCATCCTGCTGTAAAGATCTGCCTTGTGTTGTAGTTCCTTATCTTGAAACCTTGAAGATATGCTGATATCATAGCAGGTCATCTACAGAGGAGGTAATTGGGATCATCATTTTAAGCAGCTTGTTTGAGTTTTTAAAATGTTTTTTCCTGCTGTAAATTATTCTGTTCTTCTGAAGTTGAAAATTAAACTGTGTGAGTTTTGAGTTTGCTTACCTTATTCCAGTATGTAGTCTGTCTGTTTGTCCTCATTTCCACCGACCTGCTGGATTTGGTGGAAAAACTGACACCTAGCTGAAGGTCTTAAAAACACCTTAAAAAGCTGCTTACCAGATTCATGAAAACTTGGAACTGGGTGGAGGAAAGAGACTCTTAGCTTCCCCTGCAAGACCTTCACCCTGAGCTCAGCCTGACTATAAGACACTGGAGAATCTAAAGCCCAAACATCTCAGGATGGTGTATTTCATAGGCTCTGCCGCTCTTGAAACATCCTTCCATGGCAGGGTTTGCTGTAAGTGCAGCAAGATTTGGTGCATCTTCCCAAAGGCAAAATGGTTCTGACTGTGCCAGAGGTGCCTTCTCTGCTTGACCCAGCCCTCGCTCTTAGGACAGGCAGCAGAGAGCTCAGGCAGCATCAGGACTTGGCTGTGACAGGCACCGTGCAAACCCGCCCCTTCCCCAAGGGACCTGGTGTGTAAATAGGTGCAGGAACCACAAACCATCTTGGAATAACTTGAATTCCAGCCAGAATAAGCACAGAAAACCCCTTTTGTTTGGACATAAATATAATTAACCTTCTACTGTGGTCACTGGTGTCAAGTTTAGTGCCGAAGTCCAAGGGCAGTTGATATGGCAGCAGCAGACAGCAAAGCTCAGGGCAGGCTGTAAAGATCTGTGTGTTGTTGCTGCTGTTTCCAGCCTCCATTGCCAGACTTGAAGACAGAAAGCAACACAGAGATAAGGCAAGCGATCTCACTTTTATTGATTAAGTTTGGCCTTGAGGATTGTCCACTCCACAGCTTCACCTAAAAGTCGATCTTTGAGAGGTTTGGGAAGGCTTAACAGAGCTGTGAAATGTATTTGGAAAATGAGTATGGACGCGCTGAAACACCCTCCAGTATATCCCACCATAAAAGATGCGTATCAGGTTCCTTGTGTGGCATTTGAAGACTATAAACATATTGCCATGATTTGCTATGTTTCCTGAGGGCTTACAAAAAAAGTGGCCCTTTTAGGGGATTGCCATATTGAGATTGACAATTTGATGTAAACCATGGCCCAGCATTGAATGTTCTGTTTAATGCAATTCTGTGTTTGTCAGCTGTAACCAATTATGCTTTTCATTGTGCTCCGTGACACCGACATGGCTCCTTTTTACCAAGTGGTTGCTAATACCATTTTGTACACCTTCCATGGCTGAGCCCTGTTGGAAGCTGTGTTATATGTGTAACCTGCTGCTCCTTTCCCTGTGTGCTGGCAAAGCGTGAGATATCCAGAGCAGCTTTGAGTTCGAGGGAGTCTTTTGTGTGGCTTGGGGAATGGGGTCTTGAGGAAAGCTGAGGGGCCTGGAGCTGAGTAGCAAGGGGATAATAATTTGTAGCTAAAAACTGCAGCTGAGATGTTTCTGGAGGATTGTGCCTGCATACTCAGGCTGCTAATCCTGGTTTGTGGCTGCAGTAGGAAGCTAAACTGGAAACAAGTCAACGCTTTCATATCATCTGGTTTTCCCTCCAACCCATGAACACAAACACCATGAAAACCTTAATCCTCGTGGTCCCCAGTGTACTCCTGCATGGTATTGCAGTGAAGTCTAGGACCTGAAAGGACCCTGGAGAGGAAGGGACGTGCATGCCTGCGGAGGGAGTTTTCTGGCACAGGGTGCTCCTACGGGATGAGTGTATTTATATTCAGGGCTATTTTCTTGCTGTCCTTTTCCCCAGAAAAGGTACTTCTACTGTAGGAAAAGTTTGATAGTTGGTGTGGTTAATTTTGAATGGCTTGTTGTTTGTGAGGCTGTCAGTTGGGAGTCTGGTGGCTGGCTCTGTGCAGGTCCACGTTTGTCAGAGTAGGGCATGGGGCAGCTCTGCATCTTCAGCCCATTAACTCCAGCTGCCCCTCGTCTGGAGTTGGGCAGCTTCTCTGGAGGTGGTGGGAGGATCTCCAGGCACAAGGGCAGCTGAGGCCTGGGCATGCCTCCACAGAGCATTTCAGGACTTTGATCTCATACTTAGAGGTGGCCACCCTGAGTGTTCATCTAATAAAGAATCTTGTCTCTGGCTGAGGCTGCAAGTGGGTGCAGACATAAGAGGAAAGATGCAGGGTAAGCATGCAGGACACTTCCAAATACTCTGCATCTCCCAGGGATCTCCTGGATTAGAGGTGATTTAAGCTTCTTTAACAAATCTCAGGTTTTGGTTTTTTCTTGAACTTGTGTCGGTCTCCATTTAAGCTGTATTATCTGTTAATTGTACATCCTGGGACAGAGTGCCACAACTTAACTCCAAGCTGCATTTGAACCACCCAACCTATTTCTTTCTGTTTGCTTTTAACCTGCCGCCTTTGAACGTTTGAAAGTTTAATTTGATGTTCCTGCTCTAAGAACTCCAATTCTGGTGTTGGAAGCTATCATGAACAACTGCTTCTTGTCCAACCCAGGATTTTGTACAAACAATTCATATTTCATCTTATGTATCTTTTTTCCAGCCAGAGGCCTGCTTAGCCATTCTTTGTATCAAGACCATTGGCTATTTAGCTCTCTTCTCCTTGGGCAAAACAGTCAGCAGGACCTCAGAGGGAGTCCCTGAGGCTCAGAAGCTTTGCATGAAGCAGCAGTCCCCAGACAAATAGAAATGTCTCAGGTCTCTCTCCTCTATTTTCTTTCCCCAGTGTGAGCCAGCAGCTATGGCATAAACTTGATTACATTGCAACCAGAGTTGGAATTACTCCACTTACAGGAGGTCTTCTTGCAGTTCCCCATTTGGTCATAGTCTGCTTGCAAGTTTTATGAGGCAGTGGATTTGGAGATGCTGCAACTGGAAAAGGGATACAATTTGGAAAATGTTATTAAATCTTGACCTTCAACTCTATTCGGACAGCAAGTATGGATTTCCCTAAGGAGCTTGGATGGGTGTCTTCACTCTGACATTGCTGCAGAGAGCCTGGGACTGTGGGGCAAAGCTGCTACCAGTCCACCTAAGTAATCCTTGGAAGAGATGGGAAGGTTGCCTGTACACTGCAGCCAGGGCTTTGCTTGTCCTTATAATAAATGAAAGTACTTCACTTCTTCATATTGTAAATAAATCATTAAATGAAGCTTGGAGGGAGGGAGCAGAATAGCACTTTACAAAAGTGGTGGTGTTTCCTCTGAGATTGTCTATCAGCTGGCTTCCAACCCAGGATTTAGTTCCAGCTTGTTTAAAAACAGCATCAGCCCTGCTGCAGTGCCATAAACTTTCAGTAAATTGAAAAGACCCCTCATAGTATGAGTGAGATTTTTATATCTGCTGCGTTTACAGCAAATCCATGAGAAGTCTGGATGAGTGACTCAACAATTGGTTTTAATTTTAATCACTTTCCCAGTAGAAAGTAATTTTTTAGGAAAGTAAATAGCAGGGGAAAAATTGTATTTAAAATTTTCATTTTTCCCCCATGAGGCTTTGGTTTTAAAAAGCTGTAAAAACATCCTTTGCTTCCTTTGCTTTTGGCATGCAAGAACTTAAAATGGCTGTTTTCTTGAAACATGACATAACATTTTGGCTAGTATGGCATAAAATGACAAAGATATTAAAATGAAGAACAATTTTATTTTAATTCAGGCGAAAAATCCAATCCAAACTCCATCCATTTTCCCTTTTATCCATATTTTTCACCATGAAAGATTGCTCAGCTGAGACCCAGACCCATGTGGCTGTGGCATGGAGGTTCCTACTTTCCCATCATGGACTGTGCTCTTTGAGCCATGCATTGCTGGCTGTGAAATGATATTTCAAAGCCATTAATACCAAAAATATCAGTGATGGCTCTACACCCCAACAAATGAAGCAGTTGTTTCAGCCAGGCTGTTTCTGGGCAGCCAGCAGCTCTGGATGATGGCAGAGCCTGGCAGGAGCATGGCCCTGTTCGCCAGCACAGCCAGCTCAGCCCTCTGGGCTCTTGGGCTCCTCAGCCTGGTGCTGCCTCTGCTCAGTGAAGGTACAGCCTCAAAGCTGTTAAATAGTAATAGTCATCTTTGGTCTTCTTTCCTCCTTTTATTTGCTGTTGAGTTTGGCTCCCTTCTCTCTGAGTAGCACCAGTAGGATTTCCTGGCTTTGCACACTGGTGTTGGTGAATTAGCTCTTTGTTCTTCCAGGAAAAGGGATGGATCTCCAGGACCTACAGGGAGACCACCATCTGACTTAGGCTCTCGTGGTCTCTCCATAGGGGTGGCCACTGCTTGTGGTCCCTTGTCAGTGTTTGGTGGGCACAAAGCACACGTGTCTTTGTGTGATGTGGGGAGGGTCCTTCCAATCACTCTGTGTGCCCTGAGACAGCCAGAGAAGGTGGCCACAGTAAGGAGTGGGCTTCCCTGGAGCAAAGACTCTTTCAAGTAAGGCATTTCTAGGTGATATTGGGAGAGGTTCAGCAGCTGGGAGGGAGGTGGGTGCTGAACTGCTGAGGCTGGATGGGGATTCGGTGCTTTCAGCTCCCATTTGAACTTTTTGTGATTTTCATAGAGGCCCTCACCTGGGAGAGCAGAGGCTCTGGAAAGACAAGCAGTAAGTGCATCAAAGGTGCTAAGGGGCTCAGCCTGGCTGGGTGAGGTTTCATCCCCCACTCCGGGCACTTTGGCTCATGCAGGTCTTCAGGGAGTCTCAAATGAAAGAAATCCATTTAGGAGAACACCATCTCCTGCTTTTTGCTGCCCAAATGTCCTGGTAAGGTGGTATCTAAGATCCTTATCTCCAACCAGAGTCCTGATATAGAGTGCCTGGCCCCAGCAAGCCCTGCAGGCTGGGTGAGATGTGACTGGGTGAGATCTCTGCCCTGTGGAGACATCTTGAGGGGTTCATGGTGCCAGACTGGAGGTTCCCCTGGTGTGTGATGGGAGCACGCTGGTCCTCATCTCTCCATGTCACTGTGTGCCATCAGCCAGCCAGGCTGTTCCCCTCAGGCAGCTGTCATGGGATTTCCAAGGGCTTTTAAGGGAAAAAGGAAGAAAATGTGCGTGGAGTTTTGCCAAGTGTGACCTGTAATAGACCATTAGCTGAAAGCTAATTTTCCAGATAATGGATGTTGCTTTAAAGATTACTGCTGGAATCTTATGCTTGCTCATAAAAACCACCAAGATTACACTTCATGATGATAATGCTTTGTCTCTCTGAGAGCGCCCTTCATCTCATTTCTACTAGAGCTCTTCAAATGCTCATTTAAGCTTTGAACAATCCTGTGAAGCATATTTTTGTTTTTTAAGCAGCAGTTTGACCCAAATGGAGGCATTCTGAAGTATGGACACTTATTTTTGAGACCTGCAAGAGAGCTTGCAGCAGAGTTGGGAGTTGAACTACCCCTTCTTCTACCCTCAGCTGTTAACTGTGCCAGTACAACCTTTGAATGGTATCATTTGTAGGAGGAAGGCAGTTGGTTGTCCCCCATAAACACGTCCTGTTTTTCTTCCTGTCATGGTTTATATTTCTCTTCTCTCTTTTCCCACCTAGTTCTTCATTCCTCTTTTACTATCTTGAAAGAAAAACAGAGATAACAGCACATAGCTAGCAGGTTATCCCACTGGGCAAGGAAATCTTGCTCTCTGCAGTCTGGCAGCACAGCAGAGGCGATGGGGATCTTGGATCATTACTGGAGAGACAGGAGAGAAAAGCTTTCTGTTGGGAAGGAGAGTGAAACTATGGCTTTTATAACCATAGGAGGATTCTGAAAGCAGATCTGTCTGATATCTGTCATGTGCTGTTTGCTGCACTCAGAGGGATGGACCAGACAAACTTGCAAAATCCTGTATTTTTGTGATGCTGTTTGCATGTGTCCAGAAGTGACCAGGTACCACCATATGGGAGTGGTGAGGCTGTATGAAACGTTACCTCTCTTGTCTGCCAGCAGGGCATGCATTTAAAGGCTGGCAGGCTGTTTTTCAAGTGGAGGAAAACAAAACTGATGCAGAAGTTTCTAGGGGACCTTTGCTTATTTGATGTGCCACAAAGCAACTGAACACAGAAGTGATTGAAACCAGCAGTCAGGGAGAAAAATCAGCAACAAAGAACAAACTTCCTCCCAAATCTTAGCTTGGTTTCAACTTCTGGTTCCTGGGAAAGCACCTCTACCCTGCAAGGGATGGGAGGGATTCATGGACTCCTATTCTGGTCTCTGCCCACCCTGCATGGGGTAAACATCACACCAGGAGGGAAATGCCTGGTTATTTGCTTGCCTAATGGGAATTGCTCAGAATCACCAGGTTTTAGGGGTAAATGCAATTAAAGTGGCTGAGTTCATCTGAAATAAACTCATACTGCCTCTGAAAGTGATGGTTCTACTTTTTCCCTACCCTGGGTATCTACCCCTGTCTCCTGCATTGTATATGGAATCTTCTGCTCTCCAGGTCAGGAAGCTGACCCAGCTAAAGACAAATCCCACAGAAAAGTCAGCTTGAAGTATCTTCAATTCTTGTAGCACCCCGTCTTCTGTTGGGCTTCTGTTTTCTTCTAGCAGTCCTGTCTGGGCTCCAATGTTCAGTGCCAGGTGTTTGAGCAAAACACAGCTCTGGTGTGCTCATGAAGACCCCAAAGCATTGGGCCAGCAAAATACCACCCTCTCCACCTGCCTGTCACCTTCTCAGCACTGAATCTCAAATGGCAAGAGGATTTAAGGGACATGATCCCTGCTCAGAGCTTGGATGGCTGGGCTGGAATGTCCGTATTTACCTAGCACACCAGGCTTTCTGATCCCTATTCCAACAATTTAATCACCAAGCTACACTTAACACAGTTTTGGCCCAGCATCACACAGCCTAAATCCCATCTGAATCCTTCTACCAGCTGGTGTGACCTCTCTGAAGAACCAGAAGCAGCTTGTGAGAAACTTCAAGGTGCAGGAAAATCAGTAGAGTTTAGGCTTTATCAATCCCGGCCATTTATTCTTAGCCAAACAGACAGGGAAAACATAGGAAAAAAAATATAACCGATTGCACCTACAACTCCTCAGTGACTTGTAAGAGGAAACGGAAAAGTTCCAGCTCTGCTTTCAGATCAGCTTCACCCCATTCCTGCTCAGGCACGGGAGAGCACTGGACTTGGGGAGCAAAGGGGTGACATTGTTCTCTGAGCAATTTCCAGCATGTCTGGGGCCTGGGTTGGTTTGTTCATAGTAGGGTAAATATCTACCTGACCCAACTAAAATGTCCCATTCTGGCTATTAGTAATATGAGCTGATGGCCTGGAAAAATCCTCTGCAAGGGATTGGGCATGGCTGTAACACAAAGATTTATGTGACTGGGTTGACTGGGACGCTTCTGCCATCTGCACCTTGTCCTCACCATCCAAGTGCATCCAGGGTTTTCTTCTGGTTTCCTTCTCAAAGCAGCCTTTGCAAGGCCTATCCTGTGGCAGGCAGTGTTGTGAAACACTCTCCTTGTCCTTTTTTGGCAAATGCAGTCTGGGTTTGAATTCTGCCTTAGCTTTGCAGAGCCTCATCTCATGCGGGTGTGTTGTTGGGCAGTGCAGTTTGTGTGTCTCAGGAAGGAATGTGACCTCATCCTCACTCCCTGCTTTTAAACTTTGTACAGCAGGATGCAGAAAGTGTGTGTCTATAATATACTCTTATGAGCATAAACAATAGGCGTGAAGGAATCTGTTACATTTTTGCTATATTTTGGTGGTTTATAGGGTTTGAATAAGCACTGATTTCCTTTTCCCTTGTTTTCTGTTCCATCTTCTAGCAGTGGTGATATTCTTGGGAAAGTGTTCTCCATTTCCTTGATGTCTTTTATCACCCACAGTGCGCATGTAAGCAAAATAGCACTAATCAGAGGAATAACCAGAGAACAGTGTAAGCCAGGCAATTGAGAAGAAACTTTGCTTATTTGTCAAAGGAGTCACTTCTGTGGCTGTAAAGCTGGAGCACTGTTGGAGACTGTCTGAAAATAATACATGTTAATGAAGCACGGAAATACATGGCAAAGTCTATGTTTCTCTGCAGCACCTGTGATCTATAGAGTGCATAGAACAATCTTTGTTAGCCTCTTAAAACAAACTCCTTGTTTGAGAGAAACTCTTCTTTGTTTTTACTAGGTGAGATAAATGCGTTTCTTGTTCAGACACATGGTAGAAATGATTCTTAGCAATCTTTTTTCCCCCTTTTTTTTTTCTAAAAATAAGCTGTGACGTTCAAATCATCTGCCCCCAATTTACTCCTGTGTGACCCTAAGACCCTGATCTGTCAGATCTGTCCACATCTGTGCCCACCACCGAAGAATGTGGCAGATTCAACACAACATATGGCTGAAGCAGTGCATATGATATTCATGGGAAATGGAAGAAGCATCACCATTTCCTCCGTACCAAACACCTCCTTGAGCTATTTGTGCCCCGCACTCACAGAGATTCCAGGGTTTCGCTCTGCCGTGAATTACACTCAGCAATTGAAATTTCAGTGCAACTGTTTGCAGATGCCTTTCTAGGGATTTCTCTAAGACATGCTAGTGGCTGAGTTTTCCTAGCAAATAAATGAGCTTAGAAACAAGGCATGTTTTCAAGCCGTGACACCATTCTGAGGATGTGGCAAGACCCTTCTGGTTAGGGAATTCATTTTGCGTGCTATGAGGTTTAACTTATTTCCCTTTAAATCCTCAATTTCTCTTCTCCACTTCTTTGGATGAGGGGTGGGAAATCCTAGAGACTCAGGCTTTTGCAAAGCTATAGTTCAAGCCAGGATTGAAAAATAACTTAGTGTTGAGTGTTTCAAGCTCAGGGTTACCTGAGCCCAAACACCAGCTGTGATTTTCAGAGTTTGGCATCACAAAAGTGTCAACAGACATTGCAGCTTGTTGGGGGTGCTCTGCTCCCCAGAGTTACCCTCTTTAGGGTATCTAAGCACAGTTTAAGCTGTGTCAGCCTTAGGCTAGCACTGTCTGGGGTGAGCTCTACAGCAGGGCAGTGCATTGTCACACTCCCCACCCACTGCTGAGCCAGGTGATTGCTGCAGGGGCTGAGCCCACCTCAGACACAAGCCAGATCTCAGCCTCAGCCTCTGCACAAAGAGCCAAGGGCAACTCATTTTGGCTCTTGCTCCTCTCCTTTGAAGGACACCCACATTGCTGTTTATTGTCATTCCATTGACACATGGTAGTCTGTTAAAATGCAGGAATTCAAATGTGTTTGTAAACTTGGGGTGCAAGGAAGCTGTTTTCCAGTTCTCCAAGAAGAGCTGTCATAGTGTAGTGTAACTGGTTCCACACCAAGGACTGGCACAAGTGGAAGGGTATTGGTTAAAAACCCCTTTACCTCCAATGGAAATTGGTTTATGCTACAAAAGTTGTGTAGCCTAAACTCTACAAGAAAGGGTCATGAGTCATCAACTCTGTAATCCCAGGACAGAGAATTGTTTTGCAGTTTTCTTAGGTAAGTTTGGTGTGATTCATGGTTCTCATTTATTCTCCCAGTGGGAAAAAAAAACCTTGTACAGTTACAACAAATGCCTTAAAATAGAAAAGCATGACTTAACAATTTATTTTTTCAGCTTTTTTTTTTTCCTTTTAGTAAATGAAGAGAAAGGTAGTGCTGCCAGGAGAAGTGGAATGAAACAGTGTCAAATCATTTTTCAGTTCTGTAGGCAGCCTCTTAGCCAGGAAGGATGCAAATTGCTGCTTAGTTGTTGACAAAACAAATTGTTTTGTGGATTTTTAGGTGGGAGGGTGTCTGAGAGTGTTGCACTTTTGGTCTCTCTTGGAATGGGAAGAGCTCATAGGGACACTTGTGTCCTGTGAGCCACATGAATGTGCTCAATGTTGGAGTGTGCAAACTGATGGTGTTTGGCAGATAAAAGCAGACTCAGCCTGTGAGGTGGATGATTTGCACAAATGAAGTCTGGATATAGGTCTGGCTCTGGATGTTTTGTGTGACTGATACCAACCCTGAGCAGAGAAATCTGGATGTCTGCTCCTGAGCAGGGCATCTCCACCCACAAGTGAGGGTTGAGGGGTGTGATCATGTTCAGTTCCCAAGACTATGCCCCTCCTGGGAGGGCTCTGGGTGGATGTTTTAGGGAAGGCTCAGATGCACCTCACTGCTTCTCCTTTCCTCAGATGAGATGGGCCTCTGGGCACGGGTTTACAGTGCCCCAGTCCTTGCTGCTTTGTTTGTACACTGCTCTCGGGGCAGAGATAATGAGACTGATCCAAAGCCAGCTCCAAAGCAATCACAAGTCTTTCCTTTGTCTTCAGTGGGGTTTGGATCAGGCCCAAAGCTCATAAGCAGTTTTCCACCAAGAGTTCCCGGCTCTTATGTCAGTCACTGGCAACAAGAGAAGGGATAAATCCAGCATCGGCTGCTTCAGATGCCAGGCACATTCTGTGCGTGTGTGTGTCACAGGGGTGGATATAAACTCACACAGTCCGGCTGGGTTCCTGCTAAACTGCAGGACAGCTTGCAAAGGGTACGCAGCTACGGGGCTGCTTCCAGGACCAACCTCGAAAGATTTCAGTCGGAAAAGAGCTGGGATGTTCTTGGCAGTGCCCAAGAAAACTTTTCTTGAGAGCAGCTGCCTGGGCACGGGGAAGGAGCTAGGATGGCTGCCTGGTCAGGCTGGCACAGAGAGGTGAGGATTTCCTCAGCATCCCACAAGGCAAGGCAGGGGGAAGGTAAGCACGGGAGAGAGGCTTCTGCTCCCACGGGGCTCCCTGTGCTCCCCCAAACCTGTTTGTTTTCTCTCCAGGGCACTAAAGCTGCTCTTGGCCTGAGGGTGGGTGGTCAGTGGGGGGCACATGAGCTCGCCCACACCAGCGGGAGTCTCGACAGCCTCTGGTAGCCTTTGGATGCTGTCCCGGGAGTGTTTTAGGACTGGGTGTTCATTTAACATGAACCTTAGCCAGCCCCAACTGTGTGCGGGAGGAAGAGCCATGGGGGGACATGAGGAGGGAGAAGGGGAGGTGTTTTTCTTAGGAAAAAGGCAAGCAGAAATAGACACCCCTTGTCATTTTTTTTGGCAGGCGAGGGTAGTTTTGGGAGGGCTGGAGGTCGGAGGAGCTAGATCTTTGCCTGGGTTTTTAATTGTTTTTTTGGCAACCCAATTGTTTTAATCCCCTCCTTTCAGGGGGGGATAGGGGAGCCCTCCTGCCCCCTTCCTGTGCTGGGAGCAGGGCAGGAGCTCCTTTGTCACCTGCAGAGCCCTTTTCAGAACAAGGTGCGGGCAGCTGGGATTTCCTGATGCAAAATGCAGCAGGAAAGCTGGGCTCTGCAGGCCAAGGAATTAATGACACTGTTAGGGGGGAATTTGAGTTTCCACATCACTAAGAAAAGGAACTGGATACCCGAGGCAATAGACCAAAGTCAAGCTATAAAGTAATTACATTTCTCCCTGCGTTTCATGTGTTTGTTTAATTTTAGTGTTTAAAGGGAAAGGTTTCCTGAAAGCACTGTGCCAGCAACTCTAAAAAATAATTGTGTGTCTTTCTTTAACATATATTCTGGCAGGAATGTCCTGCCTATATTTTTTGGCAGAGGCTTTTGCTTTGTCATTAGTCTTTTGACTATAGTTTTAAGTTAGGCTTGAGCTGGGTGAGATGGCAAAACCCACCATTTCTGGGTTGTCACCTCCATCTCTTGCCCTTTACTTGTAGGACTCTGGGGCACTTTGCTATCCTGTGCTGTGTTAATGCCACTTCCTCCATGCAGCAGGCAAGAGTAGTTTGCACAGCCATCTTTTGGCATTGCTGCCTGCCTGGCTGGTCTGAGGTGTGAAAAACTGCAGACCTTTAAAACTAAACCTGTGAAGACAGCAGGCCAGCACTTTGCTCTGCACTCTGACCTTGTTTCTGGGTTGAGCCGGTGCTGCACCTGCAGCTGGCTCAGAATGCTGTGGAATGGTCCCTCCTGCAGACCCTCCCTGTGCCTGAAACGCAGTGCTGGCTGTGAAGTGGGGGTACCCCTAATCCCACACAGGAGTCCCTTGAAATGGGGTTTTCTCTAAGACTTGCATACTTTTTGGTGTTCCTTTGGTGTTCCTTTTCAGTTTTAATAGTCTCTGAGGGGCTGCAGTGCCAGGAGAGCATCCACACTGCAGGACCTCATCTTGCCAAAGTGACAGCTTTATAAGGGCATTTTGCAGTGACACACCTTTCTGCCTTGCCCTGCTGAACCAGACCTGGCTGTGGCTCGTGTGCCACTTTTGGGAGTTCTTTTCTGTTGGATGTTTTTAAATCCTGTCCCTCTGCCTTTTGGCTGAGCTGCTATTCACAGGGTCATGACAACCACAGCCTGGTGCTAGACTTGGAAACATCAGGTGAACCACCCCAAACTGCCTTGTGGCACCTGTGAAAGAAGCCCCAGCCCCTGACAGAAGGAAGGGAATGTGTGCCTGGAGCACCCTGCAGCTGGGGACAGAGCAGGTTGTCTGCCATAATGAGAAGCATGTCATCCACATAGCTTGCAAGGCGAGCAATTCCTGCTCTCATATGCAAAACCACACCTAAATCCCAACCCGTGGAAATACACTGACATGCCGTGCATGTTTAACACACCCTTCAGTGAAATGGGTAGCACAGAGGAGAGGTCCATAAATGGGGAAAATAAAAGGAATATGGTCAAACGTGCTCATGTGTTCATGCAAGAGTTACTTGTTTTGGGATTTGTTTTTTTGTTTTAAATTAGAGGTATCTTTTATTTGGCGCAACAGAGAAATGGGAGAAAGCATATCAGGCATATAATGAAATGGAACCATTTCAAAAGCATGTGGCTGAGTGGAATGACATGGAAAAATGGCACAGCTGTTTTCATAAAATCACTGTTAGTGTGTGTAAGCTGGAGATGTGATTGTGCAGAGCCCTGTGCAGAGCGAGATCCAGCCCAAGCCTTATTTACAGTAGCCTCATTCTTTGTACTTCAGGAGAGAGTGAGCTATTCAGTATGATTGGAAAGGCTCACTCCAATACCTCTAAAGATGGAAATCCAGTACTCCTAGAGCTGCATGGTTAATTGGGGGTTTGGGTATATAAGGAAGCAGCTTAATCAATGCAATTGAAATAATTTGATAAGGTTTAAAGCCAGTCATTTTTTTTACAGCTAAACCCACACACCAACATCTATGTAGAACCTTTGTGCAGCTGGGAGATGTGAAAAAGTTCCCTTGAAGAATGGGATGTGATCATATAAAACAGGCAACAGAAGTGCTTTGTAATGCAAACTTTGCTGTCATGCCTGCTTTTGTGTAGAATGCTGATCATCTTCAACTGTTATTGAGATAAGTGGGGTAGACTGGACCAGAGCTTATTGCTAAAGGTATTTGTATTTCTGGAGTAGCTGCAGATTTGGAAGTTAACCCTTATCCATAATGGGTTTGAGTATTCTACACTGTGCTAGTTTCCCCCCACAAAGGTACTCAGTCTGTTCTGTTGGAAAGTCCATGATGTAATGTTTTTCTGTGATTGTCCAGTAGAAGTTGGCTCCACTCTCATCCCTGGTTTGATTATGTTAGAGAGAAACAATTTTCTGAAGCTATTGAGAGGATGCAATAACATTCTGATGCCTGTCATATTTTAAGATGTGCAGTTCTCTTCAATGATGTGTTCATTTGTGACTCGTGCATACAGACACAAAGCAGGTGTCCTTGAAGTAACAAACCTGTCTCCTTTGAGAAGTTTTGGCACAAGGACTGTACATGATAAAACACATGGACTTTTCATGATAGGAAAGTGAAGAACTAGGAACAAAACTTGCTGCAGTCATCTTTTAGCAGCACTGACAGTGAAATCATGTAATTTCCCCTTGATGGTATGATGTACCCAAAAAGAATCATCTTTTTTGTCAATAAAGGCTTTCTCCTTTTTCCTTCCCCTTCCCTTTGGTCAATTGTCACTGCTTGAAATTTAAGATAATTCCTGATCTCTTGTCTAGACAGTGGGTTTTAATTTTCTGATGTGTAAGGAGTTTCCTGGCCATTCTTCATGCTGTTTTTCCAGCAGTCACAAGCTCTGTTGTACTGGTAGGGGAGGTGCATTGATTTGCAGCTGAATTCTCTGAGGCTCTGTCTGTGTGGGTGATGTTGCAGAGGGCACGAGGGTGGTGTCAAATACATCCCCAAACCGGAGCAGCCAAGTGGGACTATTTCAGGGAAGGCAGTGACTGTTCCTCCCTCGCAGGCAGGAGAGTCTTTGCATGACCCTCAGTGATGGCACGTGTGAGTTGTGATGCCCAGGAGCTAAGGGTTGGTCATCCCAGATCCAGGCTGTGACAAAGAGCTCAGCTGTGGGTAGCCTCCCTAGAGAGTAGGAAACCTGCCCTGATGGAGAGATCCTGAACCCAGCTGCCAGCAACAGTCCTCCAGCATCCTCCAGCAGTTGCACATGAGGCAATTTGTGCTTGGACCTCAGTGTTTACTGGCTGCAGATAGAGCTGTCCTCTCCAAATGTATCCTATCACATCCTGAACATGTTCATGCTCTCAACTTCCACTGCATGCTTAAGAAAGTGGTAGTACCACTTTACAAAGTGTTGGTGATGCCCACAACTTTAGCAGGAGTTTCTCCAGCTGGGATTTCTTTTCTGAAAGCCTCAGCCTCTGAGGTGTGTAAAGCAATGGGTAAGTACAGATTTCAGCAACAGAAAGCTAGAATTTCTGCTGCTCAAGTTTGCAAGAAACGATGCTTCTTAAGGGTTAAAGACTTCCTAAATATTGTATAGTTAAAATCACATGAATATTTATGTCATACCCATGATTTTGTGGGGAAATGATTTCCAGCCAGAGGGTCTCTGGATAGCAGCCGTGTGAGAGTTCCGGGAGCAGGCTTTGATTTACAGCTGCAGTTCACTACACCTCATGCATACCATCAGCATACTCAAAATTATGGCATTTTCTAATCTGACTATCTCTGCCCTTTCATTATGTCTTCCTGCCATTCTTTTAGCCTGTCAGCTGTTTCAGTGGGTGTTTGGTGTAGCAGCAAGACAGACACTTTGCTGTTTGGTTTCCTGATGTGTTTGGTGGGGAGCTTGGGGTACTCCAGAAATTATAGCAGACACAAACTGCTTTACATGAGAAATTGAAGCTGAAATTCAGAAGCCTTGAAACATGAGAATTAAGCCCTTATCTGTGGCCTTCATCACCTCCCTTGTGCGTGTACTTATCTATGCCTTTATTACACATATCCTGTATCCAGGCTATCCTGGCTCATTTTTCTGCCTCATCCCAGTTCCCTGATGTCATATCAAGCATGCCTATGGAATCAGTCTCTCCCACTAGGTGTTTGATCTTGGCTTCTCCCTGGTCCTTGCCCCATTTCTCCTGCTCTGTTGTTCTGTTACTTTCCTCTCTGCTTGATTTAGGCAGTGGTGGGAGCCCAGGGGCTGAGATGACAGGGATGGCTTTCTTGCTCTCTCTTCTGGTGCCCAGAGCCACAGTCGTGTCCAGCAGCCAAGAAACGAATTATAGCAAGGAAAGTCCTGAGCAATGCCCAGAAGAGGCAAGCCCTAGAAGCCCCAAAATGGAGCGAGATCAAGGCAGACAAAATCTGTAGAGGTTTTTCTCCCAAAGACTAATAAATCTTAAGTGGGATGTATTCAAAGGCTTTTTACTTTGCCAAATTTGGATGTAAAAGGCACATCCCTGTTCCCAGGGTGACACCAAATTTCCAGTCTCCTTTCCAGAAGATGGAGGCGTGAGAGTGACCCCCCAAAAAATTGTTAGAATTTTTATATCGACTAAGCACTTTTCTCTAATCTTGTGTTGGAAAACTGCCAGGCCTCCCCCTCTCCCACCCTCCTTGTCATTTCCTAGAAAACTCTGCTGGAGGCAGACACCTGGCAAAGGGGAATTTCAGCCCCAAAGGTTTTAATGTGGTGAAACAGGGGCTCCTGATGGCACATGATTAGAGTAGCCCTGCTATAGCACCCTTCTGGCATCCCAGTGCTGCGCTGCACCGCATCTCCCACCAGCTTGAACTCAGGGCCTCGTGCTAGAAAATTCCTTCCCTGTCACTTGGAGCAGGGTAAATGGGAGATCTAAAAGCACTTTGCAGTGTTCAGGGAGTATCAGGCATGAGTGCAAATGGGAAGACCGTGGCAAGTGCTCCCTGCCTGTGCTGCAAGGTAACCCCTGCCAGCGTGCGCCGCCTCCTTGCAAATGCCATACAACGTTTTTCACTCTCTGCTGGAGGAAAAAGCTGCCCTAAGAAAAGCAGAATGAGGGCTGATGTTTTGAAAGGTGTCCAAGAGTAACAAAACTCAACTCTCCAGGGCTGAGTTTTGCCTCTTGTGTTTCTCAACTAGGGTGGTTGAATGTGTTACAGACCTATCAGAAATTTTGCTACAAATGCACAAATATTAATCTACAGCCATTTCCTTTGCTTTCTTAAACATGAATGAGGATTTTTGTCTCTTTCTCCCTCCATAAATTGTTCATGGTCAGAGGGGGCATGTTCCGTGTCAAAGTCTTGACCGCCAGGATCAAACAAAAAACCCTTGTGAACTCAGAAGTGGAGACAAATAAATGACTATTACTTTTTTTTTCCTTTTGCCTGGAGTTAAACCTTTTCTCTGTCAACAATATTGACTTTGTTCACTTGGAAGGAAACAGAGGGAGAGGGAGAGAGAGGGAGATTTCTCTAGATGCTGCACAGAAAAAAAACATTTTGGAAGGAGGAATGAAAAAAGACAGAGGTTACAGGAAATGGTAGACATTTTTTGTTGAATTAAACCATTAGGAGTGACCCAAAAACCAACGGGAAAGAAAGGAAACAACTGGATACATTTAGGTCACAAGAACCAGCCAAACGGGGAGCTGAAACCAATTATCATAAATGAATGTTTCTCTTTTATTCATGACCACCGTGTATGCTCCCATGATGCTCTTTGTCTTATTATAAAAACAGATGAAACTATTTCGTTTTGTTCTTATACTTATTAGCTAATGCAACTTTTGGGCAATTTATCAAACACTAACACATGTTGTGATTAATAAGCTCAGAGAATTAATCACATCTAAAGCCCCTTAAAAAACAGAGGATGTCGGGTCCCTCTTAAATATATGTTTGTGCAGGATTATGTAACTTAAGCAGTGACATCTAGTTTTGATGCATATTCATGAATTTTACACGAGGACAGATCCCTGAAACCATATGTTCAGGCAAGCTATAATTACAGTAACTTCCATTTCTATGGGACTTTGCCCTGCAGCATGGGCAGAGCAAGCCCTGCTTGCCCTAGACGTGGGTGCTGGGGGTGGTGCACAGAGCCCACCCCCTCGCTGCCATCAGGAGAGGGGAGCAGCATTTGGGGTTTGGACTGTTGCTGCAGGGCTTAAAAGGGGAGATGTCACAGTTGCTGTGGACCACAGAAAAAAACCCCATCTGCTCCTTTTTAGATTCTTTCCCAGAGGTCCTGCTGCCCCCTTGAATCCAGATACCAGTGAGGGAGGAGGAAAATGCCACTAAACCTGGCCACAGCAGCTCTCAGCATCTTCCTCCCTCCCACTAACCCAGCATAGTCTCTAATGGGCCATAACTGGCTCTTAAGTGCCCCCAACCACTTCACTGAGGTTAGAATACATTTCTAAATGGGGAAGAGGAAAGGCAGAGACAGCCAGCATATCCTGCAGCCTCACTGAGGTGCGGAGAAGCCACTTCTGTGCTGTGAGGTGCAGCTTCAGGGCCAGGGGAGACTGCATGGGGGCAGTGGGGCAGTGAGCTGGACCTTTACTTTAGGGTGGTCTTGATAGGGAGATAACCACCAGACCGAGGGGACCAGGGGGAATACTTCTCACTGGAGCCCTCATTCAGTGTTGTGGAAGCAGATGTAGTGGGAGTTTGGGTGTCCTTTTCCATAGGCAGATCTGAGTGTCTGCCGTGAGGAGGGATGTGGGGAAGTGGTCACTTGGGCACTGGCAGAGCCTGAATTGCTTATAAATATTTTCCAAAAGAAGCATTGAAAAGTCTTGCTTGCAGCCTGGCTCAGGGACGTTGTCGAAGGAGTGACATGCATCTTTTGAGGATATTTGTTCTTCACTGAAATATATATGCATATACATATTTTTGACTCTGCACCCCGGCTCCAGGCAAGACCAAATCTCAACATCCTTGAACATCACAATGGATGGAAAGTCTATTGTTTGGTTGCTGTGAAAATGAAGAAGTGCATCCCTGTTTCTAAGCTCCAAAGTACAGTAAGGCAGCTCCCTGAGGCTCCCCATTAGCAGCCTGTTCTGCTCAGCAAAGTACTTGCTGTGTCAACATCCAGTTGACTTCAGCAGGAACAAAGTATTTGTTTAAGTGCTTTTATTGACTAGGGAGGGACTTATGCATGTGTTTAAATGCTTTCTAGAACTAAGACATAAATGCTTGATTCTCGTAGCCCAGCAAAATAATGGGGCTGGTCTTCAGTCAAGCATAAATTCTAGACTGTGCTAGAGGAGTAGCTGAGTGAAATTCTATAGTATGTGCCAGACTAGGTTTTCATAATGATCCTAAAATATCTGTATCTCTCCATAGACTGCAATGAGATTTAGATCTCAGTCTTATAAAAAAAAAAGAAAAAACATGAAAGTGTAGTTATTATCCTCTGTGGTCAAGGCATCTGAATAAACTCTTTCTTACTCATTAATGGCTGTGAAATGGAATTCACGCAAGTTTATGCAGCTAATTTGTCAAGCATTCAACAAAATATGCAAAAGGATGCTGCCAGACCTGCTTGTGTGGAAATACTCTGGCATTTAAGAAGAAAGAAACATCCCTAGACAACACCTGTTGGCATTTTCCACAAGAACAAGATCTTTTTCTGTACCTCTCACGTGTCAGCAAATTAATTTTTTTCCTCCCAACTTAATCCCAGTGAAGTGTATTTATTTTTTTTTTTTTCTAAAATAGACACCTACCACCAAAATGTTTTTGGTGTGTGTTAACAACATGTTGGCCCTGTGGGCTACGTTTCTTCTGGGGAAGGTAGACGACCTTCTTCTCCTTCGAGTTTCCAACCGAGATCGCCAGCAAAAGAAAATTAAAAAGCAGGCTTTTCGTTTCCATTTTTCGGCAACCCTGATGTGGTTGCCGAGGCATTGCTTAGAAACACAAACATTACAGCACATATGGAAGTCTACTGTCGAGTGGAACTGAGTCCTAAAGCAACATGTTAAGTCGGAAAAATTTATGTTCATGCTAAAGCGGCAGTGTGGTAATCGGTTTCAATGGAAGTAAAAGGAATGCAGCAGAGATGAAAATGGCTCGCTCCCTTGGATGCAAGTGCAGGAATTGAGATCCATGGTCTGGGATGATTGTGTGAAGAGGAAGTTGCTTTTGTTAGTCAGGCCAAATCAGGCTTGTGGCGACTGTACTCTCCATGCGTGCATCTGTGTGCATAGAAGCAGCTTTATTTTGGACAATTGTTTGGGATTAAAAAACCTTTAAGTCCATCAAGTAGCATATGCCCATTTATATACACTCAAAATACCCTTTTTTTCCCCTTTATTTGGATGTAAATGAGGTCGTTTCAGGCTTGCCGAGGGCGATGGAGGCACAAGTCCAAATTCTTGCTTTGCCAAGACAAGCCATTCAGCGCTTTCCAGGGGCCTTATCAGGGTTGCTTCTTTAGGTACCCTTGTATAGGGAAAAGAGAGATAGGTATGTCCAGGAAGAGATTAATCATGACTCATTTAGGATGGTCTGAATAATCTCATGTTGGTGCTTTCTTCGATTGATTCAAAAGAGAGCCTGGAAAACTTGCTTTGACAAGATGTGATACCTTAAAGCAAATAAATCACATTAAATGCTTCCTCTCTGAAACCAATGGTTTGCACTCCTGTCCACAAAAATCTCTTGGCATCTTGACTGCGTATCTGGTTCAATACCTAAATATCTTCAAAAAGCCCAAATACCCCTCATTTCTCATAATTATGTGCCTCAGTTTCTTGCTTGTGAACTTGAACCTCCTTAAGTAATGAGAAGAGTACAATGCTAAATAATGATGTTGGTGAATTTTTCAGATATTGGAAAGATTCATGGTTTAAAAATATTTCAGAGACAGAACTTCTAGTACTGTCAGGAAAGGAAAAAAGGAGGACAATGTTTATTGCTGCTGGAGTTGTGTACTTGCAGTCTCAGCATTTTCTAGTCAGTGGGCCAAAGCATTTTTGCAGATGTAATTGCCTTGAAAATTAGCGTTTGCCTTTCTCCATTCCCAGGGAGGCTGCCTGCCTAGAGACTCCTGTGTTTTGGAGTCTAGAGATGAATCAAGTGTGGTGGTCACACATGGTTTTGAGGGTGAAAGGTGGTGGGAAAAGGTACCTGCCCTGCCCTGCCCTTCACCTGGTCCCATCCTTGAAGCACCATCACCACCACAGCAGTACCAGGGCAGTACAAAGCACAAGCTCCAGCTGCATCTTTTCCCCATGGATATCGTACCCCAGGCCTCAGCAGAGCTGAAATCTTGTGCTATTTGGGTTAAACATGCAGATAGCCCAAGCCTGGGCTAAACCCAACTCAGAGGAGCTGCTGGAGCAAAGGCACCAAGTGTCTTGCGGGAGAGAAGGAGGGTTTGAGGACCTAGCCCACAAATCCTTTGTATCCCAGTTTTATCAGCTTGCCTGCTGAGGGAATAGCTTGCTTTCTAAGTTGCTTATTGTTTCAGGCCTACAGCTAATCCTCTAAGAAAGTAATTTCTGTTGCTCATGGCTAATACCCCATCCTGCATTGAGAGTTATATCAGAGCAGAATTGCTGCTTAGTCACTGGCTGCTTTTCAGCCAAAGAAACATCATGGGTTCTGGATTATTGTGATTTTTTACTTTTTTTCTCTCTCCCTTTTTTTTTTTTTTTTTTTAAATCCAGATGTATATTTAGATGTCATTTTTGATGTTCAATTCCTTGATTTTTCCCAGTTGAAAAAGCCACCTATTTATATGAAAAATATTTTTGGAAGCCTGAAGATAACCACGTCGCTCCCATGGTTAAAATGTTTTATATAAAACTTGTTATTACCATAGATCAATGGGATATGTACAGAATATGTTACAATGGGGCCTGTGTTAAGGATTTGTCAAGATTTCCATTATAAACCACTATTTTCGAGGGTTTATAACTCAGTCATAAAAATTCATTCCAAGCTAAAACTTGGCAAACAAAATGTCAACCCAGGAGAGATTTTCTTTTACCAGATTTACTTTAATGCTTTAAACTGATTTGTCTATTTTAAAATTATACGAGTGCCCTGTTTTATAGACTTTCTGCACATACAGGGTGCGTGTGTGCTAATATAACACACATACCAAGGAAAAAACAACGTTAAAAGCACATTAGCACAGCAAATCAGAGCTCCAAATAACCCACAAGGTTAAAAATTAGGTTGGATTTGCAGTTTGTGGAATCTTAAGCATCGGGATGCCAACTTTGATGCCAACTTTGAGTTAATCTTCAACTGGTGGATTCTGCTGCTTGGGGCTGGTTTACACCAGCTGAGCTGCTGTCCTGTCGTGATGCCACCCAAGGTGTGACACCTCCAGGCATCTGAAAAAGCTGCTGTTGAAAATTGGAAATCCTGGCACTAATGTGAGGGATGGCCAGAGAGGGTCGAGGACCTTCTCTGGGCAGCTGGTGGGACAGGGAGCAGACTTTCAGCTGATCTCCCTTCCAGTGATCCTGGCTGCCCTTGGTGCTCACACAGGGAAGAGGTGGGTGTGACAGTGAGGTGCCAACACTGGGGGATTAAAGCACAGCTCTCAGTCTCTTTCCTGTGGTTAAGGAGCCAGAATTTGGCATCACCATGTAGTGGTTGGCCCGAGCTGTTCATCACTCTTGGACACAAATGTCATTGTCAACACCTACATCTGTCCTGGGTGCCTGCTCCAAGTATTCCTTTCCCAGTGCTCTGCCTTTGGCTGTGATGGATGAGGTGTGGCTCATCCCACTCCCAGCCCAAAGCCCTGCCTTGCACCAGGCCTGGTGCAGAGGAGGACATGCTGCTGGGCTTGCAAACACCCAAACCCCTGAGTTTGGACAGGCAGCAGAGAAGCACAAAAGCCTCCAAGACATGTTGGAGGGGAGTTCTAAGGCCTGAGGGAGCTGATTTCTGTCCTTTGACCACATCAGGGGTCTCAGTTAATCCTGCTGCCAGCTTGTGGGCCACAGCTGGCTGCTCAAAACCTTGAGGTGAATCCAAGCCTTGGCTCTTTGCAAGACTGAGCTTTAGAAACAGAGGGTCATACCAGCTTTTCCCTCTCTGCAAGGGGATGTACAATACTTGAGTCTGGCATCCTTCCCTGGTGCACTGGCTCCCTTTCCCCTGAAATCCTGGGCTGTGACCTCTTTTTTCCTGATAAGACAGGGATGTTTGTCATCTCCAAGTATCACTAGGCTGTGTTACACTCTGTTCCAGCAACCCCCTCCTGGGATCTTTTGTGGAGCTTGGTGTTGAGTCCCGCTTGCTCGTGGGTTTTGTTAATTGAGGGCAGAAGTAGGTTCCCCTCTCTGCCATAAATCCAGTGCACACACACACGCACTTGTAAGATATTTAGAAAAGCTCTACTCTGCGTATCTTAAATGTGTGTGTGTGTGTGGGGGGTGGGGAGTAAAGAAAAGCAATAAAGAGCCTACATTATACCACATGTGTGAGCAAAGGGCTGTGGTTAACTCCCTTCAGATAGATTTCAACCAGGGCCCCTTTGTAACAGCCCCCAGAAGACTACTGAAAAGTCGGCATCCATAGTTTTAAATAGGTTAATTTAAAAAATAAATTCTATTAGAGACTTTTCCTCCCCCCACCTCTGCAAACCCAATACACAAGTGGCAGTAACAGGGAGAAATGCAGCTGGTTGTGGCTTACACCAGGTAGCCAGCTTCTCCTGGCACACCTGGGGGCATTGGCAGAGGAGTAGGAGGGAAGAGAACTGTGAGTGCCTCTACCTGGCAGTCCTGTGCTGGGAGAAATGGATGGTAATTTTGTGGTCAGTGCTCCGGAGAAGGATGATGTTGAATAGGTTGGTGAGAATTTCTTGATGCATATGGGATAAAGAAAGCCTTGACCTCAATAAGGGAGAGGGGAGCACTATAACCCCTGTATCGTTTTTCCTCCCTGCCCTACCTCACCTTCCCTTTGCTTAGGAGTGGTGACAAGCTATTGTTTTTCTACTGCCTATATTGCTGCTGATTATGGGGCCCTCTGCTTGTCCTGACAAGCCTGTGCTGCTGCCACCCCCACCTATCCCCACGGTGTGCCCACAGCCAGCTGTGACACAGGGACACACAATGACACACAGCACTGCAACACGCCCTGTGCTGACTGAGCACACAGGAGATTAAGGGACATTAATAAGAATCTGATTGAGAATTAAGTGAGTTGACAACTGGGCTTTGATTTTCTGAAGTGCTTTTGGATGAAAAATGCTTCCCTCTCTCTTTCTGGTTTTTTTTTGGATGTTGTTTGGCACAAAGGATGACATTATTTGCATTGGCACCTTTTCCAGATCAGCTCCCAGAACACTTCCAATCTAGGATTGCTGATTTTTCACTTGTCAAGAAAACAAAACAAACTGGAGTAGAAATGATGGGTTTGGCTTTCGTTTTGTGTGTTGTGAAAAACAAATAAACAAAACAAATATTTTTCCAAGTTTTTAATGGAAAATCAAATTCCCATGCTTACCAGAGTTGCTAATGAGGCAAGCCAGAAGGAGGACACTACACTCAGGGATGTGCAGTGTTTCTTCATAGCTAGTCAGACTGTTTATGAGTATAAGAAATGTACTTCAAACATGTCTCTTCATCATTTTATTCATCATTGATGCTAAAAATTAAACTGTTAGATCAGTGGAAGTGAGATCTCACTTTTCAACTGAACTCTAAGTCAGAAATAAAGCAGCTTCTCAGAGAACAATATAGCCACAGTGGAGGGAGCCAGGTCACCTTTTGGTGAATTTAAATGAGTTCTTAATGAAAAGGGGAATAAATTTTTCACACATTCCTCTGCATTAAAGAGGGGTCAGAGTCTAGCATCAAGGTGAGCCTAAACTCAGGAAAGACACAAAGGGAATTCCTGAGCTGCCGACAGAAATGTCTCTCCAGTCTGCCAGGAGCCAAAATGCTACTGCTGGAAAAACAGCAGGCAGGGTGGAAATCTGGGTCCAATGAAGGAGCAGCAAGAGAAGCTGTGGAGTGGGGTCGCAGAGGGGGGAAGATAAACAGCATCCCCACACCACAGAGGTCAAGCTTATTACAGAGATGAGGCTGGTGGTGGGTGTGAATAGGTTCAGCCAGATGGCAGGGAGCAGCAATTCTGCCCCCCATTAATGAAACTTTGCAGCATCCAGTCCTTAGTGTAAGGATGTGAGGCACTTGAACACTGGCTGTCAGGATTTATTAAAAATGTGTGACCTCAGGCAAGTTACCAAGTTCTCTGTATCTCAGTTTTGCTCTCTGTAAAATGGGCTGTTACTCCAAGGGAATTACTGTAAGGATTAGCAATGGAGGTGGACAGGGCAGCTATATTTTTCCCCTGAGAGTTGATTTATTTTTATCTGTCTGATGGAAACTTTAAATGCCAATGCAATGGATGTTTTTTTAATATAGGAGTCATCTCTAAAGCAGTAATCCTGAGCTCTCGTTTGTTTAGTGCTTTCCTGCTCTGTCGTGTTCCTCAAAGATATTGCCAGTCAGATTTAAGAATGATCTTGCAAAAATGGCTTTCACTCACATTACTGACACTTTACCCAGGTGAGAGGACCACAGCCCTCCTCCCAGGCACACATGCAGGGATCTGCTGGGCTGTACTGGGATTTCTGACAGCACTCCAGTCCCACCTGCAGCACCCAGATTCTCTGCTGTGGGAGCTGTGTCTTTGCTGGGTGCTCCTGGTGTGTCTCTGCTCCTCCCCGTGAGTGAAGGAACGAGTTGCAGTTCCATGGGTAGCCAGGAGCTGAAGCACTGTCGTCAGGAACCCCGTGCAGACCTGAGCTGGTTGAGACATGATGATGTCCCTTCTCAGCTGGACCTGTGGTGGCTTTGACCCCACGGTAGGAAGCTCAGTCCCACTGTGTGGGGCTTGGGGTGACAGAGCTGTGGGCACAGTGGGACAGGCAGCCAGACCTCCTGGGCCTCCAGCCCGGAGTGGTGGTGGGTACTGAGTTGGAAGACATCTCCAGGAATAGAGCCTGGCTTTGTTTTGTGTCTCATTCCTAAATTAGACACATAATTATTCGAGTCTTTCCAGCATTAATAAGGGACAGGCATCTCCAGAGGGCAATTCAGACCTGACTTGTGGGAAGCCCTCCTCGATAGGGAAAGGGGCCCAGTTGGGTTCCTAATTTAGGCTTCTTAGCTGAGAACTTCACATTTGGTGCAAAGACTCCCAGTCTTTGGGGATAAATCTTTGGGATAAGCATAAGAAAACATGTTAAAGCCTGCAAGTGTCCCCCATTGCTGATAGTGCCCAGGGGAGTTATCTCCTCTGGGAATGACAACCATCCTCCTTCCCTGCATCTTCTGGGGGAAAAGGAGGGGTCCACTGAAGGTAGATGGTGCTGAGCTGTCTTCCCTAAGTACCCAGTTCTTTTTCTATTATAACTTTATTTAAAAGGAGGGGCAGGGAGCAGGGGGGAGACAAGGAAAATATTTGTGTAAGAAAACTCCACTTTAAAAGACAGCTTAAAACTGGGATTAATAAGTCTGCTTTTATGGAAGCATTTCTACATGTTGTAAAACATTTTTAAAAACATTGTAAAAACTACAGAGTTCCATGTTAAATATGGCTGATTTTCTTTATAGAGCTGACCTGCTTCCCAGAGGTGATGTATACACACCATATGACACAGGGGTTGCTAGGGTAGGCAGTGTTTTTACATTGATTACTGTAGTAAATAATAATGTAAAACTGTGTATAAATAGGGAGTTCAATCCAGAGCTACCCCTGGGGTCTGCAGTTCTTTACACATGGCCCATTTTTCATCACTTCTGTGATTATTTTATTTTTTTGGAGGAAGAAGGAAAAGGGGGAGGGAATGTGCTGAAGGTTTTTTCTCTCTCTCTCTCTCTTTTTTCTTTTTTTTTCTCAAAAGAATATCTCCTCTTGGGTCAACTATTGAACAGATGCCAAAAATACTGGTCAATGCTATGAGAATTTGTTCACTTGGCAATGCAGGAGTTCCAAAGAAAAACAACAGGGAGCTGAGGTGGTCGAAGAGGAGTGGGCAGATGATGTGCATGCTGTAGTTTAGAGACTGGGGAAGACATGAGGATATTGTCCAGATATCCCTCAGGAGCGGCAGCCAAGTGAATAACTCTGCTCCCTGCATGAGTAAAACACGAAGTGGTGGGTTTAGACTGCAGAAAGGTTCATATCCCTTGGAAAAACTTAATAAGTGGATGGATGAAGAAGTGCAGGGAGCAGGTCGGTGCATGTCTGTCTGGCTGCTCAGGGATGAGCCCCACTGCTGGGATATACCCATTGCCACGAGCAGCTCTGGGCAGAGAGATTTCAGCTCCCCTTTGATGGAGACACAATTAATCACCCCTTAAATACATGCTTTGATGACATTGCCCCTTAGACTGGGCTTGTCCCAGCTGGAGGAGAGTGGAGGGAAAACAAGGACCTTCCTGGCTGGTCTAATAGCCCTGGTGTCCCTGGTGAAATTATTGGCCACCACTTAATGCAATTTGTTTCATTTTGCAATTATTCTTCAGGGGGATTTTATAAGCTCCTGTAATAAGTCACTTCTGCTGGGATTTGGAGAGGAAGTGACCTGCATTAGAGGCAGAGGCATTAGCCCAGCCTCCCCTCCACACTGCCTTGGGATCCCAGCACAGCTTTCCATAGTCCTGCGTGCGTGCAGTGTGTAGGTGTGTGTGTATGGATACATGTACAGTTCTGTACATGACTTTTTATAGAGAGTTATATGTGTGTGTGCTACACATGGAAGCAGGGGTCCTCAGGTTTTAGGGGCTGAGAAGCACAAAAACCAGTTGAGCTCTCTGATGTTTCTGCTGCAGAGAAATGTGCCAGCAGAAACCAGTTGCCTGCTGGTTTTCCTTGGCTGGGACTGGAGGTACTTAAGCACAGGTGCTCATGCTCCCAAATCCATGGTCATGACTGAGCTCCTGCTCTCTAGTTTATGTTTTCCCTTCAAGGTGTGCTGTGAGCTGGCTTTCAGGTTCTGCTGGTGGAGCTGGGCAATACTTCAGCTAGCTGCTCTCCTGGGCTTTTCCTGCAAGTACAAGAAATGTCAAGCTTGGGCAGCTTCCCATGGATGTAAGGCAGGCACAGGCCACAAGCAACGCGCCATTTCCACATGGGCAAGAGCCCTACACGTGCACACTCACCATAAACGTGTCACCCTGTCCCATCCCCACACAATGAGTGCCCGGATAACCACACACGCAGAGACGCACACACGCTCCTCTTCCAGATTCCAGCGGGGCTGTGAGTTTTAACTACCTAAATTAAAAACAGATCCCATCCTCCAGTGGGGAGCTCCAGAAACTCGTCTTCTCCCCCTCTCCGAATTTTCTCTCCCAAACGCATTGAGGAAAAAATACATGCAGCTCTCCAGAGGGGCAAATGGCTTCTCAGCAGGCAGAGAGGTTGAGGGTGGGGGCAGGGGGACACAGGGAGGAGGAAAAGGGAATGCACAGAATTACTTTCTAGTGGTAGAAGAATAAACAGCTTAAGTTAATAAAGTTGAGGCCGAAGAGAACTATTTGGAGAGTGTGGAGGAAGTCAGGGATTAGTGAGAAAATAGGAGCGCAACAGCAGGAAATAGTGTGGCAGTGCGGCGGATCCGAAGGGAGAGCGGAGGATGGAGGGATGGAGAGATTTGGCCAGCATGGCGGGGACAAGAGTGGGAAACTGAAGGGCTGGCAGCTCTAAGTCACAGCACTGCTGAAGACATGTCACCTTGTATTCACCAAAATCTGCCTTGGGAGACAAAATCTGTACTGAAAATCATGCAACCTATTTTTAGGGGCGAGTTTACTGATGGAGATGCCTTCTTTGTTGTGAGGCACGTGTGTAGCAGAAACTAAAAGGAAAAAATCTAAGAGGAGAAAGGGGAGCTCTGGTGTGAGAGGACAATGTCAGCCCAATGGGAGGACACCAAAGCTCCCCGCCCTGCACTCCCTGCCTGTCCCAAGCCCCCTCTGACAGGGCTGCTGTCCCAGCACGGGCAGCCCCTTTGAGTGACAGCCCCGGGCGCCAGGCGCGTTGCTGACTCGATGACTTTTTGCAACTGTTGGAGAAGCTTAGCAGATAAGCACACAACAGTTTTTATTATTCTAAGAGGCAGAAGACTCGCCTTAGTGAGCGGTAACAAATACGGACATTCACGACCAGGATTAGAACAAACTGCACTGGTGGGCAAGGGCCAAAGGCAGCACGGAGCTGCAGTGTAACCCAAAACCTCCACAGCTGTTTTCATTTTCCTCCCTTCAACACAGTCCCTGTGTGGTACTTCAGGGAGAATTATGAAAGTGGCGTGTAATTCAGAGAAGTAATGTCTTTCTTTTTTTTTTTTTCCCTCCCTTCTCTCTTTCTCTCTTTTTCTTGGAGTAATGAAAATTGCTGTGGTAGATTGTTTTGGATTCAAGGGAAATATCGGACTCTATTTTCTGCAGCATCTCTCTCATCCCTCAGTAGTCAAAACCATAAATTTAATTTAAAAAAGAAAAGAAGTAAAAAGAAAGAGGTGAACAGCTTAGAAATGCTGGACATTGTGCAAATGAATGCAGTGACTTCAGGGACCTTGGTGGCCTGAGAGAGACTTGCTGCTTTCATTCCAGCACAAAGCCTGATCTGTACAAATCCCCACTCCGGAGAAGGGGATTCTACTGCCGTGAAGCCCTGCTGGCTCCTACTGGCATTTTGATGGGAATTGTTTAAAAAGCATGAGGCCACATCCTCTGCTGTGTCCTGGTGATTCACACCAGCCTGGAGGATGCTCTACCTCTAAGAAAAAAGTATTATTTTCTTTCTGGAAGACAAATCCTCACCTGATCTAATGCTCTTTGCTCTGCTGGGCTTAGGCCTGCAGAGAATTTAACCTTCTTGTTTTTAAACAGAAATTATCAAATTGTGGTTCCTCTGTCCTGTTGCTGGCACAGTTTTCCAAGAGGTTCTGCGTTTTCTCATTAAAATCTCTAATTCTCGCACGCACAAAAAATCTGAAAAAATTTCTCCTTTCGGTCAACTAAAATATTTTGTATAAAGCATTTTGAGGCCTTTCCTTTTTACAGCTTAAAAAAAAAAGAGAAAATTTAAAGGTATTTAAGTCAAAAAAATTAGGTATCTTATTTGTCTAAATATTTTAATCCAGTTTTATCTTAGATCTTATATAAAAAAATTGAAAATTTTTTCATCTTCCCTTGATGTTATTCTTTTAAAAAAGCCAAAGCCAACAAACCAAACTAATATAGTAGCATTAAAAAAAAACCAAACCCAAAACAAACCAGCAAACTAAGCCCCCCAAAGCCCTCAGTTCCACTCTAGGAAATACTTCACCTCTAGTGAACATTAGGAAGAAGTGGTGAAAAGTTGTATTTCTCGCCTGAAATTGTTGGCATTGTTCAAAAACCTTAGATAGCTGTTGCATCTTGTTATCAAATTCTGTTGGTCTTTCCTTTAATGGGTTTCACATGATTTTTATTCAACAAGAAAATAACTCAGAGAGCGACTGGAAACACTTAACGTGTGTACCCTGACACATCTGCACATACCATAATAGACACATGAATTTAATGCTCAGTTGATTCAATGCGGGGAGTGGAATTTAGTGTCAAGTCAATTAAAATATCCTGTTCCCACCCCCCTCTTTTCTTCCCCCCCTGAAGTATTTATCAGGGTTGCTGCATGGGAGGTATGTGGTGTGGAAGTTGAGGGAGTGCTCGGCGTGCTGTGCCCGTGACGTGGTGTTTGTGAACGTCCTCGCTCTGCTGCCGTAACCCCTGCTAAAGTCACCACAACCGCGCCAATGCCGAGCTCTGCTGCACCACGGAGAAGAGGGGCAGGGATGGGAAAAGGAGGTCCCCATCCAGTGGTCCCCACACTGTCCTGGCAGGGCAGTGAAGCAGTAAATTTGACTGCATGGACGTGGCAGACACAAACTCTGTCCTCGCTGCCCTGTGTGAGTCTGGAAGGCTACTGGAGCTAAACAAGCATTATAAAACAAACTGTTATGAGCAGCAGATAAATACAGTGTGAAAAAGATTAATGGTTAGGCAGCTGGGGTGTAGAAATACTCTGCTTTCCATCTTGACACGAGTTGTTTTGGTTTTCCTAGAAGCTTATCCATAGATCTGTTGCGTCCTGTCTGGGGTTTCATACCCGCAATCCAGAGTTCAGGATGAGGGCTGTGTGCACCGTGCTGTTCATGGAGTGTGTGGCACTGTCATGGCACTGGGAGGCACTGGGCAGTGTGGGGAATATGCACAATACACAGATCCTTTATTTGCCAGTGATAATGCCAGAGATGTTACAAAAGCAACATCATCTTTGCAGTGATTTGAGAATCAGTTTTGGTTTCAGTTTGGAAGATCGGCAGAGCTGGATTCCTGGGCTGCTACATTGTCCCCTTTAAGTCAATGGGTTTTCCTCTACTGATGTGTGTGAATTTTGGGTACAGGAATTTATTATTAACATCTGCACCTTGTACATCAGAAAAAGCATGGGGAAAAGCCTAAGTATATCTAAAGACTAATGTATTTGAATGCTCACATAATTTTTTTAACCAAGGGGATAAACAATCGTCCTGTTTTCTATTGTTTTAGTATTTCTTCCGGTGTAGACAACCTTTGCAGAACAAAGCTGTCTTTGTAAAGCTAAGTCCTTCAGCATGTGAATACTTACACATGTCCTTCACTGTTTACCTGGAGGCAGAAGGAGCTTAAACCTTGGAGATAAAGCTTGTATGTGAGTCTTTGTAGAACTGGAAGTGATCCTTTGCTGTGCCAGTGCAGTGATCCCAGCACACCAAACCATGTCTGGTTCAAGTTTGGGGCCAGTCCTGATGTATAATTCATACACAACATTTTATTAACTGGCAAATTTCCCCCTGAACCCGCCCCCGCAAATTCTCCAGACTGTAAGGAAGGAATTTGTTGTGCGGTGGCCTCTTCCCCCTCTGCTTGCCCATTTTTTTATGATTGAGGAAACCCTTTTATTGTATGCGAAATAAAAGCTTGATGTGGTCTGCCATTTTTTAATTTACCGTGGTATTAAATACAAAATGTATCCGCTTACAGAAGGTGGTTCATGGCTTGTGGTCTGGGGTTGATCCAGTGCTTGTTGTGACTGGTTGTAGGGGGACAGGGAGATGGTAAAAGCTCCTCCAAGGTCTGAGCAGAAATCAGTGGGGTGAAGGCATGAGAGCCTCATCCCTTCTGGCAGAGTTTAATCGCCTCTCTAATTTTTCTTGTGTAGTGCAATGGCTGCCTCGCAGTGCTGCAGGATTGATGTCATTCCCCTGGGCTGAAGGTGACAAAGTGACCCTGAGTACCTGCAAAAAGTGAAACCACCAGGTCAAATTCTGCTTTTCTAGTGGAGTAAAGTGCAAAAACCCAGATCAGCTGCAGCAATGGGTGATTAGAAGATGATGTGGGTGGCTGCACAGAGATAGCACAACCAGCCTCTTGTAAATAATGAATCTGCACTTCCTCAGAGGGAGGAAGGCTACATGAGTGGCTGGGATGCTCGTGTGGGGTTTGGCAAGGCACAGGCTCATTTTGAGGCAGTTCTGTTGTGCCTCCTCATCTTGGTTTCGCATTTGCTAAACGTCATGGGCTTGTGGTACAGTACTAACAAAAATCGGATGAAGAGCTCTGGACAGCCTGGGTGCTGATGGCTCTGTCTCCATAAAGTGCTATAAATAATATCTGGGGCTTTGAATACAAAGATCTCTGACTCCAGAAGGCAGAATAAAAGACATGAAAGCATCTGAAATACAAAATATTAGGGCTTCTGCTTTTGAAAGATCTTCCTTTATACTGCTCCATTGTCACGAAACCCCTTTCTGACCATGGTTAGACAATGTTAGAGATGGCGAAACTGCCTTTTCTGGGGAAGGGAAGTTTTAATGAAGACAGATTTGGGCTCTTTCTGCTACTGTTATTGCTGGATTCCAATTTTCCTTCTGGAAGGAGTAAGCAAAACCCAGTCCCAAAGAAAAGCACATATGAAAAGGAAAGAGAAAAGAAGGGCAATGCCAGAAAACAGCTTCTGAAGCTGAGTCACGACGAGGTCTCCCTGCGGGAGAGGGGCAGCTCCCTGCCTGCGCAGTGCCAGGCAAGATCCACCATGGGCAAGCTACTCAAGGCATTGCTATTTGTTGCCTTTTTGGTTGCAGGCTCACAGAAATACAGCTACATAAATAAATAGCAATAGTAATGTAATCTTGGCTGACTAGATCAGATATATGTATATATATTTTAATATATAACAGGCTAGAGAGAGGGAGAAGGATTAAATTATAGAAAGAACAGAAGACTTGGGAGAGAAAAGGAGATCAGGAATGGGAATCAGGGTGGCATGTGCCCAGAGCTCATGGAGCAGGAAATATCATCTGGTCCTTTCCAGGGCGGGTCTTGTCAGCTCCCAGGATGGGGGTGCTGAAGCAGTGGGATCTCAGGAGAAGACTTCAGGAAGCTGTAGCACTTGCTCAGGACAGATGGGGGTGTTGTCTTCAAATCATTCTTGAGTGATGGGTTTTGCAAGGGGAAGAATAAACAAATCAGATTCTTTATATTTTTTATCATGTAATCATGATTACATTTATTTTTATCCAGCTCTGAAAATGGCTTATTTATTACAGGATCAGAGACTCACACTCTGAAGCTTACATTGACGTAATTACTCTGTGTAACTAGTCCGCAGCCATGATTGTCATTAAGTTCTTACGTATGGACAATCTTCAAAATAGATATTCTGGCAAGGCTATTAAGCATCAAAAGAAAGAACTTAAGTGTCTTGTCTGGTTAATAGAATATGTTTAGCATTAAACCATTGCTTTGTTAGTTAAAAATGTGTTTCAGGCAGCACAGGCAATCTCTTCTCTCTCCCAAGTGAAAGTGCTCCAAAACTTTCACCAAGACATTGAGATAAACAGTGAGTGCTGAGGCCATCTTCTCTTTGCTGAAGCACTTTGAAGCAACAATCAGGTAAAGAAGATCAAGAGTTGATGGGAAATAATTAGAAGCTGTTAAGCCGGCTGTTACCTGGGGCCATGGATGCTCTGCTGTTCATGTCATTTCACTTTGGAGGGTTAGACTCACCAAAATAATTGCAAGCCAATCTCAGGGGCAATTATTGTTGTAACAAAGTATCAGGATGTAATTTTCTTCATGAAGGGAAAGCTAAAAACACCATTTTGACTTTTTGCTGGTAACAGCATTTAATAGCACACAGGCAGTTTTTGAGGCAGTTCCCCCCTCCCTCTGCAGTCTTTCCCCACTCAGTTTCACAGGCCATGAGGTCTCCAGGTCGTGTCCTCTGTTGGTTAAGGTCCATGGCAGGGGCCAGCCCAAACCTGTAATTGTTCTGGTCATGGATGTAAGTGTGGTCCTTGCTCACCTAGTGTGAGATGGTCTAAATGCTCACCTTGATGAAGGTTTAAATGTCTCTCATCAGTGTTCTCTGTTCATGCTGCTGGAGTTCAGCACACCCATGGCTTGGGCTTCCTCGTGTGGGAGGAGGTGCTGGTGCTGTCAGTGCCTACCAGCTGATGGAGCAGCCCATCCCAGGCTGGGAAATGGGATCACAGATCTCTGTTCAGCAGTGGCTGCTGGAGGCTGGGCTGAGACAGAGGGTTTGAGGTGCCTTTGTGCCCCCTCCTTGAGCCCCCAGCCACCCCATCCTGAGTGGCTTCCGTGGGGACAGCCCTTGTTTGGAGATGGCTCGTCCCTGGAGGTGATGGGGGTCATGTGAGCTCAGGTCATGGAAACAACTGCTCCATCCATGTAACTATTGTTGTATCACATTACCCACATCACAGGGAAAGCTTTCAAAGCTGAGCGTACCCAGTGCATGTGCGGGAGCTGTTTCTAAAACATAAATAGTGTGGCCATTAACTGAGGCTTTTCCTTTTTTCTGCTGTTGTTGCTTAAAGACAGTTCATATTATGTACTCAGTGTTTTTCAAATTAAACCATTATTTATCCAGAGGTAGCCAAAAATGTAGCCGAAAAACCACCTCTGATTATTTTTGACCTCTCTAAGGCTAATAATCTGCTAAAACGTCTTTAAACCATCTTAAAGAAAACAGAAACACCACTGCTGACAACTCACATACCTACTTTTTAATGCAGTGTTATTTTAAATGGCTGCATTTATAAACCTCTAAAGACTGAGGTTTGTAATAGAAATGCTGACAGATCCTTAACACTCCATCCCATAATAACAGAGTTTTGAGAAATAATGGGAATGTGGACACCACTGTCCCTCTTACGGAGCTGGGAATTTATTCCCCTTTTATTGATTTAACTCCTGTATCCAGAAAACCGTTTTCCCTGGGGTGAGGACAGAATCGAGATGGCAGCACCCAGATGTCGTTACAGGGAGCTCAGCTTTGCCTCCACCATGGACCTGGCCCACCAGAATTTTTCCTTCTACATTCCTATTGCAAAAAACCCTCGCAGAATAGGTGTCTGTGACAGGCAGGTGGTTTGAGGAGCTCTGCACAAAAGGGACCACATTCCCAGGTGGTGCACACCAACCTCCACAGTCCTCTGCCTGTAGCCTGGCACAGGGAGCTTAGGGGAAGATATTAATTACACAAGACTGCAGCATTTCTCAGGAATTGATGTGTCACTGCCCACATAAGAAACTCTATATATGCATCCAGGTGGATATCTTTATCCTGCTCTCTGGCCTGTAAAACTCCCTGAAGGGGAAGAAATGCTAAATGAGATTTATGTCCTCAGAAAGCAATGTGATAATTTGTGCTGTGCAGTGGAGAGGGGATGCTACCATATCATCATTAAATTAAGATGTGCAGGGCAGATGTGAAATCTTGATAAGGAGCTTTATAGGCCAACGTGGCTTGGCTTGTGATTGGCTTTACCAGCAGAGCAATGAGAGCTGCAGGCAGCACAAAATGCCTCCGTGTCCTCAAGTCATTATCTGGCTCTGATCGTGGGCTTGTTTGATCTCTGCACCCTGGGATCTCACCCTTGCTCACCCAGGTCTCCCATAAAGAGCACCCATGTGCTGTGGAAAGTCCAGGCTGCTTAGAAACACAGATGGTGTGGTTTTGTCCATCCTGCCACTGTCAGGCTCTGTTTCCGAGGGAGTTCCTTAGGAAGGAGGGCTTTTTGAAAAGAGTTTTTCTTTCGTTTCATTTTTAAATCTGGCCATCTGGTTCTCTTTCTCCTCGACTGAACTGATAGATGTACACTGAATTTTTGTTGGCTTTATTGTTGGACTTTCAGTGTCATAAAAAATAAAGGCAGTGGCCCAGGGAATACAGGCAGGTATCTACACCTTGTCCAGGCTCCCTGGATATTTCCACTGAGGTCTGGGCTTTGATGAACAGTGTGTGGCACAAATCAGGACAGACCAAGGGAAACTGGGGGATTTTATGCCTTTGAAGATGACAGCTTCAGCTTTCTCCCCCTGTTTTCCCATAAAAAGTGAAGCAGCCCTGAAAGCTGCAAACAAGTCCTTGAGTTTGTTTGGTTTGGGCTTTACAGTGAAGGGGATGTCAAAACTTAATGAATTAATTACCCCAAAAAATGAGGGAGAAAAGAGACACAGGAAGAGTTAATTAAACATTAACTTGTGTCATGCTCCCACCTGCCAGGAAAGCACAGCATCCTCAGACCTTCTTATGGAACCCACAACATTAGGCCAAACCAGGAGCACATCTCTACATCACCAGGGTTTAAATGCAAGTTTTCCCTTTACCATAAGCCTTTAAGCACCAAAGAGCAGGGGGCTGCTTTCAGCTTGTTTTCCTGTAAACAGAGTTAGCATCTCTATTGCTGGTGTGGGATGCCAAGCTATAATATTAAGGGTCTTGTTTATAATTTTGCAAGGATTTCAGCAGCAGGACTGTATTTCTGCCTATGACTTTGGCTTGGCTTGCCTCAGTCAAACAGCTGGGATCACTGTATGTGTGTGTGGTCAAATTTACTGTGAACCGATTAGGATATTAAACAAAATGAAATAAACATGCAAATCTCAAAAACCATCTTAGAGTTGAGGTTTACTTCTATGGAAAGAATACAGATGGAAAAAGTAACATAAAATTAAAGACATTCTGAATGGCAGGCTTTTTTTTTTTTTTTTTTCCCCTGTTGCCACTATTTTATTTTCAAGGAAAACAAATAGAAGGAAAATAATTTCAAGGAAAATAAATAGAAATTACACTTTTTATAGAAAAGGTCCTGCATCTCTAAGGAAAACATTACGTAGTAGAAAAACTTGTTATAAATAATTATATTGCTGTATGTATTTGTGTGCTCTCCCATGTGACTGAATATATTTAGGCAGGAAAAGAAAGAGAAGGTAGCTTTTATTGATTTGGTTTTTTCATCTTTTTGTTACCAAGAGTCAGCAGCTACAGTGTTGGCTGGCCAAAAGTGATTTCAGCAGACTGACAGGGATCTGATATGATCTAATCTAATCGATCTATGGATGAGAAAAGCTTTTCTTTTCATGCCAGTTTGTTTGCTTAGCAAAATTGTGACTGCAAGAATGGCAGGGACCACCAGGAATAAAGGAAATATCCTTGAAAAGTCAAGTCCAGGTTTTTTTTTTTTCTCTTTTTTTGGGTGGCCTGTTAATGATTCAGGTTTAATGAATGGAATGGATTTTTAGTAGGACAGTTTAATCAGAATATTAATTGTTTGTGACTCCTGCTGTTCCGTAGAGGACAAATCTTCTTCCTGGCAGAAATTTCAAGCTCGGTCTCTGGCTTTATTCTGTTTTTGAAAAGAAGTAGTCAACTTTCAACTTTACCACTAAAGGAGGTTTCTAAATCCCTTTTGATCTTAGTTGTCATTTTTTAGCTCGAGCTTCTTTTTAGAAATGGAAATGAAAATGTGTGTTTTTTTAGGTTTTATTTTTAGTTTATTTGATGTTGGGCATGTTATCTAATGGGGAAATATATTTTAAAAAAAGGACAAACAGAGTTTCAAAGAAAAATCAAAGCATTTTATTAAAAAATTGCTGACATTAAGGTTTTTAATGTTCTCACAACTTTTTTCTGTTTTGATTTCTCCAAAATAAAATTCCAACTACTTTGGAAGCAGGCAGGTACTCTCCTCCTTGCAGTTCCTATATCCAGGGGTTAAAATTTCTGGAAATTGACAAAGATTGAAGCTTTTTCCTTTGGTACCATCATTTTCTCTGTTATGCACCTCAGTGATCTCAAAATTCTTCCAAGATGTGGCTTTTTAAAGCAAGCCAGTCCTTTCTCTTCTGCCTTGACAGTTTTCTGGGGTGTAGATTTTTCCAGAAAAAATTATTTTTGGCAAATTTCTGCCTCAACTCTACTCCCTACTTTTTCTGCCAGATCTCATGCTTGCATCAATATTGTATTTTTTGTGAAGTGAGTTTCTTGGGGTTTTTTTTGGCCTGGCAATGCCAATGATGGGCTCAGAAGACAATTTTAGGTCAAGTCTACTGCTTTTTTCTTTTCATCTTCATGGGAAGCCCTCCTTTACTTGTTGCCCCTCAACAAAAGAAGGGACACCTTTAGTAATATGAAGGTATGATGGAATTAAAAAAGACTTAGATTTTTTTTTCCATGTGGAGAATAACACATTCAAACTTCCTAGAGTATTTTTTTTTTTTTAGGAAAAAAAAAAAAGATTAAATTTCTTAATTTTAAACACATTGTTAATGTTGGATCATGACATGCCTGCAAGAGAGGTGCAGAGAATAGATATACTAAGTTTCATCTTATTGGGTATGGGCTTGTTTATATGAGTTACTTTCCACAAATCCTTTGAAAGGAATCTATAAAACTCCAGCTTCTGCTCTGGCTCCTTTATGTTCTTGCTGTGTTCTATTTTATATAGATGGGTTTAGTCAAAAGTCAACGATTCTGACAAAAATGTGCTAAATGGGTTTCCCTGGATTTTCTGATGCATGAAAATATGCAGCCTAAACTTCTATCACAATTTTGATACAGATTTTAAAGACAAACACTTTAAAAAAAGGCAGAAGATAAAATTTCTCTTGCTATTTTGGTCTGATGGAAAAATAGCCTGGCGTGTCAAATATGTGTGTGAATTCTCTTTGAGTTATCTTGGACCTCGTACCAGCCTTTGGTGGTTCTTTTGCCTTTCTCATTTTCTTTAAAAAAATATTTTAACACCTGACATTTCTGTTGCTTAGCCACTGAGACAGGGGTAACTTCAGAACTTTTCGATATGCCAGACAGAGGGAATTCCTTAAATTTCTTCAGTCTTCAAGTCATTTCATCTCTACTGTCTGCCCACCTCAGAAAGATTTTAGGTTACAGCTATAGCAGTCAGAGTGCAGGAACAGGTAAGAAGTGAAAGCCTGAACACTGGCCTTGAAGCACACCAATGTCTTGACAGGTCTGAATCCCATTTTCCCTCTGGTATTGATCCAGCCTCATTTCCACAGTGTCCCTTTCACCCCTGCTTTTTCAAGAGGAATATTTTGAATATGAATATTTACATGTGTATTCAGTCTTCAGCAACACTTGTAAATGAAAAATTCAAACTGACATAATAGAAAGAAAGAACAACATCATTTTTTTTCTGGAGAAAATTAGCTCCCCCTTTCTTCAGATTGGTATATGAATTTTGCAATCTTGTGACAATTTGGGAGTTATTTAAAACAGTCTCATTCAGCTATTTTGCTTTGTTTTCTTTCCTTCTTTTTCCTAATGCCTGTGCTGCTTTGTTCTCTGAGAATCAATTGTACTGCAGTGACTTTTCTTCAGAAAAAATCAGAAGACAGGCTTTAACGGGAAAAAAAGATAAAACATATCTTAACAACCGAGGGAATCTCTTGGGGAACCCGATCTCCTGAAATTTCTGGGTTAAACTGATCTGGATACACTTGTACAAGTAGCCATCCATCTCTCCAAGGAGTTGGATCCCCAGGGGAGGTGTCCAGGAGTGTAGCATGCCCTCTGCACGCCATTTTCACCAGAACCTGAAGCTCATTGGTGCTAGTTTGGGATTTTGTTACAAACTCCAGTGCAGGTGCACAGGTCAGCAGATGCTGACAAATGGATTAACTTTGCTTCACTCAATGTTAGGTTTTTTCAAGGGAACACAACAAGCAGAGCTGCAGTGTCTGTGTGGGGAGTGGGGGTAAGACATGAAGAACAAGGCTATCATGTCAAAAATCAGGCTTCGTATTTAGCTTGTTGGAAGCTAAAATTTATGCTGACATCCTGGGTGATTCAGGGCCACATAAATCAATAGAAGGGATTTCTTCCTCAAGGGCCAGGTTTGTGATCTGTGAATGCCCCAATTTTTTGCTGTCGTGGGTTCCTCCCTTACCGGCTGTGCTCTAGGAAAAAGATTTAAAAATAAGATCTCTGAAATTGTAAGCATCAAATTTATTATTTTTTTTGGATAAACTGATAGCTGCTTTCATTCTGATTATGTTGATTAACCATGTATTTGCTGTTCTCTGTTATATATTCAGTGTCTAGTGAACCAGCCACTGGATTAGTTGAAATTAAATGTGAGAAGGCTTTCCATATTAGACATCTAAACAATATTACATTATAATAATTTCATGTAGAGACATGTTGGTCATTTAGATCCATGTCCAAGCAGATAATTTATTTTACTTTGTTGTTTATCCTCTGTCCTCCCATCTTCCAGATTAGTGTTCCTGCAGGAGATAATACTGTGATAAACACAAGACCTTAATATACATAAATAAATATGTCCTTACCCCTAGAGAGATCAGGCTGTCTCTAGTCTCATACAAATCTCTGTTTCCTCTTTCTCTCTCTAACATTCAGATACTGGGGTGAGAAAGACCTTAAAGTGAATTAATTGTTCTGCAGGAATTAGTGAGAATTGTGGAAAACACTCTCCTTGTGAAAAAAAAAAAATGTTTTTTTCAGCCTTTTGTTTTATAGGCATATGAAAGTGTGCATTGGGTTATTTCAGACAAAGGCAAACTGGATGAGCCAACATGGAGAATACAAACTCCCACTTCTACAAATCTAGAACCACTCTTGTGTGGTGTTAGTCAGATCCAGGATAGACTTGGTCTTCATCTGTTAAAAAAATGTTATTTAATAGAACAGTGACAGGTAAAACCAGTGACACAACCAAGACCAGATCTCTGCTTTCCCACTTGTCTCGCAGCATGGTTAATCCAGGAGGATGCCATGTCATTGTCTCCTGCAGCACAGAATCCAGGCAGATCCCCAGCAGGGGAAAAGGCATGCTGGAAATATCTGCTCTGCTGTTGTGCTCTGTACCTTGTGACCCTGCCATGGACCAGCCCCCACAGCCTCCATTGTCCCCTGCTCTGCTCCCCATTGTTCCCTTGCAATTGGAGATGGTGCACACAGCATGGGCTGATGGTGTTCCCTGCATGATATAATTTAGGTCAATCAGCATCAGTTACACCATCTGGAAAGGGAGGGGCTTCTTAATGCTCTGTCACTGGAGGTCTCAGTTCCCTGTGTACCGTGGTCTTCCTCCACTGGGCTATAATGGGGGTAGCAAACATCTAGCAGGGAGTGGTAGTCGTGCTCCAGGCTTGGTTTTATGGTCTTAGAAGCCCCAAAGAGCCACTTTCCCAATGACCATCCTCGTTTTCTGGACTTTACATTTTCAGTGTGCTCTCCCTGCCCTGACTCTCCAAGATCAAACCTTTCTTTCCTCTCCCATAAGCCCCTTGTAGAATTTATTTGACAGTCCTTGTGACACTTAATTTCATTAGTAGATTGGGATGGAAAGTTTATAGGACAGCAATAAAAGCAAGGAGATTATTCCTTTCAGGCAGAACAGGACTTTAAGTGATTTAACCGAGAAGGGATCCAGGCCCTGGCTCGTGTGCCTTATGCAGATGCTAAAATCATTACTGCTGTGTAAAAATATATCTGTAAGTTTCCACTTTTGCATTTCCTCGCTGCAGTGGACTGTGGGCTGGGATGCCATTTTCCGCCTATTTCTAAGCCCAGCAGCTGTTTCATCTCACCCCCTACTCCCTCCCTAGACCTTTCCACAGCTTTTTGCTGACATTGTGCTGTGCTGGGTGTCTGCAGGAGGCCGGGCTGGACTTTCCTCTCCAGCTCTGTCAGCAATTCATCATCCTGCTGAGGAATGAGTTATCCCAAGTGAGACTAATCCTGCTCACCTCTGCTTTCTTCTTGCTGTCTTCATGGTGGTTTCTTAGCAGCATTGCTTAACCAACAGACTGAATTACAGAGAGCTGTGCAGTGCAGGCTGTGGTGCCATCACTGGTTATGGCTCTCATAACATGAAAATGGCACGTGGAGAAGAAAGGGTTTCTCTGCCAGCCAGAGCAGGCAGAGCTGAGGGACCTGTGGGACTAATGAAACCTTGAATAACTGGTTGGAAAATGAAGAAGCTCTGCAGATAAGTATTTGCTCAGCGTTGCTTTGGTTGGTTTTTGGATGGGAGAATTGAAGAAACTGCTCTCTCTCTCCTGATTTTCCCTTCATTTTGTCTCTTTATTCCTAATGAGACAGGAGACAAAAAAAGCATCCTTAGTCCTCTTCCTTCCTCCACTTTTTTTTTTCTTTTTTTCAAAAAAGTAAACAGAGGAAATACAGAAGAGTATTAAAAGAGGGAAGGGGGCATTCAGAGAATAAAAAATTGGAATGGGAAATTCAAGCAGCTTAGTAGTAATTGGTGGAGCAGTAACATTAAACTGTGTCTCTGTGGTGTCCCTTAGCTCTGGTCTCATAATTCTGGGTAGGAAACAAAAGGTGTAACTGCAGCCAATGGATTTTCTTTTCTATAGCTAAGATCACTGCAAGGAAATTCAGGTTTTCAATAACATGGCTCCTGTTTTACCTATAAAGTATCTATATATGCTGTTGGCCTTGTAAGATGCTTAGATCAGGAGCAAGCCAGTGGTCCCCCTGAGGAATCAAAATGTGTTTTGAATTGGAAAGGATGACAGTACTTTAAAAACCTTTCGTTAAAGGGAAAAAAAGGGGCAAAAAAAGGCAGTATGGCTTGGAGTAAGTTCATTGCCTTGGAAAACTCTTATTTTGTAGCTCTCCAATGGAGCCTACTACCACAGCCTGTCAAAGTCTGCAGTAAAAAAAAAAAAAAAAAAAGAACAAACACATGGAGTTTATCTCTCTACAGAAGTGATGCCTGGAAATAAATTCTTCCATTGTGATTTTAAAGCTGCTTTGGATTTCCTGGGCAAACCTCCATTCCAAAGTAGCTGGCTTATCACCCAAGAGTATCATTGAGGGAAATGCTGTCACACATCTGCAAAGTTGCTGGTGAACCATCTTGCTAATCACAGATCTGTGCTTTGTGCACACGCATGATGTGCAGGGATGTTCCTTGAATACCTGAAGAAAAACAAGAGCAATGCCTTGTTACATGCATTTGTGGCACATGTATGATGAACCTCTTTGCCACACCTAATGTTGTACCTTTGGAGTTCCTAAAATCAGATTAACTTTTATTTTTCATTTACCAACCCTGTATTTCATTGAACAGAAGCTTTCTGTTAAACTGAAACAGATGATGTTTTAAACTAATACTAATTGATTCCATGCCTGGAGTTCACAGTGGTAGCAAGTAAAATAGCTCCCTGACCCTGCTGGTGAGTGCAGATCTCAGACTGTGCTGCCCGTTTTGACTTCTCCTTTGCTTTTGCAGTGCCCACACAGCCCTGTGCTGGCATCACTCCCCAAAACACCATGATGCTTAAGGAGTTTTGTACTGGAATGAATGAGATGTAGGCCAGTTCCCAGCTCCTCTGGGGACACCTTGGAGGAGTTACTTCATCATTGCTGGGCTTGTCTCTTGAGGTGGTAAGGATAAATATGCACTGCCTTATATAAAGGTGGGATGAAATCCACCAGTGATTATGAGGAGCTTTGTTACAGTGAGGCTTGTGTGAAAGTCACCTCATATATCTCATTAATAACTGAGGTTCCCTGCTCCACGAAGAAAAGAATCAGGTGCTATTTCTTCTTTTCTTTGCTGCCAGTAACATAAACTATAGTCAACAGTCCAAAAAATACCGCCTAAGCTCTCTCAAAAATAGAAATATTGGGGATGCTTGCCTTGGTCTGCAGAAAGGACCTCTAATTCTTTCAGCCAACCACGTCATAAAAACGTGAACACTAACGCTGGGAACAAAATCTCCTTGTATTATTGAGGTAGGGAAGTTGAATGTCTCATGCTGAGACCGAGGGCTTTGCACTCTCTGAGGGCTGTGCACTTACAGCCTTTAAATCAGCATCTCTCCAGAAGCCCCTGAGCTGATGTTGGGCTAGGCAGTCTTCCCCTGACCCCTCATTCCCTGCCTGGCTGTGGACTAGCAGGGGAGGAGCAGCCCAGTGATTTAGCAGTGCATTTAGGATGTCCAGCTCCCCAAACAGGACTCTCTAATGGAACTGCTAACAGCTTACAAGAAGCTCTGATGTCAAAACATGGGGCTCTGGAATTGCACTGACTATTTTTTTAACTATGTAAATGAAAACAGTTAAGTGCCAGAATGAGCACCATTGGTTCTTTGTGACAAATACCATGCAGATCTTAGCCAGGGAGATCTCTTTGAAAAGCCTTGGTTTCATTACTATTACACATGAATCCCCAAATTATTCATCACTCCAAAAAGGGGTAAAACCATTTTTCCTTTGTGTCTCCACTTCTCCACACACTTTTTAACTCACAACCTCTGGATCTAGTTGAACTGATTTCTATACCAAAGATTGAAAGTTTCAGTTAAAGATGTTTGACAGGAGAAGCAAAAGGCCTGGCCTTCATTTAAGGCAGGTTTGAAGGAGAGGCAAGAGAATAATGGTGCCACAAGAGGGGCAACATCTGTGATTGCAGGTGTATGTCTGGGTTGAGCTCCTCTGCTCGAGGAATTTGTGGAGTCAAGAAGACACCTTTGTCACTTCAGAAGGGCTCATCTTCGGCAGTGAAGGACTTGTGTTCTGTTCATTAGAAGAACCAAGTACCTTTTCCCAGGGACATGAGTGCATTCTGCTGACCAAGGGACTGACTTTCCTAAGGGACTGAATCCCTGTGGGTTCACAGGAGTGGGATTCTGCTGGGCAAGGCTTGGAGGAAAGCGCCATGAGGATCAGGCAAGGAAGCATCAGGGCATGCTGTGACAGCACAACGTGGCTTGTTTTTATGCTGCCAACACCAGTCCCACCACTTAGAGACCTCCCTAACCCTTGTGGATGCCCGAGCTCCCACCACAGAGAAGTGCAAAAGCCTTTCTGCTGGGTAATGAGGGAGCTTGGGTGATTACAGCCCTGCCAGCTGTGTCCACAGCTGGGTGGCACAAATCCCATTGAAAGTGTCTTAATTATATTATAAACTTACAGGCAATTAACTTTCCCTCTTTGACACACAGAGATTTAATTGACAAACCATTACTTTTTTTTTTATGCTCCCTTGGTGTTTGCTTTTGTTCTCTTTCCAGAATGAGGCTCAGATCAGGCCCTTTGGTATTAAATATGTCTGGTTAGAAAGTCCTCAAATGGATCAAAACAATCTTGATCAGTGGAAAGTTTTTGACATGGAGCTGGATTTTACAGTGTGCATGTGTGCCTGAAGTGTTTCTTCTGCAATGTTCAAATAGAGGGTTCATTTCACTTTAAGACCGTAAAAAATGGAGTTATTTAATAGGGCCCTTGGTTGGGTAATTACGAAGCAAAGGAAAAGCAGACAATCCACCCAGGGGGTGTGTGTGTTTTTTCTTCAGTGGTGTTAAATACTATTTGGATTATTCACTGAATAAACATTAAATAATGTAATTTGGAAACCAGGTCCCTTTAGGGATTTAAATGTGTAGTCTGTCACTGGTAAAGGATTAAGATATTAGCGTATTAATGTAATATCAAAAGCTGTGGATTCCTTCTGTGTTGCTTAAGTGCTTTCTGATCAAACATATTTGAACAGTTTGTTGGTTTCTTTTTTTTTTTTAATTGCTTGTTTCATGGTGTCATGAAAGTGAGGATGGATATAGCACAGTGTTTGAGTTAGCCTGAAACTCTACAAAAAAAAGAGCCTGTGTGTCTAATCCACCACAGCCTGAGACTGGAGAAACTTGGCAGACCCAAACCTTCATATTTGTTTGCAAAGAGCCCATCATGCTTTGGCATTGTAAAAACTCCCTTTCACTGCATCTCCCCCCCACTCCTGCTCCTTTCCCCAGTGCCATGTAAATAATGCTTTATGCTTTGGACATTTCTGACACGTTTCACCTTAGAGGTTTCTTGGGACAAGGTGCTTCTACAAGGCATGAACAAGGATGAGTAGATATGGCTTTTCAGAGATCCAGGGGCTCTTGAGCCTGACTCAGTCCTATGCTGAGGCCAAGACTGGAAGAAGTTGAGAGGTCCTGGAAGACCCTTTAGGGTTTCAGGAACTTTTCCACCTACAGTCCCTTTTGGAAATGGATCTTGTATGAATTCAGTGTGTGAGGCTATTTTTAACCTTGTGCAGAAACATTCAGCAGGTTAATTGTGTTTATGCTGTTAGAGGTGGAAAACACAGCTTGATTTTGCAACAAGCCCTAACATTTACTCCATGGAGAGTTTGCAGATGTTGATTTCCATTGAGTAGCAAGCCCTGGGTGTCTACAACAGCTCCACCAGAAGCACTCTCTGCTAAAATGAGCTTCTGGGTTTAAAAGTGCTTCCTTATATTGTCTGTTTATGAAGTTCACCTGACATGGCCATTGCTGTCACTAGGAAAACCTCAACAACATGTATTTTGGAGATGAGTCCAGAGACAGGAGCATATCAAGCCTTTCTTAAGCAATCCCTTAAAGATTTGAGTGCTTTGGACTCCTTTTCAAGTGACAGACACTTTGCTGCTGAAGAAGGGTGAAGGTGAGGGTTTGGCAAGTTGGATTGGCTTTCATCCACTCAGGGTCCAGGCTGAAATGTGTATTACCAGGGCAAATATGAAAAAAAAAAACCTGCTTTTGTTCTGAGCTGAGAGCATCCTATTGGCTTCTGAGGAAACACAGGGCTTAAAATAAAATGTATGTGTTTGTTTAAGCTGTGTCAGTGGTGAATCTAAATCAACAGCTCATCCAAGTCAAAAATTGTGTGCTCCAAATCTGTAGACAATGAAGCATTTTATTTTTGATAACCAGTCACTGTTTATTGTAGTATACAGCAATGTTTTAAAAAGAACAAGAATGTTCCTGCTCAGTGGGTCAATTCCAAGTACTGCATTTCAGCAAATGAAGCAGGAACTCAAGTTGATGAAATTTGCAAACAAATCCCCAATGGAACCCCGTCCATTAAAAATTAGCACTAAATTAGATATTACAAACAGCACTGGAAAATGTTCTCTGTAGCTATTGTCTTGAAAGTCCTTGGTGTAATAAAAATTTCCCATTTTCTGTAAACGAGGGGAAAAAAAACACAGTAGCTGGAAAACACTTCAGTTCACCTAATTGGAAAATATAATTCAAATATTCATAATGATTCCCCTTAAAAATGGACAAAAAGAACATGCTTGAATATTATTTTGGAAGCAAGTCAAAATATGCACTTGTCGTTACTATGGCAATAAGCAAAAAGCAGAGAAAAACCCCCAACAACAGCAAAAAACCCCTCAGGTTTGAAAGGAACTTGCCATGTATGATTATTTTTATGATCACAAACCCCTTGCAGCAACCAATTTGCAGAGTATAAGTGATCTAATTGAGGGCAATCGTTGTCAGAGGGACCAAAAATATACTAGGCCTCCATTTTCATATTAAAATGTCATGCCTTGGTTTAACATTTCCAAGTGGTTATTTTAGTCCTTTTTTAAAAAACAAAAGCCTGTTGAGGATAGGGTAACTCTGTTGACCAGTATATTATTGAACTTGTTTATCTCTGGGAAATGGGACCACCTGATCTCAATAGAGTTTTTCTTTTTTTTTTTTTTTTTTTTTTTTCTCCCCTCTCTTTCCCCATCCCCCTTAGCCCCCCTTCCCACCTCCCACCCCCCCTCCCCAATTGCTCGAAACATTTCACAATTAAGCAGAAGAGGCTTGTTCTGTGGTTCTCACCTTTTGTCCTGAATAGCCTGGAAACAGAGGGACACTTTCCCTGTTGAAGTCTGGTGTAATTTCCCCTTGAATGGGCTCTCATGATAAGAACAGGGGTCACTGGATGGGATGGTATGCAATAAAGCTTGTGATTGCATGGTTCTTCATCGTCACAAAACAGCCCAACACTCTGCTTTATGATAGCACAATTGGTGTGCACAATGGCTTGGGTAGAAAGCTAGAGAAACAGAGAGACGGGTATAGATACTGAGATGGAGATATCAGTCAAGCGATTGTCCCTCTTGGTGTGTTTCAAGTGCTGAAGTGTACAAGTGGCTGAGAACAGGGTCCCCAAACATTACGCTGAAAAGCGGTGAATGAATAAAAAGAGATGGCAGGAGTGGATGAATCTTGCCTATAGAATGCACCTTTGTGGTCAAATGTATAAGATAATATATAGCAGCTGTGTTATAAGCCAGCAAAGGGAATTGAACTTACAAAGCACAGGCTTTCAATAGCTTCCCTTGTGGGAACACCAAAAGTTTAAGAGGTGGAGGAGGGCTTATTGCTGACTAACGCCCACACTTAATAAGAGTTGCTTTGCATGCCATCGAACCTATCCTTTGGGCCAGTTCCTAAAGTCCTTATTTACTGCCCCTGAGCGAGAGCTTTGATCAAGTAAAGGCTGAGTAAAACCTGGATAAAGACTCGGGAGTTGGCTCTACGTGAAGTTGGTTGCCACGAGCCAGCATTTAGAGTGTCCGGTTCTGGAAGGGCTGGCAGTTCCCATGGACTTAATCGGGAGCTGCAAGGGCTTAGTGTTAGAGGAGGTTTTAATAAATACTGGAACTTTTTAACAATAATACCAAACCCCAGAAACGTTTGCTCCCGCTTCTTCTTTCCAAAAGTTTTATTAAAAGCAAACCCTAGCATCATAAAGCAGACCCTCAGTTTTCCAGGAGAAATCTCTCCTTTCCTTCTTCTCCCCTCAATTCTATAAATCAGTGAGAAATAGTTTTTTATGAGCTCAGTCGGTACTGTGTGCGTTTTGGCCCCACTAATAGTTAGAAATTGCCTTCTAGTGACGCCGGATGAAAATCATTCAGCATTTTTGTTTGTCAAATCCCCTTTCCACCCTTTCTGTAAATCTTCTATGGATGATGAGGGTGGGAGCGAGGTCAAGGGAAGTGTCTGTTATAAGAGGAGTTACAAAATTCCTAAAGGGAGCTAAAATACTCAGTCTTTGAGTCAAATAGTGGGATATTCATAAAGGACCAGCTGCTTTTCAAGATAAACAATACGGAAGAAAAATAGTAATGGAGCATACTGCTTTTCCACCAAGGTCATGGACAAAAAGAGCTTTTAAAGTAAGTATGAGGTGCTGAGCAAATTTGATTGCAATAGATTTCTACAAAGATTAGCTGAAAACTCTTCAGTTTCAGAAGTGAGCTGATAGAAAAGGTTGTCCTGGACTAATCTCAGGACCAAAGACAAGGTCTTACACATAAGAACAGAATGATAAAATTGTTACATCCTGCTAACAGCTATACATAAAGAGGTTGCAAATGTTTAAAGGTGTTTCCTTTGTGTAAAATCTGGTTATATTCTAGTTAAGATGCTCTGTGTTCAGAGATCCAACAACCCATCAATATCTGGTTGAAACTCCCAATTTGTTTTACAGCACAGTAGTTTTTCTACATATTTACAAATGGACACAACTGTAACTAGATCTTCCTAGTTCTTAATCCTCTTTTCTGGCCTTAAGAAGAGCATATCTTGCCAGGTATATGAATTATGGGCCACTGTTTTGCTATTGTAATTTTTGATTGAGTGAAAATTTCATGGATGCACAGAAATTTTTGCATAGATCGATTGAATAGTTCTATTTCTCATATGGTTCTGTGGCTGCTGAAGCCCTCTGGTAATTCTTCATCCTTGGGGAGAGGATTTTTATAGTCTAGATTTGGCTTCTAAGAGAGGTGGGTGTGGAGTCAGGAGAGCACATGGCTCGTCAAACTCAGGATTTGTCTTTCTCTGGAATACCAGGGTGAACGTGGCAATGGATTTTTTAAGAGATGATCATGGATCTTGGCAATATATTAATGCTTTGTACTTTATAATCATAAAGGGGCATATAAACTGCAACAATTTTGCAGAGTGTCCTTGGATTAATGTAACTGTGGGTGAATGTGAGTATATGCATGATGGATATATGCTACAGTCTGTGTCTCCAGGAATAAATATCCCCATCTGAAATTGGATGGGGAAATCCTTAAAAAATACAAAGACTGCTCTGGTTTCTGCTGCCTTTCTTCTAGCAACAACCATATGACTAACATAAATTAAGCAAGGAATCAAACATATGTAGTATCCACGATTCTCACTTATTTATTAAAGACTTCAAATTAAGGGAATCCTCTGTGATGTAATGGTTTGTGCAACTTGCTCTTGGAAGTCCTTTTTGGTGGTTATCAATTTAAAAGCAGATTTTCAAGGAAAGAATCCATTAATCTCAATTAAGTTTACTTAAAAAAACCCACCTTGATTTCCCTTGGTTGAGGAGGGAATTTTTAAACTGGTCATTGTTTATGGGATGTTTTGTAACTGGAGAAAAATAATTTGTTCTTCTTGGAAAAGAAAAGGTGTCTTTTAGTCTCAGTGAAAAGTGCTACAGAAAACACTTTTTTAGATGAGGAGAAAATCTTATGTGATATAATCCTTATCTTAGTACACATTGGGAAACAGTCATTCACACTTTTTGCAGTCAGAGTAGCTGGAAACAGATTTCTGAAAACGTACTTGGGTAAAAAGGAACCATGATGTCCTAGGGCATGTGTACTTTCTTAGGCTTTGAAAAATCCTGATGTCTGGAGAAGTTGTGTTTTCACCTCTTTCCATACATTTATTCTCTGTGGATCTGGTCCAGAGCTGACCGGGCAGAGCTGCCTCCCACTGCACGGGTTGTGTTCACAGCACTGTGTGAAGTCAGGGCACACCAGTCCCTGACCAGTCACACTGATCCCTGTACCTCAGAGGGCTCTTGTCAAAGCAAATTTTTACCCGTGCAGCATTCTGAAAATGAACAGTTCTGAAAATTTTGTTCTCCAAGGCAGTCTGTGGCCAGCCTAAGCCAGAAAAACTTTTTACTTCCTCAGAACACAGAAGGACTTTGGACCAGACTCTGACTATGATTCAGTGAAGAAATTACTACTGGACATGAATTTGTGCTGTTCATTTGTGTTCTTTAGAGACAAGTTTGACCTGTGGAAGTTGGCTTCAGACTTCAAATCTCCCAAAAAAGGAGAACATTTATGTCCATTCCAAATCAGTATCTGATTATTCTTTAGTTTTGAGTAATTTTTATCATGGTGGAATTTAATTAATACAGGAGGACTTTGATCTTGCAGAAGACAATCCTTGAAACAACATCAGTGTGATGACACATCTAATTAACTGCCATGCTGCAAAGTGATAGAATAAATACAGATGTACATATACACACAGACAGCATATTTTGTTTCAGGCAACATACATATTTTGTACTCAGAATATGTATCTCAGCTTGAATCTTAAGTAGTACAAAAAGCTTCAAAAATAAGTTCCTCAAAAATGTTTGGTTTCAATAAAACCATTTGTCCCAGAGGATTAGGACAAGCAATGAAAAAAAATACTTTGACCTTCATGGGCCAAATGCAAGAGGAACCATTGGTGGAGAAAGCAATTTGAAAGGAAGATATGGGGGGATGATATAAAATAAGAGCAGAGGAATAAAATATGGAACAAACCAAATGAAAATGCTCGCTTGGGAGAGCAGAGTGCTTCCAGCCAGACCACACTGCTGGCCAGACATCATCTTAAATAGATTATTCAAACAAATATTAATTTGAGTTGCTAGGATGGAATATCTGGTTTAACTGTTATAAAGCACTGTATTAATGTGCAAGCCAGTGATTAATAACAAATGTACTCCCAGAGAACAAAATGTAAGATTAAGGAATGTTGTACAAAGCGCTTGCAAGGAGTGGGATGTGCTTGCTCCAAAGGTTTTCAAAGCTAGCCCAGGACTCGCTGACTGTGTGGTCACACTGGGTTTGCCTCAGTGCTGGCAACATATTCAAGGCTGGGATCATCACCAAAATAGCCATTTTAACTGGCTCAGTGATGAGGAAATCCATTCTTCTGCCTTCCTACCTTGCCAGGATCTCAGAATGAAAAGAAAAAAAAAAAAAAAAAAAAAAAAAAGATGGGAAAAGAGGGGGGGGGGGGGGCAGGGGAAGAAAGTTCTCTCCTGATAGAATTTGAGTGTGAAGGATAAAGCCAGTGCCCTTTTAGGAAGATACTGGTTTTTCAGTAAACTTCCAGGCACTGGCTCTTGAGCAGCAGCTTAAGCCAAGAGACGGGGTTTGATTGTTGGTAGCAGCAGAGGCTTCACTCAGCTCTTGCTCTCTAGGCATTGAAATTTTCTGCTGAAACATGTAGAGGTGACTCCTTTAGTCCTCATGAGGGATGCAGCCCCCTTGAAGAACCTCAAGTCTCCAGAGAGGTGATTGAAGTTACTGTGGCATGTCTGTGTTTGACTCTTTACTCCAAATTCACAGAATCATGTAATGGTTTGGATTCGAAGGGACCTTAAAGATTATCTTATTCCATTACCCCCCTTATTCTCATATCAAAGCTCACACCCTGCCCCTGTAGTATTTCCAGATATTCTTTCCCAGGAGGGTTAATTTGACACAGTTTATAGTATAAAATCCAAGTGTGGTTCCAGTTGGCACCTTTAGACCAACAGGAAACGTCCTCAACCACTCTGCCACTCAAGTTCCGTGTTGAGGAGGAGAAAAGTGTCACTGGGCTGTTCTGGCCTAGTGCTGAGACATCAAACTGGGTGGCAGGAGCTAGCAGGAACCCACCAAATCCTTCTTCAGTCTTGGAACTTGGACCTTTTCTCCTTCCTGCTCCAGGTCTGGAATTTCCTGTGTGTTTTGTGAGGGATGCAGCCCATCCATATGTCACTAACGTGAACCCATCCAACAGGCTGGTAAGCACCACTGAAATGACCAAATCTGTGTGTGCAACAACAAAGAAAACCCTCTTTCCAAACAGAAACCCCTTTTCAAAGCCAAATCTCCCAGCTGAGGCATTCAATATGAAAAGAGCATTTTAGGTAATGGTCCTTAGTGGGGAAAAAAAGTATTTGGTTTTAAGCTGTGTATCCCCCTGGCATTACCTGATGCCTCAGATTTTTCTGCCTCCCAAGAGAAGATCTGAGCAGCTTCACATGTCAGCTTAAAAGAAATGAGTTGATTGAATAAGCTCAAGAGACATCATGGGTTTTTTCCTAGGTGATGTTTTATCTGAAGAGTCGAAAAAAGATATCCAAGTTGTTTTTTTTAGGTTTTTTGGGTTTTTGTTTTTTTTTTTTTTTTTTTTTGAGCTGGAAAGAAACCTTGATTGTATTTCAGTTCCTTTAATTATTTTGTCTAGCAGTGAGATCAAAGGCCTAGGTCTCAAAAGGAATCAATCCTGGGCCAAGCACTCCAAAGTGGGTCCTCCAAGTTCATAAAAAAATACCATATTTAGTCATCTAACTTAGTCTGTTATTCAGAAATGTTTGGGCCTGCTGTTCTCCAGCCAGACATGGTAAGCTGCCCCAAGATTATCAGATGACTTGTGCTGAATGAGCACCAAGTACTTATGAGCCTGTTTTCTGTGGGTTTATTTGGGGTAGTCCCAGATAATCCCGAGGAGTGACTATTTTCTGTTTTTCAGTATCAGCTCAGTCTCTTTCTGATCAGGTCTCTGTAGGGGTAGCTGTGAGTGAAGGGCTGGAGGGAGGTGGGGGAAACAACAATTTCCTCTGCTCCCTTTGACACAGCTTCACTTGCTGATGTGGTGATGTAGTTTTCAGATAATGCTTTTATCTGGCTCACTTTTCCATCCCTCTCTCCCTGCATTTGTTATTCTTTGTGCACATGAATAAACCGAGCCTCTGGAAGGAGCTTGTGGAAGGACAACACCCTTAGCAACAGTTTAGGAAATGGAGGCTTGCAGAATTGGGGCCAGCCTCCCTACTTATAAAGCAGGCCCTGTAGGTTGGGGGAGGGATTCCTACGGCCACCTCTGGGGCTGACCATGAGTCTGTGCACTGAACTGCCAAGCTTGGAAGGTGGGTCTGTACATCTCACTAGGCTTACTCAGAAAATCCACAGCAGAGTCAACAGACAAGAATCCAGGTCTCCAGACTCCTGGTCTCGTGAAACAAGCTATAAATCCAACGCCCAAATCTCCAACATCCATCACAAACAGCTTATCTCCTGAGTTGCATGAGGTATAAGGAGGACTACCCTAGAAATTAAGTAAAGGAGCTGAACTCCTCTTATTTGGGATCCAGTATTCCTATCTATTCCACATCCCAGATCTCTTCTAACTGGGCTGGGTATTTTCCAGATCCCTGCTCTTCCTGTGGCCATCACCATCCTCAGTAATTTCTATTTCATATCTGTCTGTCTGGTGTGCCATGTCTTCTGCAGCCTGTGCTGCTCCTTCACCTCTCATTTCATGCCAAGCTCCTCCTGGAAACCCCAAGGGTATTGCAATTCTTCAGCATCAGCTGTCAGACCACAGTGTAATGAATCTCCTGCAGCACTTCCTTCCCTAACAGCTGTTTACAAATCCATCATATTTGGCCCATATTTTAAGACTTAATTTAAAGTGGAGACAGGAGGGCTGGAGTCTGTGTGCCATGACTGACACTGGTAATGCCCAATAGAGGCGGGAAGGAATCTGCCTGCACATCCTCTGTGGGCTTATGTGGGCTGGATGAAACCTAAGTGATGAGTGTGATTGCACCAAAGCTCTCCCCTGGGAATGCTTGTTTGGCTGTGGAGAGAGGAACCATCTTCTTTTTTCACCTGCAGACCTGAGGTTACAGAGTAAGAGGGGAAACACAACTTCATAAATTCAAAAACTTCTTCAGCTTCTTCTTGTATGCCTCAAAAAATACCAGGGTCTGAGCATGACCTCCAGCATCTGGGAGATGATGTTCTCTGACATCTCTGGCAGCCCAAGGAGCTGCCAGCAGCCCCAGAGCCTCCAGAGGACCTGTGGGCGGAAGTTAGGACTGATTTGGGCTGCAGAAAACCCTTCCACAGAGGCATCTGGCAGCAGATTTGTTCTGCTGCAGCTTCCAGCCTGATGTACTAATTGAAATAAATACTGGAACATTTCAATGCTAACTGGCAAGTGCTGGAGGTGTAAAAGCAAACAGGTCTCCTGTCCATTGACCTCTGCTGGAAGGAGCTCAGCTTCTAGGGAAGGGCTGGGACCAGTGCTTGGATCTAGGTACCTGGGCAGGTCCCAAAGCCCTCAGCCTGCTCTAGGAAGCCCTGGCAGAGACCCCAAGGAAGGCAGTTTTTGTAGGTGTAAAACTTCCCAATTTCAGTAGGAGCATCCATATATTCAGTGATGAGGGGTGCTGGTAGCTCCTTGAGCCATGCTAATTAATCATAGAATCACGTAATGGTTTGGGCTGGAAGGAACCTTAAAGATTATCATTGCAAAGCCCCTGCCAAAGGCAAGGATGCCACTCTCTTGATCTGGTTGCTCTAAGTCCCATCCAGACTGACTTTGAGCACTTCCAGGAATGTGGCACCCTCAATATCTCTGAGCAGCCTGTGCCAGTGCCTCACCACCCTCTGGGCAAAGTTTTTCTTCCCAACATCAAATCCAAATCTCTCCCCTTTCAGTTTGAAACCATTCCCCCTTGTCCTGTCACTCTCTGCCTCTGCAAGCACTTCTCAGATACCCTCCCTGCCCGTGTTGTGCTGTCTGTAAATAATGTCCTTGTGGTTTTAATACCAGGATGGGGCAGCAGGGAGCTGCTACATCTGAATGACTTTGGGAAACTCTTCCACCGTGCCATGCTCTGCTCACCCAGTGCTGAAGTTTCCTACCTCCTAATCTATAGGACTGAATCAATATTTTCCTGTCTCTTTTCTTCTCCTCTCAGCCATTTCTGCATCTATTTAATCTGCAGGCTCTTCAGGTCAGGTCTGCTGCTCACTAAGCCATGGTTGCATTTTGATCTTGCCTGGGTCACCTCGGCTCTCCTGCATTACCCTTGATGATGAGGGGCTGGGGTTTGATGTATCTCCTGGCATTGGGATTATCCAGCTCCTGTTCTAAGCAACTCTTTCTCTTCTCTGTTCCCTGGGGTGCAACAGTAAATTAGAAGTTTTTTGAGGCAAGGGCAGTCTTTCAAATAAACATCAGTAAAATACCCAGCACATGGGTCTCTGATAGACATTCTTAGGCTTTAGTGAATACAAGTATTTTATTAATACTGGCAATAACAAAAGCATAATAATAATAATAGGAATAATAATAACAACAGCCACAATCTAATATAAAACCACTTTCTGTCACTTTGAAGTCAAATGAAAAAATCCCCTTCTAATGTTTATTTGAAATATCTTTCACTTTTGTTCATCTGCAGTTTATTTACATTTCAAGATTCTCAGGTTTTTATTTCAGAATTTTGTAGATTGATAGTTATAAAAAAAGTGGAGAAATGGGAATACTTTATTTTCAAAATCTAGAATTTCACTAAAATCTGAAAAGAGGGTGTCCAGCTGTTCTCTGCTTGAACTTTCTTATGCCTAGGATTTGAATGCCATGTGTTTAGTGTGAGAACGAACATTTTAAACGCTAAAAAATTTCTCTTTATTACAGAATGTACATTCTCAGTCCATTTCTTTCTACAATAACTGCACCCCAGGGTTTCTTTAAGCAGAGCTAAGACCCCCAATGCACACAAATTTCACTCACTAGGAAGAGAGCACGGTCATGTGCATGTGACTTTTTCAGGATGGCTGTGATTGAGTAAGTGTGTTAGAACACATTAAGTGATGCAAGAGTCAGCGCCGGTGCAATTGCTTTTCTTCAGGCCCTGGGCTTGTGCTCAGTATCTCAATTTTTACCAGCAGAGTGGCTGGTGTTATTACTGTGCTGTTTTGACCTGAGCTGTAACTCAGGCTTAAACTTCCCAGATGGCCCTGGGCCAGACCTCTGCTTCTTGGGTGTTTCAACCAAAGTTTGCACAACAGGGACCCAGGCTATGACTGAATCCTCTCATCACGTAAAGAAATATTGTTGTAGTTAACAAAGGAGGAAGGAGCTATCCCAGACAGATTTGAAACATTTACAACAACCTATGACACCGAACAAGTTGTGTGGGAGTGTCGCTGCTCTGGTTGGGCACTGTTAGCTTCTGGGCCATTGGCATTAGTGCCACTGAAGAGTTAAAACCCAGTAAAGAGATGTTACTGTAGTGCTCATTGCTAAAATAACAAGTGAACCTTCAACATCTTCCCCAAACATTCTTTTTCCATGTTGTTTAATTATAAACACACAAAGATGAGACTTCATGTGAACACAAGTGTGAGTGTTGTGCTTCCACATTTGAGGATCTTTCACTCTGTTCTGTTCCATTCTTGAGGGCACTGTAACAATTTATTCTCTCTGCCTTCTTCTCCTTTTTGTGTAATTATTACTCTTTAAGTTAATCACTTGCTGAAAGTAAATAAATTCCTCTCAAGGTCCTGAGCTGCAATTTTCTCATGTGGAGGGCAACGGATTTCCACATTACTCACTCAGAGTGAGAGTACTTCTAATTCAAATCTGTGATGCTGAATGTTCATTTTCCTTCAGCACCTTTTGACCAAAACTTGTTGAAATTAATTGTGCTGCACTGATTTCATGTCATGGAAATATGAAGGAGAAATATTAATCAGTTTATTAAAAATCCAGCAAATGTCAGGGTATTACCAGCCTTAATTAATATGTGTTTAAATTCTCTGCCCTGGGCCCTCCAGTCTTTTATTTTGTTTAAACTGAAGCTTGACATTTTCAGTCAGCGCATTATTGTCTAACAGCAGGAGAGTGAAAGCTATACCCCTTTCCTTAAACACACCAGGCTGTGGAATGTGCTCTGTCTCTCTCCCATTCCCCTTCCATTTGTTAGGTACTGGACACAAGACCCTGACTCTGTTTGAGAGATTGCTTTCCTTTGGACTACAAGGAAAGAGTCAAGCATCAAACCACCCCTGTAGCCAGAGCCCAAAAGCTGTATTTCTGGGCTTCAGGAACTGCAGTGAGTAAAATCTTCTAGTGCTGTCAGAAAGGATTTTTTTTCTGTACTGAACCAATAATCCTATGCATTTATTGGTTCAGAATTTTTAAACTTACACCATAAATCGTAGCTAAACAAATGGAACAAAACTTCCTGGTTGAGAGCGACTGATGGTTCTGTCAGTGAAAGCGGACAAACCCCAAAATATTCTAGAAGGAATATTTTCATACCACTCACAAAATATTTCTTCTGGGAGCAATTTGACTTTCTTACTGTGGTGCCATCCTGATATCCTGTCTCTATTATCATGTGCTTCCTCCTTCATGTCAGTTCTTCCAGTTAGTCCCAAAACCATGGAGCAGTGGCCCCAGTGCTGGCATCAGGCAGCAGTTACCCCATGTGCACATACATTTCTGTCCTAGGCCTGCTCTCAAATGCTTGAGCTTAACCCTGCTTTGGAGATGAGTTGGAGAGGGAATTTTTACAAGAGTGTGTAGTGTCAGAATAAAAGGTAATGGCTCTTAACTGAAAGAGGGCAGGGGGTTTAGATTAGATATTAGGAAGAAATTCTTTACTGTGGCGATGATGAGGAACTGGAACAGGTTGCCCAGAAAACTTGTGGATGTCTCATCCCTGGAAGTGTCCAAGGCCAGGCTGGATGGGGCTGTGAGCAACCTGGTCTTGGGGAAGGTGGCCCTGCCCATGACTGAAGGAATTGGAACTAAATGATCTCTGAGGTCCCTTCCAATCCAAACCATCCCATGATTCTGTGTTTCCAAACCAGAATAGGGAATATCCCACATGAAGCACCAATGAGGAGTTGTTACTGAGCCTGCACTCGAACCTTAGCTTTACTCTCTGGAGATGCATGTATGTGTCCTTTGCCAGGGTGCAATATAAGACACATACTGAATATAGGAAATATACTGAAAATAGAACACAGCTAAGTGGGTATTATGTCTGTTACTTAATAGACTTCTCATTTGGCCAGCCCTAATTTGCATCAGCAGGTTTTTTAACTCTGCACACTTTGTCTACTTACACTGTACCTTGGGGAATCCTGGATTAATCCTGCCAGGCACTCCAAGGCAGCATCCTATAGCTCACCTCCCCCAAATCCATTCTTCAGTAGTACATTCAGGCTTGTTCCAGCTGGACTAAACCATTACAGAGGCTGTAGATGTATAGTTCCTTATGATCCTGGGTCTGTGTATGAAAGTAGTTTGGTCCTTTCTGGTCGGATGGGCCATGAGAATTCCACCTGTCTCTTCAGGCATTGGTTGTACCTTTCTCCCAACCTCCCTACAGCAGGAAGACCTGGGTTTAGTTTGGCAAGTGTCCTCCCACCTGCTCATGCTTTGCCCCATGATCTGGGCTGTTCTCTGCCTTCCAAGTCTGGTTTTCCTTGGCTTCTCTTCCTGCACTGGATGATGTGGAAAGAAGTGTCCAGTGATTCCATGTAGCTGGAGATAGTGTCCATAACCAAAATATGTTCGAGTGCCTTTCCCTTCTGAGATGGACACCTTTGATCCACTCTTACTAAACCTCTTGAAATGTTTTCCAGCTTTGCTCTAACTTTCAGTAATCCATGCTTTTTTGTCTAACCTGGCTCTAACACAGTGAAATTTGACCAAATTGTCACCATCCTCTTTGTGCCTGTCTGGATCCCCATGGATCCCACCAAGCTGCCTCCTGCTCTCAGAGCTTACAGCCACATGAAAGATCTTGCTTCCAACAAAGCAAAAATGTTATAGTGGAGATTGATTTTCTTGGCCGTGGGCGAACCACATAACCACAAACACATCCTTCCTGACACTCTGCTGTGCCTCTGCTTATCACCCCACAGGCATGTGGGGATCACATTCACCACGGCCTCGGGCAGCTCTTCCTATGTGCTCCACCCCACATCAAGGGTTCTGAGGGCAGGGGGTGGCAGCAGATGGAAAGAAAGTCCAGAACATGTAGCATCAGACTGCTCAGTGAGCCCTGGGGCCTCAGCAGTCATGTGTTCTGCAGCTTTGGGTCTTGTGGTTGGACTCACTGTTGTCCAAGGTTGGAGCACTGTGAGCTGTTTCTGTGCCACAGTTTCTCTGAGAAACTTTGTATTTCAGGGGGGTCTGACAGGTTGAAAATCTTATTGTGTCTGTCCAGTCATTTCATGTTTTGGAACTGGTAGATGTGTCAGAACTCAACACTTAACAGTGCTCAGATAATAGGCACCTGAAAGGTTCACTACTGGTTTAAAGACCTCTCAGATTTCTTTGTGGATTTCTTGTTTCAGAGGAAAGGATTATTTTTCTTATGGTAATGGTTTCACCTACATAGTGTACTTGTACTTGGTGATTCCTGGAAGTACCATACTTGATTAGGTCTCCTTAGCAATATAAGGTACCAAATAAAAAAAAACCCAACCCATGAATTCAAATGTACCCCTAAAATTGTGGGGTACTTCAAGTCCAAATATGAATTGATCACCTTGTACTCTTTTCTAGGAACAAACCTCAAGTGTGGAAAAATTACCTTCATGGTTAAAGTCATCCCATCTATCAGTTCTGCCTTTGCACATTGCTTCCTTGGATGGCAGGCTCTTGGAGCACAAGAAGAAATCTTCTTTTTTATTTGTGCTCAGCAGTGCTCAGCAAAACAAGGCTCCTAACCTACAAGCAGCCCTTAAAACCATTAAAAACCAGAAATACAGTTTAAATATTCCTCTTTTCTAGAGAGTTTGACTCAGCCATCTCTGGGAAAACTCACCTTGTTTCCTTCTCTCTACTGATGTTGGATTGGGTAGTTTCCCTTCCCTTCCTCTTCACTTAGCCAAGGAGTGACCTCCCTTCCCCCAGAGCCTGTCTTGCTTTCCCAGGCAACATGAAGCCCATGGCACCAGAACAGTGCTGCTTCTTGCACAGCATTGCTCAGGGAGAGAAAATAAAGTATCCACCTGTCAATCCCACCTTCCCTGTCAGCCTGTACACAGGCTAAAAAACGCTTCCAAGAAACACAATGTCCTTGTTCAGATCTGTTGCTACGCTGAGTAATTAAACTGGGGCTTGTAAACAAACATCACCAGTGGTTTCACTGCAAAAACCCTCTTGAGAAACACACTTAACATTTGGTTAATATGGCAGAGAGAAACTCTTCCCCCAAGCTTTGTAAAGGAGATGAGTCATTTCCACCACTGCCTGGGACAGAAGGAGAGTTTACATAGCATAGCCCCATTTGATGGTTTTCTGCTTTGTGACTCATCAGGGTTTTCTTTTCAGCTGGTCACTAACAGAGTGGCTTTGCTGACAAGTGGGCTTTGTACAAGGGAGAGACAGCTCTGACCATGGGCAGCTAACTTTCTCCTCTGCCCCACTGGAGCAGGGAAGCCCGAGCTAGAAAGCCCTGTGCAATAGCCTTGTCACACATCTGGTGGTAGATGTGGGATTTATGGAGGGATGGCAACTTGCTTATTTAAGTTAACCATGGTTTTAAGACATGTAATCCCTCTGCGCTGAGATTGGTGCTCCTCCAGCTCCATCTGGCTCTGCAGCACGTGGACCTGAGTGGCACATGGGAATAGCCTGCAAGCCAGATGCTTAACATTTATTTTTAGTGATGAATAAACTTTGTAAGCATCTCATTATATAGTTGCCTGTCCTAATTAGTAACATTCAGACAAGCATTAATCTGCAAAAACTCTTGGTGGTGCTGAGAGTTCTCAGTGGAGCTCTGAGGAGACATCTTTGTGGAGGGAGGGCATCAGTGGAAATGAATGCCTGGGGCTTTGGTGGGATCTGGTTAGGTGTTCCAGGAGTTTTCAATGAATTGGGTTCTTTTGAGTAATTTAAGTGCAACTCTTTGCTGAACTGCATTGCACATCCAGTGGATTCACTTACAAAGAGGGGATTTGATTTTGGCCTTGTGATTTGCATCATCATCCTGAAAAGAACAGACCATTGAATGATCTTGTATTAATCTACAGTGATGTTGGCCCTCCCTCTGCTGCCTTCATCCTGCTGCTTTGAAAGTGTGAACAGAAAGTGAAGGTAGGACAGAATTGTCTGGTCTTTGGGTTCCTGGTCCTCTCCCAAGCACAGCAATCTCTAATACCTGGGTCTCATTGCATCCTATCTTGTGTCTGTGAATGAAACCTCAGCCCTGTCAGGAACTCCGCTGGCAAAGCCCTGGTGCCACCACAAAACCACTCTTTCAGGACAATGTTCCTCTTGAACATCCATCAAACCAAAAGCTTCCCATGCTGTTGGACAAAAGATGAACACCTTGTTATCTCTTGCTGGAGGATTGCCTGTATTACCGTAGACCCACAGTCCCTCAATATACACAGGCAGTTATCCTGAGAGGGAAAGCAGTAACTCTAATGCAAGACAGAAGACATAACAAGCAAGTGGAAATTTTTACATAAAAGAAAATATCTGAGACTACAACAGATATTAATGAACTGAGAAAACAGACAGATGTACATTAGGGATTTGAGTGATACCTGGGAGCATATTTTACTTTGTTTTGTTCATATTTTTACATCTGGCACTTTCACCATATTAATGATTTAAGGAATAATTATTGTAAGGTTGAGTTTCCTTTTAAAAACTTTCAGTGTTCCATCCTGGAATTCGTTCCAGATGCTGGTAACTAAAACTGAAGAAACATGCTTCAAAATGATAGTCTTCTCCAAGTCAGGATGACAGCAAAATATGTAAGGGACCAATGGCTCTTCTAGCTGCTTGGTTCTTTATGAGCTATCTGATTCCCTTCCAGTTTGTTTAAAATTTTTACCATGCAGATGTTCCTTTGGGTGACCAATTTTTATAGTTTTGAAAAGATTATATCAGTTTTCCATGGTATTGTGTTACTGTATTTCTTGGATTTTTTTATAGCACTTGAAAGGCTAATTTCTTAATCAGACATTACTAGTGGAATGTAGAAAGAGAGGTTAAAAAGCCAAACTGGCACTGAGAATTAAACACAGGTTCGTAATAATATGAAAGGAAAACAAAAAGCATCAACTCGAGGATGTTGTTATTGAATGAAAGTTGAGAAAACTGCTAGGAACATGCATTTTTTATTATTATCAAAGGTGTTAAAATATATACATAGCATATGTTTGGCACTGAATTGTTGTTACACAGTTCTGTAGTATTCAGCTGTCTTGGATAAAAACTATCACTTTGATACTGGAAAATTATTATGAAAATGTTAGTTTTGGGCCTGCTAGTAAAAAGCAAAGATTGTCTTGCATGCCAGTGAGGTTTCAGTGAAAGGTTTGTGCTGTTTCCAGAAACCATCTTTGGCAGCCACCAACTTTCACCTCTGTCAACAAGCCTGCATAACATTTTGTCCTTCTTTATCCTTGTCAGGAGAGCTGACGGGGAGACAAGAGATTCGACTTGGCTTCACACCCTGAAATTCAGAGACAGATTTCAAACACTGCTTTAGGATTATAAGTAGCAATTGAAACGGGATTTAAGGAATGCTGTACAAACATTAAGAAATACTCAGAAAGAAGGAAAAAAAACTTTTCCCACTATAGGATTATTCTGTTTTGTTTCAAAGTAAACACGAATGCTGTTATATTGACACACAGCTTACGTAGATGCATGGTTTGGATCCAATCCAGTGCTGCCATAATTGCAATGGCCAGACCAGAGGCAGGTTGTTTTGTTTTTTTGGGTTTTTTTTTTCCAACTGTTCCCAAATTCCAGGTTTCTTCAGCTCAGGGTCTTGAGCTGGGCCATCCCTCCAACAGGTATGCTGTTTCCAAATTCTGCAGAGAGTATCTTATTTCTGGAAGCTTAGGATTCAGAATGGGCCGCCTATTTCCCGCAGAGTAGTTTCCATTGAGTCATATCATGTTCATGGGAACAAAAAAACAAACCAGAGCTATGTTAGTTTATAACGTTGTGTAAATGTTACGTAACTTGGCTTCTGAAAGTTTTCTTTACCTTCTTCTGGAGTGCTGGAAGTTGTCCCCAGCCAGAGGCAGGATGCAGAGCTGGTTGTGTTGGCGCCCCAGCTGGTGTTAGCATTTTCTCTGGAGCCTGTTCAGGGAGTCCTGCTCACACAACCAGCACTAAATCATCAAGCTCAGGATCAGGCATAAGTTTTTCATCAGATGACAGAGTCAGGGACCTGTCACCTCTTCTTTGCCTCCAGCCACAGCACGGAGCGCAGCCCACTGCTGAGGATCACCCAGGAATTAGCACCTAACAAATTCCCTTGCTGCTTGCAGGAGCCCCAGGCTTCTCTTTGCCTGCTGGCTTTCCTGCTCTCCTCCTGTTTTATGTTGTAGTTTGTGGCTTTGGGTCTTTTCTGCAGCTTGTTTTAAGCTTGTTACAAGTTTGGGGGAAATGTTTTGCTACTTCATCTGTGTATGAGCAGGGAAACATAAGCAGAAATGCTCTGTGTCACTTTGATAATTGCAGGGGACTTGGTCTCATTTTGGTCCTCTATTCCTGGGTAGAGATGTACTTTGCAGCAAGAAATGAATAAGTGTGATAGAGAAACACTGATCTTCTCTGTGCTGGGGTTTTAGTCCTGTTGTATGTGAAAAGCCAACCACACACTCAGGTCTTGGGATTAGAGAGGAGTACAAGTCCTCAGACACGGTGATTTTTCTGAGTCATTGGGAAACAACTTTACCAACTTATTTCTGTCCCCTGCTTTTCAAAGCACTGCATAGCACTGAATAGTTGTGCTGTTCCCCAAAGATCTCTGCCTGCAATACCATGCATTTTGGAGCAGAGGTGCTGCTTGGGCCTGCGAGGAGATGTGAGATTTCCTGGGGGAGAGCTGCCCAGACTGGGCCAGCACTAGCCAAGGTTCCTAAGTGCCTCATTTCCACTGCTGTGATATCCATGCACACACAACACTGCAAGCCAAACCACAGGTCGCAAATCAGATTTTCTTCTAAAAATCACCAGCAACCCAAGCTGGAGTTTTCTTTTTGGAGCATTTTATTTCTCAGACTCTCAAGGAAGTGGGTGGCTACCTTGCCTTCTGCTCAGTAGCCTTTGGGGTCAGAGCAGCTGCCTGACCTCAGACACACATCCCAAAGGCTGTGCCTGCATAGACCTTATACTGAGAGAGAGCAACGCTGAGAAGGCCATTAAGAGCTGAATTCTATCCAGTGCAATTAGAAATAAGTCAAGCATTTCTAAGCCTTCCAGCAAACATGATCAAAACGTAAAAAATCTCTTTCCTCAGCTGTTGTCTTCTGCCTCTCTTCCTCCCACTTCAGCCTGAATTAAGTGAAGCCATCCACAGATTCACATGAGGAGGGGCCTGTGCAGTTTCCATGCCAGTCATATGGACTCTTATTAGATTTACCTGGAACTGACTTGTTTAGTATTAAACAATATAAATCTCTTGATCAATTTTAAGTTAAACAAATTGATTTTAAGGAACCAGAACCTGGGACCTCTGCAGCTAGGAGGAAGAGAATGCTACAACCAGATGTGCTGTAGGAAAAGGACAGCAAGAGCAGATTTCCTCTGACCTCTCTGAATTTGAGGGGTGATAGCTCAGTAAATTAGGGACAGGTCTAACTCCCTGAAAAGGGTTTACAGATACCAGAATGACATTTCTGGTTGCTGAGACAACATCTTAGACATGTCACTTTTGTTCTCCTAGCTGCTATTAAGATTCTCATGCATTTATGCTAGGGTAGAATTGACATTATACCATGCTCATCTCTATTCCAAGCATTCTGGAAGGTAACAGAAATGAAGACATTTTAGGTGGCATTTTGTTTTCTACACTCTTCCCACTTAAGTGAGAAATCAAGGAGCTGACTTAAGAAATGACAGTGAAGAGAAACATAGATATTTATATAAATGTGATATATATTGCAAGAAAAAAATTAATTGGCGATTAATGTAATTTTCTCAAAAATACAAAATAATTTGGATTGTGAAAAGGTTACTAAGGTTGAGAAAATAAACATTTCCTGTTGTGGTTTCTGCAAAATATCTCCGGTGGCAGTTTCAGAGCCATCTATTATTTGTGTTCTCAGGGGAAATATTTTTGTGATTACATATAGGTCTGAAAGTTTCAGTAAGTATGCCTCTCCTGGATCAATGAGCCCTGGAAATCTTTATCTTCATTAGTTATAGCCTCTGTCATTCCAGGGCTCTGAAGGATACGTTTAAAGTATCAAGCATAGTCATTATAATGCAATAGGAAATAGTCTAATAAATTATGTGTCCTGTTATTGTTTCTAGGACAAATATTGGATGTAGGAAAGATTTATTAGACGGATATATTTGTGAATTTATCTTATAAATTAAACTTTTTGGAAACTGGGTCTGCTATTAACACCAAGACCCCACAAGGATTTAATTAAAGGCCTATTAGTCAAACTAATTCCTGACATGACATAGGTTTGTATTACACAAACATATTTGACTTTCCAAACATGCTTGTGAGATTTGGCATTTTGCTGAGAGATACTTATTGATAAATATAACTGGGGGAAATTACTGAAAAGAAATTCTGGCTTCCACTGGATGTATAAATTACCTTCTCTTACTGGTGCCTGGGAAAAATGAACATATTGTAGAATAATCCACTGTTATAAAATCACTTCTAGTAAGACAGAGGCAGAATATTGGACATGACCCTATATTTAAAGAGCAAAAGGATAAGGGCCACACACATTTCCAAACCAGACTCAAATTTTCAAGATGTGAGCATGAAAACTCGGTCTGTGCTGTAAGAGAGTTGGAGCAAAATGTCAAGAGGAGCTCAGCACCACTGGCAGCAACACAGACCTGGGAGCTGGGATATCTGGTCTCCCCTCCATCACAGATTGGGTCATAAAACCACAGAATGGTTTGGGTTGGAAGTAACCTGAAAGATCATCTGGGTCCAGCGTGCTGCCCTTGCCAGGCACGCCTTCCACCAGACCAGGCTGCTCCTTTCCATATGATATTGGGATTTAAGCCAGAGTCCTCTTTGGATCTTGCTTAGGACCTTGTGATTGCATGTTTCCAGGGCTATAGAGAAACCAGGCATGGTCTGAATCTTTCATCACTCTTTTAAATGCAGAAAGCATTGGCCATGATATCTCCATGGGACAATTGCTGGGATAATTGTGCCATTTCACACTCACCTGTAGAATAGATGTAACAGCATTTCCAGGCACTTCTCTCTGCATGGGTTTTAGAACAGAGACTGGGAAAAGTGAAGTCATAAAGGAGCTTTGGTCTCTGCTTTGCTTCTGTACCAATCCCAGCATCAGAGGATGCAGTCAGCGATGGTAACTGGGGGCTGGGCTTGAGACCATTGGTGGAAGTCAGACGTGGCAGAAGTTAATAGGAACAAATGTTATCACAGCTTTTCTCCTTTCAGTCAGGGGGTTTGTACAGTGTGAGTGAGCACTGCTTAGCCTGGTTTAGGTTTAGGCACAGCTGATCTGCCTTGGGGTCTCTTCCAGTGCTGGTTTCTTTGAGCCTATTCGATGTTTCACACAGAGGCTTTACAGTGACTGCTGATACATCATATCTCAGCTAATTCAGCAGACACCTTGGTACAATTAGTAAGGAGATATTCCCCTATTGCATCTAAAATGAAGCTTATTTTACAGCTTCTTGGCACAGAAAGTGTTTTGCTAACCTCTTACACCAGAGCCATAGAGGTAGAATTCATCAGATTAGCATTTTAGCATTGTAGCTTCATCAGAAGGGTCTGCTGTGGTCTGCACCTCCTGAAAGGGCAGTGATCCCCTTCTAACACCCATGTATTAGTTCATGAGCACATCAGCCAGGTTTCAAAGGCAGCCTTGCTCTTACCAGATGATAAATAAGGACTGATTTTCATGCCCATTCCTATCTATAATCCTGTAGGGTTAAGTCATGGTGTCTCAGTTTTGGTGAGTGTGACACAGGCAGAAGAAATGAACCTTGTCCTCCCACTGCTGGTGCATGGATTGTCCCAACAGTGGGCAAAGGTGCCACGTGTCACCCGTGGTGTGGCTCAGGCTCACCCTGGTGATAAACTGCTCAGAGAGGAGAATGGCTCTGAGCCAGCACACCAGGCTGGGGGGTTTTCAGTGAAAATGTAATTAATGACAAAGCTTTCTGCAGTCATCCTCAGTGTCCAGTAAAAGCAAGGCTTGATGTTTTAAAAATTTATCTGAAGGTGTTTTTTAAAAATTGTGCATGTTTATTCAAACAATTTTTTTCCTTTACAAAAATGTATATGAAAAAAATAGTAGTTTGAAGATTTTTTGGTGGACAAAGAAACCAAAGTCCTGCTCTTGTCCTTTGCCCCTAAAAAACCTCAATACAAAAATCTGTGGAATTTTGTATTTAATTTAGTTTGGGTTTTTTGCATCAGTTGGGACAGGACTGATTTAACAAACAAACAAAAATATTCAGCTGAATTCTTGTTTGTGCTGCAACAAGACCTGTTGGTGAGACTTCAGTATGGAAAATGTAGGGGAAGCAGAGTGGAAACTGTGGGAAAAGTATCCACACTTTAGAGAGCTACAAAGATGAATAAAGTCATTGTCCATCATCTTGGCTCTTCCCTGGACAAAGTAATCCTAGTCAACTACCCCCCATCAGACAAAGATAAGCCTAATCTCCTTCAGCAGGGCCAAGTGGATGGAGGCAACTCCATAACCTTTGAAAAAACGGAGGACTGGAACATGACTGTCATGGACAGATGTAAAGACATCAAAGGAGAAATAATTGCACAGAAATTGGGAACTCAGTGAGGTTTTTAGGCCTGATTGAAGGCAGAAGAGGGAAACAGATGATGCTGGCTCTAGTCCTGGCAGTGGTGGTGAAAGTGGAGGGTGTTTCAAGCCCTGCAATCCTCTCTGAGAAACTAAAGGGAATTTCTCTGCAGACTTTAATGGAAAATGTTCTCTGCTTTTCAGTCTCATTCTTGTTGAAAGTGGAAAATTTTTCTAGAAATTAAACTTCAATGGAAAACAGGGATTTTGAAACTTTGAACTTGTCTGTTTTCCAGGAAACCCTTCATTAATAGCCAACATTATTAGAGAGGACACATGAGTCATGAAAACCTCAAGAAATTTTGAGCATGAACTAGCAAATAATGCAAAAGAAACAAATTGTGTAAGAATGTGATAGAACTTCTGGGGTTTTTTATCTTCTCTCTAAATGGCAATGATATGGAAGATTTGAGTCAATATTAATCACCTTTTCCAACTCAGAAAATGAGACAGAATTCTGCTGCCAGCCTGCTGGGTGACACTGTTTTGCAGTCACCAGCACTGAGCCACTTCACACCAGCTTGCCATTTGGCCCCAACTCTCTTGCTCATGTGGTGTTTGAACATCATCTCTCCCTGCACCCTGAACAGATTAAGAGCAGGACTTTAAGAGATTATAGTCATCGCAAAATCAAGGCAGAATTCATAGTATGTATTTCCAGTGCACTGGAAAGAAAATTATGCCTTGGTAAAGCTAATAAAAGCAAAAGGTCTTATTAATTTCTTTATTTTCTCTTGGCTTCAGCTCAGGGACTAGAATTAACTCGTGACAAATTCATATAAATCTCAGACTTAACTACAATTCATCCTCCTGATCTCCTTTCTGAAAGGTTACAAAATCGTCAGTGAAAAGCCTCAGAAGACCACTAAATATCATTGCTAGTGCAGTTCTGAGTCCTGCCCTCATGGCCATCAGTTGTCAATTCATCATCTCAAGACTTGAAAAGATTAAGGTGCTGTTGCAAAATGGGAGAAGTCTTTGTACCAGCAGTTCTGGTGACTCAAAATTCTGAGAGAAATGCACTGATTGCACTCAAGCACCTTTATGATCACAGTCAGTTTTTGTCTTTAATGATTGTCATCCCTTCTTAGGGATTGACTGTTGAGGTTAAAATACCTTTTTATGCTTTGCCTGATAGTTGTGTCATAATTATTTTTTCCCCCTGGATCTGCTGAATCCATAGGCTGTATAGTGATTTCCACTCTCCCTCCTCATCTTCACTGTCATGGATACCATCAAAAATTGGCTTTTCTTGCCACAGCCCAGGGTCCTGAGGGCAGCACTAATGCAAGTCAGTGTTGAAGACTGATCCATGTATCTCTAAGGAAGAGTGCTCCTCCCAAACTCCTCTAGAAATACCAATCAATGTTGCCATCTGGAGGACACACGGCTTTACAGTAGACCCTGTTTCCATTTTATGCTGCTGCTGTGATACCCCCATCATGAAAGCCCAGCTCACCACAAACAGTTGTTACTCTGCTTTTCATGTCCCAGATTTTCTTCAGTTCCTTCTGCAACTGATTATATCTGTTAGTCTTTTTTTGTATGTTCCATGAAGCCTATCATTATTGTATTACTTTTACATCTGAGAAATTGTTGCTATTATCATTATTAAATAATAACAACCATATCTGATATCTTGATTTGTCAGAAATGCAAAAAACCCAACCAAACCCCGTGTTTCCTTTACAAATGATTTCTGGTGTCTTGGAGAATATTTCCCTTCAAAGCAAGGGCTGTGCAGCGTGGCAGACTCAGAGCAGGCAGAGCTCTGGCTTGCTGTCTTTAGGAAAGTCAAAGAGCAAATTTCTCATGAAACTGAGCCCTGGATATAAAGTGCAGAGATAGAAAAGGCTTTTACACAGGTCAATTTAACCCATTCATTTGAAATGTTCCTAAAGGCAGGATATCCTCTGACAGAGGTACAGATAATAGGTGTCTGGTATCATCTAGGCTTCCATAACCTGTGTGGTCAGTGTGGTATCTCCATGGGATGGTACCTCTGACTTACCCAGACCTCGGCTGAAGGAGGAATGAAGAGTTCTCCTTTTCCCACTGACTTTAGAGGGGGGTCTAGAGCAATCTTTCCAAACAGGTGTTCAGTTTTTAGATGGCTGAAGGTGCCTGGCCTGAACACAAATGGCTGCCAAAGCTGGGTTAAAACACTTAGATATCTTGGGACACTGACTTTGCTAATCTAGACCATCGCAGGTTCTCCCTCTTCTGGTCCAAGGCAGAGAATCCTTTGTGATATAAAGATAATAATTACCTTTATAAATCTAGAATTTATGTAATTGGTTTTGTAATGATTTTATAAACAGTGACAAGTACGAAAGAGGTAATCCAGGCATGTCTGTATTTCATATCAGGTACTCCAAAGAAATTCACTACTGTGGTTCACCAGTAATTATATTAACTTGTATCACAGAAGTAATTCTGCAGCTGTACCCCAACATGCACCTGATACTCTGACTTATGTTGAAACCTCACATAACAATTAAAAATAAACCTGTTGGATTTTTCGCTCCTGAAGTACTTTCTCATCACTCAGTCTATTTTATATTTGACATTGCCCTAAGAGAAGGGGCAATGTCTGACCTCCATGATCTCTGGATGTGGTTCCGGTTCTTGTGCTTTAGTTGAGCTTATGTGGAGGTGATGTGGTTGGCGTGGACATTCCAGCTCCTTGGGTGTGAATTAATTAGTTCTGGACAGCAGTTTAAGTCAGCACCCTCTAAGGAAGACATTCAATGTAAAGCACCACAGGTTACTTGATCATTACTAGAAACAGGAATAGTGCTGGAAATGACCTTCAGAGGTCATCTTTGCCCACTTCCTGCCCCAAGCTTTGCCTAAGCCTCTTGGTCAGAAGTTTGTTTAACCTGTTCTTAATGGCCTTAAGTCCCAGAGATCCCACCACTGCCTCCCCAGACAGCCTCTTCCTGGGTTTCACAGTTGTTCCTGTTTAAAAGAGTTGTTCTTTTCCCCCAATATTTTATCCAAACTTTCCCTGCAGTGTCACACTACCACTCCCCATCTTATCCTCCACTGACACAAAGTTAGAAATTGCAGAGCCAAGAAAACAGAACAGTGATTTTTCTTTACCAGTTGAGACAGAGACATCAAACACAGTTGTCAGCATAAATTTGGGCAGCACAGATGGCCCCTCTTCCAACATCAGTCAGATCAGAAAGTGATTTCTGGTTCTCAGTGGAAGCAACATCCCCAAGTTGTTGGATCCTGTGAGCTCCCTGGGATAATAGCTTCCAGCAACATTCACCATGTACATACTTTGGTGTGCCAAAGCTCCCGTGACCTGGGGCCAATAACTCCAGCAGACGGTGGCAGAGGATGGATATTGCAAGGTTCAGTGGGAGTGGTCCCTGTAAAAATTAATTGATTTTAGAACAAATTGCATCCCAGAAGATCTTGACAGTAGGATCCCAGGAGGAAATGGGCAGCCATCTATTCTGTAACCTCCACAGATTTTGTCAGCTCGCAGGTTAGGTTCCCTGCTTCATAGGGTGTTTATAAATCGAATGTGGGAGCCTGTATGGACACATATAGAGACATATGGAGACCTCGTGTTCTCAGGCCCAGGCTCTCCCATACTTCTTCTAATTTAAAGGAATGCCTCTGTTTCTAGCTGGCCTTTAAGTGATTCATGGAGTAGTCCTTCAGTATTTTTGTTTTAAAATTGGAATGCAAGTTTAGCAGGGACAGTTTTGTAAGCAGAATGACATTACCTTCATAGAAATTAATTTACTTTAAAGGCAACATAATTTCTTACTTGATGTCCTGCCAAGTGCTCTTGTAAATAATTTTATCCTCTACTTGGTATAGTGGGGTTGTGTACAGCCCTAATTTGATACTTAATTTTTGACTTTGATGTATTGGCAGCCTTCTTGGCAATACCTGTTTGTAAACAGTGTGAAGTTGGAAACCAGGATATGGTCATATATTTTCAGCAACACTGTGATACAACATCCCTTGTAAATCTCAAAACAGGCTATAAAAGGGCTTTCCCGTGGCTTGCACCAGAGCACTGATGGAAATTGAGGCACAGTGCAGTGATGGGACTTGGCTCAACAGGACTCTTCAAGTCCTCCTGTGCCCCTCCCTGTGCTGGTGTCCTTACCAAAGGTGCTCAGGGGTTTAAAGATGCCTGTGCCAGTTTTGTGCCTTTGTTTCCACCACCGAATCATGTGTTAAATTCAGTTAAAACTTCTCAGTGGCCTCAAAGGGCATGGAGAAGACCTTTGTGCATATCTCCAGGTAGATGTCTGGACAGACTGGCACACTGTAACCACATCAACAAAACCCTTGGTGGAACCAGTTTCTGCTGTCTTGGAAACTGCTGTGTTTAAGGGAATAATTTTGCTATCGCCTCTGTTTTCTTTTGTATCCCTCCCCCAAAATTGAGCAATATTTCAGCCCAAATTAAATGGGCTGTCACTTTCAGAGCAGCACATTTGACTCCTGTGTGTGACTTTGCCATTTTTGTCTTGTTGAATACCCTGTGTCGGACTATGATGAATGATTACAGAGCAAAGTAAAAAAAATAGGCTGAAATCAAAATGTTTCAGCTTTGTTGAAAAAACACATTCCAGTTGAGCCAAAGTGGGTTTTTCAAGGAAGTTTCCTAATGGGGAAATTGTAATTGTGAGCAGGGGGAATTGTAAGCTGCTCCAGGGATTTAGTAAAAATATTTATTTTTGCAAAGGATCTTGCAGGAACCTTTTCCATAAACGACCCCCAACAGAGATGCACTAACCCCTCTCCTCATCCTTTTGAGGATCAGAATATTTCTTGAGACTTTGGGGATTGGGATTGGGTTTGGGAGCCTTTGGAGAGGAGCATGCAGTTCTCACTCTGTTCTACCACAATATATTGCATTTATCCCTCTTCAATGTGCAAAGTGTGTCTTTAATTTCCAGTGAACAAAGATTTGGTTTCTAGTTCTGCCTTGTTTTCACCATATATTTTCCAAAACCACTTTTTTTTCCATTAATGTTCACCTTTAACCTATTGATTTGCTATAAAAACAACCCCTTTTATAAAGGAAAAGTAAAAGGAAATGAGGGAAAACATAAACACATTGCAAAAGCAAGGATTTCCCAGAATAAACCCACATATAATGCAAATATATAATGTAGCTTCTTTTATTAGCACTGTAAAAAAGAAGGCAGGGAAAAATGTGAAAATACATTAGGGATTTTAAAGGCAAGCAAATCAATTAGTCATTACTGACATAAATTTCCCTTTCTTGGGGACGTTCAACCTTCTCATATCCCGTGGATGAACTCTAAAGCACCTGTAGTAGATCTGTTTTCAGTAAAGAGATTTAAACTACTGTAGACGTTTTTCCAAGGAAAATACAATGTTGACAGAATAATGCGTGGAAGAAGAGGCTACTAAGGCAGCTGCTATAAATTGCCAGTCTTGTAATCCCTCTTGCAACACGCCCAGCTTCACAGGATGTGCATTTGTTGATGCTCTACATATGGTTTTGAGCAAAAGTAATTCCCCCCCGCAACATGACGAAAACTAAGCATGCCCTGCAATTGCAAAGGAAGGGTCCTCCCCTCACTCCCCTCCCCGAGCCCTGGGATAATGGTGCTCCTTTTGGAAAGCAGTATCATGTTTTCACATTTCTCTCCATCCCCTGGATAGGTGCCTGTGGCACTGGCAGGTGTTAGGACATGAGTGTTCCCAGCTGCCCTCACAGCCTCTGGCCATGTGCTGAGGGCTCAGATGGAGCCCTCAGGATGCCCAGCCTGGCTTGTGCTGCCAGTGAAGGTGGTCTTCGAATTCTTCAATATTATAATTGAAGCATTTCCAGCCCTTTCTTCTGGTGGATGCACCCCTAAACCCCACTCTTTGTATCTGGATTAATTTTCTGACAGATAATTTTCCCTGTCTTCTTCCCTATGTGGCCACAGAAAGAGCTGCCCGTTGCTGGTTCAGACTAACTACTGCTGCTCAGGAAATCCCTGCCCAGGGCTTCCTGATCTGGGATGAGTTTTGGATCCCTCAGGGATGATCTGTGCATGCTCATGCATGAGTGCTCCAGACCCCTGAGCTCACAAAAATATCCCTGGAGCAGAAGTGTAAAACAGGCAAGGGAAAGGATTTTGTGGAAGGGCCCACACCACGGGAGTGCCTGATGCTGAGAAAACAACAGTAAGAGCATGAGGAGGCAACCACTGTGCTCTCCCAGCTGTTGTCTTCTGCAGGATCCGTGCTCTGTCTCCTTCTCAGCTATTCTGGCCTCAGCTCCAAGAATGGTTTCTACTATGTCTTGTAATCCAGTGATTTTTCCATGTAAAATGCTTTAGCAATTGCAGCAGTGATCAGCACCCAGGACCCCTCTGCAGCACCCTTGAGCAGATGCAGTGAAGCCAAACCCCCTCGTTCGAGCCCTTATTGCCAGCAGCTTTTGAGCTGCCTCCTACAGGGCCACATGGAGAGGGCTCAGGATGCTCCCACCCTGTCCCTGCTCGTATTCCTTGGGGGGCCATGGCTCTGAGCCTCTCCAGGATGGGATGTGAACTGCAAACACCACCTCCCTTCTCCAGTGTGAGTGCCCAAACCGAGGCTGGGGTGAGAGATCTGGGCTGTGAGATTTGTGGGAGCAGTTCAGAAGCAGCTCCTGCACTGGTGCTGCTGCATGTAAGAAACAAAGTCCCATCCGTGGCAGTAAGAGAGCAGCCAGGGTTGTGTGTCAGCCTGGCACTGCTGAATCCCATGAGAGAGGTGAGAATAGGAGGATAAATAAACTGCCACTGGCATCAGGCGTCATGAGGGTTTCACTGCTTGACTGGGAAATTTGCATTTTATAAGTCAGGCAAACTTCTTTTCTGTTTGTGTTTTTTGGTTTCTTGGTGTTTTTTTAATTCACTCTAAATAAAAAGGAATGTTTCCTATAGAAATTAATTTCTATAGAAAAAAAAATAGATGTGTTTCACACACACACAGAGACACAAACCATGCAGTTAGTGGGAATCCCATTGTCTGTGGAAAATCCACATAGATGGATGTTTCTGGTTGTTTGCAATGAGCCCTCAGGCTGATGGCTCTGGTCTGACCCTCCCCAGCATGAAAGTTTCAGGAGGAAAAGGTCTCCCCACATTCTTCCATCTTGAGTTCTGCTGCCTCCTGGGGAGTTCCTGGGGACTGTGGGATTTTTTTCCCATGGGGAGGGAAAAAAAGCTGATGGGACCCGGGTGTGGGAGCTAGAGAATTAAATTCACTTTAGGGTGGCAAACTGTGGATGGCCACAGGGCTCCTGGGCGATGCCTTTTGGCCCAGGGTTTGATATTTACTGGTTCGCACTTGCTCTATGGGTCTGTGACCTCTCTTTGAAACTTTTTCTTTATGAGTTTATTTTGGCTGGGCTCAGGCATTCATAAAATTCCTAGGGAACGGGAGGCTTGAAGCATGGCTTGTAAAAGGAGGAGTGGGGAGGTGGGAGAACGGATTGAGGAGGAGAGTTTTCCATTACCCTGTCATAGCCTCCCTAGCACAGGTCTTACGCCTCTGAGTTTCTTTCCAAAGCTGCAGGCTTCTGAAAAGAGGAGAGAGAAAGGGAGGAGAGAGGGGGGAAAGCTTCCTTCCCCATTTGGGAGGCAGGATCCATCCCTAAATATATAGGTCTTTCTGCAGTTTCCCTTGTCAGTCATCCTTCTGCAGCTTTTGGTCTTCACAGCAGGTCAGCAGAGTTGGTGAATAGCTCGGCAAGCACAAGGCATCTGAAACAAATTAGATCTCTTATAGCCACCCAGAGACTGATGATGGATGGAGGTCTGTATTTACAGCAAAACTAATTGGCAACATACACAGACATCCAAAAAAGTATATTATTTTGCCAGACTTTGGAGTCGCTAGGCCCTTTATTTTTTATTGCAGAACATTATACAGCTAGAGATAAAAAAGAACAGTGAAAGTTTTAAATCTAATAAAAGCATTTGACTGCAGAGTAAAAATAACATACACAGAGAAGTTTGATTTGGAATCGAATTTTATTAATGGTCTTTTCTCCGCAAAATGTTTCCAATTAAAAAACAATTCTGAAGTGATGCATTAATAAACTGCTCCCCCCTCTCCGTTGGAGGGACTAAGAGTTTTAAAGGCTGAGGTGGATAAAAAAATCCAGTGGATGTTATTAAAACATAATTTAATATAACCTAAATATAGTGCTTGCATACCACAGAGAGAGAACCGGCTGTATAATTGAATTCGAAACAATGATAGTATGTTGACTTTTCAAAGAGAAATATTATCAGATTGTAAGCTGCTGTTCAAAAGAGGGGTCTTCTTTAAACACCAAGGCATGTAAGAAGCAATAAAGAGCAAAATCAGCCATGTTTCCCTGGACAGCATGTGGCAGATTCAGATTTCTCAAAGGCACCAATATATGTGAAATTGGGAGCATGCGGTAAATGAACAGTCTGGATTCCAACAAGTCATTTGTTTGATTTTTAGATGAATAAGCTCTTTGCTTATAAAAGAGGAGAGAAGGGAAAATACAGAGAGAGACAGATAAAATGGATGTTGCAGATCTGGTCTCCCAAAAGCGTTTGAGAAAATTGTGTATTTTTATCAGTCTATGTCATTGGGCAGAGCCTGGCTATGAGTGATGAAAGCTCGTGTAAAGTGTTTTTCCTGGGCTGGGAGCATTGTTCCCTGATAGACATATTTGCATGAGAAATAGGTGAGCTCTAGAGAAGGTCAAATGCATGCATGATGAGGGGGCTTTGGGGTGGGGAGGAAACTCTGATTCCCCTGACCACCTACACTTCTGTAGCCTTCCTTAATTTTGTTTCAAAGCAGGAATAAGTGCACACTGACCAGATGATCTGCATTAGCATCTTTCTGTGCTAAAAATCCAACTTTCTCCTTGCTCATGCAGAAGACAAAAGAACAAGTTTTCTGCCCTACCCCAGACACCAAAATTTATATCATCAGGAATACTCCTCCTCAAGCCAGAGGCTGCCACAGACATGGTGGGACCAAGGAGCTCCCACACCCTGTGGCACCTCAGCTGGCACAGAGGCAGAGTAAATGCATCCTCCTCGTCTCACCAGGCAGGGTGAAGACCTCTCTACACCCAACCACATCATTTGCATCCACTTCAGCACCCCTTTCCCCAGCAGCACCGTGTGAAGGGATCTAAGTGCAAATAAGAATTAGACCCATGATCTTCCTCCAAAGGATTATCCCTGATCACCCATTATTACTATTATTACTGTGTTTGCTGGGGTGAGTTTTCCTATTCTAAGCTTTTTTTTTTTCCTCCTTTTTTTTTTTCCTCCTTTTTTTTTTTTTTTTTTTTTTTTTGGCTGCATCTGGGAAGCCGTCCTTTGTGTAAACAGCTATCAGAGTGAGCAGGAGTATGTGATCCATTAGCTCCGCTGAAAACACAATCACTGTGTTATTCCAAGCTGATGAAAACGTCCTCTGTAGTTTTCTCTCCCAATGTCCACATGCCAATCAGCATTTGTCAGTGATATAATTTTCTCGCATAAACACATCCGTTGTGCAACTTCCACCCCGAGTAAATAGACATAATTCCAAAACCAAATAACACACTTGGAGGGGAATGGGAGATTAGACAGACAAGGAGGTGGAGGGGGAGCGGAGGGGAGTGAAACTGCAAGGAGAGATCAGCTTTAATTGCAAAGGGGGAAGATGGAAAATTCTCAGGAACAGGCAACATGACTGGTTTGTTTCTTCATGGAGCAAAAAAGGCTGGGAAGGCGAGTAGTTGGGGCTATTTTTTTAATGAACATTTGTGAACGAGGACCACCATGAATTGCTGAAAGAAGGATGGCTGTTGTTTATGGAATTGGGAAAACAATTTTTTTTCCCAATTCGAAACAGAATAGACAATACGCTATAAGTGGGGAGGTGCCATTTCCCCGTTTTCACCAGAAGGCCTGCTCAGACATGCTACATTTTTCCCCTCCTTGTTCAAAGCTTACTTAACCTCCGGGTAATTGTATCTTTGAATCCAATATTGCAGACTTATGCAAAAGAATGTTTTCCATCCCATATGTTTCCAGTGTGTTTGGTGTGTCTGTGTTTGTGTGTAAGGAAATTTGTAAAATAAATCCTTTATTTACTTGAGTCTCCAGACTTGGCAGACCATGGCTGTGCCATGTGCATTCATACAGGATTGGCCTGTGGCTGTATGCAGTGTTTATTTAAATACATCCTCTGCCTACGCACTGTACAAAAGGCGTATGTGTACATCCGAAAATATTGTATGGCTGTAGAATATATGTCTGTTCTTTAGAGGAATGTCTTATGTGTGATCCTGTAGGAGAATTATACAAGAAAGCAGGCTGGTGCAGCAGGAGGGGGGAAAAAGTGTAATTATGTGTGTCTGTGTGTGTATACATACATTTCTTGTGTGTATACATGTACCCTTGTGTGTCTCTCCAGGTCACAGCCCTTGCAAAATTGATGTCTGAGAGGGCTCCTACATGAAATAGGATCTACCTCTTGTCCTGAGGCAGAATTAAACCTATTAAACATTTTCCAAACCAATTCAAACTGCCGAAAACACGGCTCTCTGCTCGTATTTGCGTGCGCACTTCTCTACAAAGACATGAACTTTAAATTCTGCTCTGCCTTAGAGAATGATCTGGGGTGATTTCAGGGGCACCCCGAGCCCGGAGGGGCAGCAGAACAGTCCAGTGGCTCCCTCCCCGGGCAGGCAGTTTGCAGGCAGCTGCCTGTACGGCCAAACCACGCTGGCCGGAGATGCTTTCCATCCCTTTTCCCTCCGCACGCCGGCCTCTCGTCCCGCTGGGGCGATGCCGTGGTGTCAGCCCGAGCGGGACCGCTGTGCCGCAGCTCAGGGGCCGAGCATCTCCCGCCTGGGAGGGCGAGAGGGGCTCCATCGCCGTCCCCACGAGGTTTTACAAAGCTCCCCGCTCACCGGGAGGCGGCAACATCCCTAAATGCCTCCCGGCTGCGGTGTTCCCAACCATCACTGCCCCTGCCAAGAGCTGTCTCTGCTGTCCCAAAGCCACTCGTGCCCCCACCGCCGGTGCCCTGCGCAGGGGCCTGCCTGGCTGCTCTGCACAGGGACGGGGCACGATGGCACAAGCTTTTATGTGATCCCATGGGAACCGGTCTGGTTTCAAACACAAGCGCTGGATCACCTGATTTCCATTCTTCCCCATTCGAGGGTCCGAGGCTAAGGGGGGGGAGAGCTGAAACCCTAAACCGCTTTGTGCTTATTTGCTTTATGATCCTGTTGGGTGCAGTGTTTACTCAAATCCGGCAAGCATCTGGATTAGATAATTTGTTGGAAATTAGCGGTGTTTGATGGTTATCGGCCTCTTCGTGATTAAAACCCGGCTGTCAGCGTCGTGTTTGGGTTTCAGGAGGGCAGGGACAGCAGCTGCAGGAATCCCCATGCTCAGAGCTGTGGGAGCAGCAGGGCTCACACCACCCCGGAAGGGATCCGTCCAAGAGCCCCCTGCACCTATGGGGGACTTTCCAGGAGAAATAGAGGGGTAAAAGTGCTGAAAAAAATTCTGTTCAGCTCCTGGTGACACATAGATGAGCAGGGAGGGAAGGGGTGCAGGGGGCTGGAGACTGTGTCATCCATCTTACAAATGTTTCAGCTGCTTCTGCCAGGTCTGTGCTTTGCCCTTCATGTTTACAGCAAAGGTGGGCACAGTTGGCAATGCAGAAGAGCTTTGCTGACTTTCTACACTTTATTTTTGATTTTTCCTGTCTAGGGAAGTACCTGTGCATCCCTTACAATCCCTGCACTCCCCCACCTGAGCACAAAGAACATTTGCCTTCTTTCCTCCTCTTTTGCCCACCCTTCCATTTGGGGTTGGATCTTGCTCCCTTTAGGTTAACTTGGGGTTTAAGGCTGGTTTAAATGGTGGCAAGCCCAAACCCTGCTGGAGGGGTTTCATCATCTTTACATTAATATGCACATTTTTTCACAAGGCTTCACAGAGCAGTTCAGCAAAACACTCGTGGCACAGCAGATGTTTTGCTGGTCACAGGGAGAGGAAAGTATCAAAGACATTGCTTCATCCACTTGGGGCCAGTGCCCAAGTGATTTTTGTAGAAGAGGGTCAGATATGTCAGTACCCTGTGTGGGGGTAGAACCTGGACTGCCAGACAGGTGCTACATGCATGCTCTGCCTGGTGGGATATTCACCAGCAGGAAAAGCCAAGAGGATGCTTAGGAAGTTGAATAATTACACTCCCTTTCTCAGCTATATCAGGTAGATAAATGATTAAGAGAAACTGTATGTATATTTTGCAGGATGGTGAGACGTGTGCATGTATAAGCATATTTTAAATATAATATATAGGCTTTTAAAATATGCTTTGTCCTACAGTGACTGTCAAGAATTAAGGTTTTCAGCTGTGCATGTATAGATATATTCAAAGTATAGTATGAACAACATAAGATTGACTCAGTCATAGTACATGAGCTGAAATATAAAGGACTGGCTGGTTGTATTTTTTAAATATAGTGTAATATGCTGTTTTATGAAAGGGTACCAAATAATAAATAATCTCTGCAGTTACATTCTGAAACTGGCCCCACCACTTGCTCCCAACAGTGTTTGCTGCACCAGTGCCTGCCAGCTCCCCTTTGCACAGGGGGTGGGAGGTTATTTGGTCATCTTTGCATCAGCCCAGCAGCGCTGCCAGGGATGTGCCAGTGCCATGGTGGGGAACCCACACTGGTTATCCTCAGGCAGAACAGATCCCACGTGGGCTGCCAGCCTCATCCAAGTGAGATCTGAGCATTGTAAATTTATGAAGGCAAACCCAGAAGGAGTTGTGTCATATAGCAAGGGGGGTTATCTTTCATCCCCTCGTTTTCAAACTGCTGTTATGCATTTAAAAGCTATCTCTCTAGTTTTCAGTAGTCAGCTATGGGATTTGGCTCTATCTGCAGATATCCCTGCCTGAGATGCCCCTAGATTGATCCATTCCATGTCAGTATATCCATATGGACCAATGCATGGTCCCACAGTACCCACATCCAGGGCAGTTGGGATACGGGGCATCTCTAGACCATACTCTGTATGTGTGTGTTCTCTGCAGGCTTCTGGACTAGGGAAATTATCAAATCATCACCCTTTAAACCTTTCCAATCACTTCCCGCCCACAGCTTGATTTCTGGGGCCTTCAGATCTCCAGGCAAGTTTGCTGCCTCGCACTAATGAATACCGCGCGCTGAGTGAAAACTCTATCTGCACATCTTTAAATTAAACCAAACCACACACACACACACACAGAAACCATTTCAGCCTACCCAGTGGGTTTTTGCCTTGCTGCATGTGCAGGATTTCTTATTGATGTGGGAGCCGTGCAGCAGAAGAAACTCCTTAAATGTGCATCAGGAGTAGTAATTTCTCCCTGTTGCCTGCAGCATGGGTTCAGACGATATGGTCGTGAAAAAGGGAACGATTTCCTGCCCTGTAGAATTTAATTTTATTAATGGAGCCATGTAACGCAGCATAGTAGCTTTAAAAAAAAAACACCATGAAAGACATGAGAGGAGAAAACAAGTTATACACCACTCTGTCATATGCAAAACAAAGCTAACTTACATGGATTGACTTCCTCGTTTGCCCTCTCATTGTTTCTTGATGGTAAAACTCTTGCGTTATGATTTTCAGAAGCACATAGCACTGAATGTTTTATGATGTTTACTTAGCATATAGGACAATAGATGGAAAAGCGCCATAATTTGTGACGCTGACAGCAAAATAAACCTACCATCGTTCACACAGAGTGCTGTTCCTCTGGATAAACAGCCACGTTGCTGCTTGGCAGGAACAGACCGTGGTCTCCTGGGTCCTTCTTGCTAGAGCTGCACATCTTCGGGCCTTGAGCCATTGGTGTTTGAACAGAGATGCCTTTTGACTCCAGTGGGGCAATGCTGGCTCTGCACAAGCTCTTTGTCCCTATTTAGATAAAATAAAGATCCCTGAAAAGCCTCCCGGCTCAAAAAGCCCTCATGTGTTCCTCCACAATAGCTGCTGACAGTAAAGTTGCAGAGAGGTCCCCAGCTAACAGTTTAGATATAATATCTTGGGGCCAGGAGCAGTTCAGATGTGGAGCCAGGTCCATGTTGTAGCCCTGGTCCCCACTTTGTATTTAATTTACTAGGATAAGAAATCTCCTCGTCCCCACTTTGTATTTATTTTACTAGGATAAGAAATCCCCACTTTGATTTATGAAACCATCTCCAGTGCATCAAGGTGGGTTGGAGTCAAAAGTGACTGAACTTTGGTGCTTTTTCCAAGAGACTTTGAGTAAGGCTTTGTCCAAAGACCAGAGTCTGAATCATGAGTGTGTTCTGAGGAAGTGTGTCCAGTGAATTTTATATATGATTGAATGAACAAATCCTAGAAGACAGAGCAGGAAAGGACCTTGAGAAGGTGTTGATTTTTCTTCCTCATCCAGGACCTAAACAGCCATCCCTAAGCCATTCCTGCCACTTGCACATCAAACCTCTTCTTAAAACTCCCTAATGATGGAGGTACCATAAACTCCATCAGCAACCTCTCCAGTGCTCCCTTGTCTTTTGAACAACTTTTAAAAGTTCTTTTGACTCTTCTCATTGAACAAGTTTCCCTGTGATGTCTGATGTCACCCCACCTTTGCTTCAGCTCAAGGACAAGACTCTTCCTGTCCTTTCCATGGGAGACACTAAGGTCTATAACCTCCTTCTTCTCGCTCAGGGGTTTATGGACTGTCACATTGGGTCCTCTTTGCACTTCTTAGACTGAACAAACCCCTCACTCATTTTCAACCATTTCTCATATTAAGTTTTCTAGATTTCTGATCTACTTTTTGTGGCTGTTCTTCTCATCTGAATCCAAGCTGCTCTGCCTTCCTGAAGAACCTCCCCTAAGGTCTGATTATTCCTGTATTTGATCAGCTCTGATCTAAAGTTGGTTACGGACCATCTTTGTGGTTCTGACTTAAACTGGATCCAAAGCAAATGAATCCCATGGCATTTTTTCCCATTGGTTTCTTGGGATGTGGCAGCTTTAAAGCAGTTGCAGAGGATAAATACAAGGAAGACCTTCCTGGTAGGGAGCAGTGGGATAGGCTTAGTTCATGTGGATTGCATAAGATACCCTGGCTTATTAATTTCACTGTGAAGCTGAGTTTTTCTCTTTGGCATGTCCCAATGGCTTTTGATCAGCCAGGAGCAGTGGCATGGAGGAGAAGGAGGAACTGTACAGTTGCTGAACTTTGTCCACAGTCACACTGAAATACCAGCCCTCCTGGTTTGCTCTGTTGTGCATCGTCCAGCTCACCAGCAACAACATGCCAGAGTCCAGATAGCCTATAAAACCCCATGCAATATGTCCTGTCCCACATGGGTGTCCACTCTGGCAGTGTCTTTTAGTTGGTTGTAGCTTCACTGGTGTAACAGGTTATCAGCCAGACTGCTTGTGTGCACGTGGTTGATAAGGAACAGACAGCAGGGATTTATCTGATCTCATGTCACATCAGTCTAGGCTTTTCTCCTGACAGAGTAATAAGTTCTTGTGGGCAGGGAAGCTGCAGTTGGGGCATTTTATCTTGACTTTAGCATCAGTGATGCTCCCATAAACATAACAGTTCAGTCAATACTAGTCAAGCTGTTCTGTTGTGCTGGGTGTAGAGAGAAGGGCAGCTGAGCTGGCTGCTTTATACAAACCATTCTGAGAACAACAGATATTGTTTGCCTTTTGCATTCTACTACTACTACTACTACTACTACTACTACTACTACTATTACTACATTATTATTATTATTAGTAGTAGTAGTAGTACTAGTAGCAATATTACTATTATTATCACTATTATTCAAAGAAACTGTCTTCTGAGGGAAGGAACATTCTAGTTGCACTTCAGAAAAAAATAAATCGTAACACCTCTAATAAAATAACCAGGAAAGTTTCCTGTAATAGCATGTCATTATGTCAACTCTGTTCAGCAGAGAAGCATTGCATTCAGTAAATATATATTCGGGAGCTACTTGGTGATCATTGACATTTGACACTGTTCTTACATCTCTCCCTATTAGCATGTTTATGTTTGGAGTATACTTGACCTATTTCAGAAATATTCCTCATCTTTTCCCATTATTTACTGAGCAGCAACAACCCTGGATAGAACTGAGGCATTTTACAGGCTGCAAAGTTTCACAGAAACGAGAGGCCCCTCTTCTGTTGCTTAAGTAGCTCATCTGTGAAGGTAAATATATTCCTGGATTTAATTAGGAGCTGCAGTATTAATATTTATGCAGATGAAGCTAGGTGAGGAAGGAGGCAAAAGAAGGGGGAGCAATGGTGTGTTTGTCATTGCTGAAATGAACTGACCAATTCATTCTTCATGAGGGGTCACAGAAAAATATCTGAGATCTCTTGCATGAAAATAACTCTTTCAGTCCTTGCTCCTAACTGAGGGCTGGGACCAAGTCAGAGATCCAAAGACACAGCTTGCACCAAAACTTTGCTTTTTTTTTTTTCATATTTGAATGCTATTTTTTATGCCAAGACATATTTGAAGGACAAATGATAGCATTTTGAAGACAGATACTCTAGGGAGTATGGAGAAGGGAATTTCACAAGCTGTAGCAACAGGAGAGATCTGCTCTGTCTCATGTTGGATATGATTTTCATGTGCTGCAATACTTTTCTGGATATTAGTGTGTTTTGAGGCATGAAATGAAAATTCAGAATCTTCTGCTATTTTGTGACTGACAATGGAAGATTCACCCATAAGGCATGGCATTCGTATTTTGAAGCTGTACAATTTTAAAGTACATCCTCATTATAGTTTTCAAATGCCTTTTCATTGCCAAAGGGCTCAGCTGGAACATACTGTCCATTTTCAAATTCTCACACACAAGAAAAATATTTGCATCAGCACTGACCCTTGAAACTCAGAGACAATTCAGATCTTTCTCATCTTGCCTTTTCAACCTAGATGAGATAGCAGAAACCTCCCGGCTTGGACCTAAACTGATTTTTTTCACTCTTGCTCTGACCTTTCACTCCTTACAAAACTTGGTTGGAATAAGTTTGGAAGTATGTAAAACAAGGGAACTGGGCATCCATCCTTCAGGAGTGGAGTCACTGTGAGCTTGAATATGAACATGAATTGTTCAAAGGTGGCAGCTTCGTGTTAATATAATGTGTGATGGAGAGTCCTGGCACATCAGAAGTTATAAATCACTTGGGAACACAAAGTTGTCAAAGGCAACAGGGAAAACATGCTTTTTCTTGCTCAAAGAGCAGTTCACCTCTTTGTTCTCCCTTTTGTACCTAAGCTGCACCTGCCCTCTTTGATTTTAATTATCAGGTACTGGGGGAGCGAGGGGATGGCTGTTAGAAAGCATCACCTTCCCTTCAGGCACAGATTCAGCTCTTTGTTCTGCTCTTATAAGGTAATTGGATGCTAATAAATCAGCTCTCTAGTTCTCCATATTTAAGATGCTTCTAGTGACTGAAAAAATAATCTCGCTCTTCTCTTTTTATTCCCTGTCTTTGGTTTGCTCTGTGTTTTTCTCCCACTCTTTCTGTTAAGACCAACACTCTGTTACCTCCATTCTGGAGATCAGCTTTTGCTCCTGTACAATTCAATTACTTTTTTGGGGCAGGAAAACAGGAAGTTTCTTCAGTACCAGCCCTTTGCTTCTGCTTTTTGCTCTGCTGTGGAAGTTGCTTACATCCAGCATGGAGCCACAAGTCTTCCCCACTCCAAGGCCCTGTGTAGCAGATGTGGAAAGCTGGAGACAGCCACCAGCTCTGCACAGCCTGAAAGCAGTCCCAAGCCCCCTGTCTGCCCAGGGACAAGGGGGGACCTTCCCTCACGTGGCAGGGCATGTTGCACACTCATTCACCACCTCCTACCCACTTAGGGACTGCAGTCTTCCAGCTGCAATACAACAGACCATAATCCCACCCTACCTCCCTGCAAAAGTGGCTGTCAATAGAGTTACCTGCCTCAGGCAGAGACTGTAACTGGGGCTGGGGAATGAAGTTGTGTCCATCCTTAAAAACACACCAAGCCAGGATGATCCAGGTCTCCGAGGGGGTGGCCTTGACTCCATGGGAATGGTAGAATCTGGCCATAGATAGTGTGCACCACAAAGACACTCAAGGAAAAAAAAAACCCACTTAGCAACAACAGCAACAGTTGCCACGGCAATTATTCCAGCAAATGACAATAATTTGTGTTGACCACGCTGTGGTCTGCCTATACCTTGCCAACTTGTTCCTACTCCAGCCATTAATATCAGTTTATTTTGCACACAAAGAAAATAGCTCTCATTTAAAGCTCCCTGTGCACTCTGTGAGTCGTTAATGAAGTCTCATGATATCTATGGCCTAAAAAGAGCACTGTGAGCTACTTTTTCTTGAGCAAGAACCATGATCCACTGTTTGTCAGAGGATCTCATTTGTCACTTTTTGTCCCTCATATTTGTGGCCCCGTTCTTTGGAATAATAAGAGCTTGGCTTGTGGAATGGGCATGAAATGTGGTTGTGTTTAAAATTTGTTTATTTTCATTGTTTTTCTTTAGCTTTGTTCTTGGAGCTTGTACAATAAAGGCAAATAATTTAAAGGACACAGAGGGCTGGAGTTTGGTTTTGTACAGTGTAGAAGGCTGACAGAAAAGCCATGTCCAAGTGAAGGGACTGCATTCAGGGAAGCCAAGGTGAACTGAAGTATTTAAAGACTCTGGAGCACTTGGACTTGGAGTAACTTCCATCTTCCCTCTCACCTTGTAACTCACACCCGGCTCACACCCAGGCTGAAATCACACCCGGCTACTGCCAGGGAAATTACACCTCTTAAGTCATTGGCTGCAAAACTGGCTCAAGAGGCCAAAAGGAGCTCAGCCTGGGCAAACTCACCTGTTGGATCACACAGCCAGAGAGCAAAAAGGAAGAGACACTAAGCCGCTATGAATCAACGCTAATTACTCTCATGGGCTAATTGACACATTCCTAAAATTCCTCTCGAGGTTCTTGGCACTCTGAGCTCCGTATAGGTGCGTGAGAAAGTCCTTTTTTTTTTTTTTTTTTTTTAATAAATAAACAGACACCACTGCTGCATGTGAGGACTCTAGGACTGGCATGACAGCAGCCTTGAACCAGAATGCATTTGTGAGACTTGGGGGTGATCCTCCACTCCCCCCAGTTGCTTCTCCACAACCCACTTGTCTCAGAAGTGGTGCAGTACCTCCACCATGGGCTGTTTCCAAGCTGTCTATTAACATGTGCTTTGTACCCTTACTGATCAGATCAGATCAGCTCCTCTGCAGAGCTGGTTAATGAGAAGATGACGACCAGCGAGTGCAAGGAGTGTCCTTGTCTCAAGGTATTCAGTGTGAAACCTCTGGCAACTGCAGAGGCAGAACAGACCCTGTCTGCTGGGCAAGGAGTCCTCTTTCTCCTGTGGTTCTCAACTCACAATATGAGGGTCCCAGAGGCTACTTTGAGGTGCTTCCTAATGCCATCTGAGAGAGGCTAGTCCATCCTCAGGAAGCTGGACACAATTGCTCTGATAATCTGTGAGTTCAAAGTGTGTCAGAAACTGCTTGAGTAATGTCAGGTAGTTTGACTCCCTCTAAAGTCAGTGAAGACAGACATGTCTCCTCCAGACAGAGAGACACAAATTGAGTTTGGAGATGACGACTTAGGCACTCATTCCTATGGCAAAGTTTCACTTAGGTGTCACAATCTCCTCTGCAAGTGCTAAAGACATCTTAAGATAAAGTTCAGTATGCCTTCTCTGTGAGGTCTGAGGATGTGTGCTAGTGTAAGCATACAGGAAAACATAATTTCTACTGACAGCTTTAAGTTGTTGTTTTTCCTTCCCTTGCCTTTCCTTCTCCAATCACAGATGCTACCCACACATGTTTGTGTAAATCTATCCTTTTCAGTCTTTACTGGTGTATTTATTTATAAATTCATATTGGTTATTTTATTAAGATAAATTAATTAGGAGAGATAGGGGATGGTCTAAGTCAGTTTTTAAGAAACAACTTTCGATTAAGTCCTATCTAGATTTACTGCATGGGAGTCACACTGATAATCTGAAAAACTGGGTTACATCAGGCGTCCTCCTTCTAAAGCATTTGAAAAATTAAAGCTGCTATATTCCCTTAGTTTTTCTAACAACACATTTCTCTCAATGAAACAACATTAAAGGACACAGCTTTTCAGCTGAATGAGTTCTGTATTGTCCTTTCTAAAAAGTGCTGAGCTCAGCACACAGCGCTGCAAAGTTGCTGGGTTTGTTTTCGTCTCATTTCAGTTTAGACATATGGCTAATCATGCTTGAAAACCACGTAATCTTATCCAGGACAAAATTCATATCATTATGCAGGAAGAGTTTAAGTGTTTCTCCCTTATTTTGAAATAATGTTAAACTGGGATTATGCTGTATTATATTCCTTTTGGACCTTAGATGTCCATGTGCATTCATATCAGCCGTCTGGCTGTCACATCCAGGCTTGCTGCCTCAGTGAGTAACAGTGAAGGAAACCAGCATATTAGCTCCTGGAACAAATGAGGCCTTTTCTTTGTAAGAAGATAGCTTGGACATAACTTAATATAACTGCTCCCTGTTCTTCTTAATGGAAAGCTCAGTGACATGACAGATGTCATGTCAGGTGACAGATAAATGAGTGTTAATGGTCTCCCAGGCTGCTGAAATTTTGGAATATAAAAACACATCCCACCCTCTTAAGAAAATTCTCATTGTGCATTTTTGGGGAAAAAGATAGTATTTTTGAGAAGTATGATTCTTTGTTAGAGGCAGAATTAGCCCGTACCCCACAATAATAAACACACAGCTCTCCGTGCCTACATCCAGGATCAATTCTCTATTTTTGCAATTTGCACAGAACTATGTGAGTAGTTAACATGAACATCCAGACACAGGTTTATTTTGTCAGACATGCTGAACTGTATGTGATGTACACATACACACCTTGTGTGTGCAGCACTATTCCCACGCCCATAAACTCACACATCTCTGCAGGCACCCGTGGGTAAAGCTGTGTAATTATCCATCCACTCTGAGGTCTCAAGGCAGAGCTCTGAGGCATTTTTATCTAATTCTCCGTGGCAAGAATTACTTGCAGGGATCTATTCATAGCTTGTGTGGTGTGTATGGCAGATTTCTGTGCTGTACTTTGCCCTCATACACACCTATGTGTGCCAGGGCCAGTAGGGCAGGTAGGGGAATGTCTATATAATATACATATCAGTGCATTATGAGCAGCTCATTGAGTTCAGCTCAGTCCTCCTTCTGCTGCTTTTGTGCACTTCATTATAGAAACATACTTGAGTTTGCTCAGTTGCTTATCCCAAAGGCCAACTTTTGATCTTCTCTTGGGAACCTGTCGCACTGCCTTGCTCTCTAGGTACCACAGCCAATGTGTTTACCAACTCTTTTTCTCTTGCTCGCCCTTTCTATTATGTGTCCCCTTTTCTCTGCCACACAAAAGCCCTGTGCGGTGCTTGTGTGTGGTCCCCGAGAGATGCGGGCCCTGCGAGGAGCCGGGTTTGGGCGAGGCGCTGGGCTGGAGGATCTGTGAACCCGTGCAATTAGCAGTTTAGATCCGGGACCCCACGTGTGGGAGCGGGGCCCGTGGCTGTGCCTCCGGGCGAGTGCACCGACCCCTGGCAGAAGGGTCACGCCGCGCCGCAGACAGCCCCGAGCTCAGGAAAAACCCCGGCATCGGAGCCGCAATCTGTCCTGGGGTGTCCTCCCGGCCCCGCCGCCCCCCTGCACAACACATGGATTCAGAAAGGGATCATTTGGAAAGCATTTGCAAACATATGGGTCGTTTTTAAGTCAAGATTTCTTTAATTCACTGTGTTTCCTAGTTTTTTTGGAGAGAAGAGTTTGGTGGGGGTTTTGAGGGGGGGGGTGTTGTGTTTTGTTTTGGGGGCGGAGGGGGATGTAGGCTCTTGCTGCAAAAAGCCTGGCTGGGAAAAAAAAACAAAAAGAGGAGGGCCGAGTGGTGGAATAAAGAGTGAAGCAAAGCAGCTTGTTCCCAACTCATGTCCCTTGCAGAGAGATTAAAAGAACAAACACTCTGCTCTTCTTAATGATGGCATTACCAAGTATAATTAATTAGAAGGGTAGCAAAAGGAATCAGATCCCTGATGCTAATTACTTTCCTAAAAGGATAATATGCTCTTATGTTACCAGACTAGATCTGACAGAAATATGTCTATTGCTGCTACCACTGCTACTAATCAAGTAGTAAAATAAAATACCCAAGGGACACTCATGCCTGGGTTTATTTATATGCATATAAAGATACACTCACTATATTATATGTATATTTAATGCTACGTTAAATATATAGCATGATGTGTACAAATACACGTGTTAACAGTTCATGGAATCAGAGAACCATTTAAGGTGGAAAAGACCTTTAAGATCATCGAGTCCAATGTTAACCAGCACTGCCAAGTCCAGGCTAAGCCATGTTTATATATTTATAGTTAGAGTGGATTTGAGACATGTATACTGACAGACAGCCAGGCAGAAAGACAAATATTTATGACACCACTTCTCTGCAGTGCTACCACCAAAGGAGGGGAGCGACAAACAAAAGCTCCCCTACCTTTGCCAACCTTGGCCTGTGCATTTAGGTCTTGGAAGGAGAAGGGCTGTGTTTTCCTTTCCTTGGATGGAGATGTGATGGCCCATTAGGCTGGGTTGTGAAGAACTAATGACTGGATGGCATTGATTTTCAGAGGAATTTTAGTTGCAGAAAATGATCTATGTCTTTCAGCAAGAGATTTCTCTCAGCAGGCTGGACATATTTTGAGTAGCCTGCTCTGGTTACTGTGAAGGATTGCTAAATAAATGGTGGGTTAGCAGCTGAAACACACAGGCTGTGGGTATGCAATGGGAGATCTGGGTGGTGGAGCTGTTATTATCATCACTTCAAGAAGCTGGGAGGGATGTCTGACGCAGCCCACGTAAAATCCCAGCTCTCAAACGACTTCACCATATCCATGTGCAGTGCAGGGGTTGTTACTACAAGTTTTACTACCTGTTTATCTCCATCCTTCCCCCTCCTCCTTGTGTGGATGAGCCCAGAGGTGTGATAGACCTGTGGATATACACATGTGGATGTGGACACACATAGGCACGTCCCTCTGGGAGTGTGTGATACCTGTGTGCACGGTTGTGCCTCAGCCTGTGAATATATTTTGGCTGTTCTTTGGCCAAAATTTGCACATTTGTGTGCATATAGATGTGTGTGTGGGGTGCATTTTGCCAGCAGGAGAAAACCCACATATGCAGAGCTGCATGGGTATATGCAGGTTTGTGCCACATGTGCTAGCACAGACTTCACATGTTGGTTCTAGTTGTTTCCCATCCTTCCAAATAACCTCCCAAAATATCAGTCTCTCTCCCTGTTCCTGCCTCCCAATCCTGCCATTCCCCTAGACTGTGAATTTTCTTCAGGACTTGAGGTCTTTGCCCAGTACTCCTCAGTGAGCAGAAAGCAGTAAGTGCAATTTAATGTATTATTTATGAGTGGTGGGAAAGTCTAAGGGGGTTTTAATCTCTGCTTCTCCACTTCCTTCCCAGATGAAAACCATTTCACCTCCCTTCCCAGATATTCAGCTCCAGTGTGCTCCCCCACCCCACTCCCATCTGCGCCTTATTTGTACAAATGTTCCCGTGTCTTTAGAAATCATCTTCAAAAAAAAAAAAAAAAAAAGAGAAAAAGAAAAGAAAACCCCTTGGCAAACCCATATTGTACTTAAACATTTGTGAAGATTTTGTTTCTCTCAATATGGAAGCGAGAGGGGGCTCTGGGAGGGGCTTTCGTGGAGAAATGTCTCATTCAGTCTGCTGAGCCCCCTCCTTGAAGTTTCTTTTCAAGGCTGCTGGAAAGTTGGGCAAACTGAAAAGCAAAACAATAATTAGAGATAATTGCTTGTGTCCAAACACAGGCATCAAAGCCTCGGGGGTCTCATTTGTGATGGGCCTTAGTGTGTGATCCAAAAAAAAAAAAAAATCAAAAAAAAAAAAGGTGACCCTTATTTTATTTATTGAGTGGGGGAACAGAGAGAAAGTGCCAGATGGAAGGACCTCAGAGCAATCTCCAACGGCTCAGCCCTGCCTGCTTGGGCGAACAGGCACTGAGGCCAGGATAAAAGGGATAGAAAGCAGGGTCAGGAGAGGTTGCATAATTACTAGGGTGGAGGTAAGAGGGGTGAGGGGGGAGACAAGGGTCTCTCCGGCCCCACTGTGGGGATCTGTGCAGTCCCCCAGCTCTGTGTGGCTGGTGGCATCCCTTGTACTCAGGGTAGGTACCAGGGAGGCTGCAGGATGCCACATCAGGGGTGGCACAGGAGTCCTGGTTCTCAGAGGGCTGAGTCACCCCCTTTCCCTCCCTCCAAGCTGGATCCCTCTCGTGGATCCAAATGGATGCAGACCCAAGAGACTCTGCCCCAAATTCCTCCCTGATGGGATGCGTTGCCAGCAAGAAAGCAGCAGCCCCTGGGTTACCCACAGCACAGGCAGCCCTGCATCCCTGATGTTTTTATGGAAAACAATGAGTCAGTGAGGGGGACTGGGAAAAGAAATAAGGAGGAAAAGTCGGAAAGAGGAGGAGTGGCAGTAAAAAAAATCCCCACCAAACCCAGTGAAATAGTCTCAATCCCCTCAACCTTGGGAAGATGCGTTGCAATGATGCACCCTCAGGAAGGCTGCAAATGATGATGAGGGAGGGCTTCAGGTAAGGATGGAGGTGTCAGATTTAGTGGTACTGGACCCCTTTCGAGGGGGCCACAGGGGTCTGAAGGAAAGCAGTAAGTGAGAGAAACGTCCAGAGGGCATCCCTGTAGGAGAGGGATAACGAGGGACTCTCTGGGGAACCCTTGTCTCACTCTGGTTTTCAGAGGCTATGACAAGACGTGGCCAAGGTTTGTCCTCACCCCGCCTGTCCCTCGGTAATGGGCTTGTAATGACCTAAACGATTTGCTGATTAGGGACAATAAATCTCCTTTCCGTGCGGGGTGTCCCTCGCCGCGGGGCGGGGGGAGGCAGAGGGGACAGCCGGAGCCGGGGACACTCGCCCGTCCCTAGCAGGAGGATGACAATGTTTGTTTATTTAGCCTGTTAGGAATTTGGCTGCAGAACTGAAGTTATTTATCCCAGCATCTGCCCTCCACTTTCCAGAGGGGCAATTCCGGGGCTCAGACGGAGAGGAAGGAGCGGCTGCGGGGGTGGGTCCCGGTTCCTTTGAAGGGGAGTGGGGGAAAGCAGGCGGCAGCTTTGCTCGGCTCGCCACTCCGGGGACAGGTGAAGAAGAAAAAGGTGTGTGTGCGTGTAATAGCAACAAAAAAAAACCACGAAGGAAGCCCCGACGGCTGATCCTCGGCCCCGGTCCGTCCCGCTGCGCCGCGCGGTCCCGCGGCACCCCCTGCGCTCCGCCGAGGGAAGTGCACCGGCCGCGCAGGAAAAAAAAGGAAAAAAATATTTTAAAAATTTAAAAAACAACAACAACAACAAAACAAACAAAAAACCCCAAACAACAAAAACCACACAATCAGGGAAAACAAACATCTCGCTGCATTCGCTCAAAAGAGCCGGATCTTGAGCGACTTGCTCAAGCGCATCGCCCGGTTCATGAGCAGAGTCAGGAGGTAGCTGCGGGTG